>WNWU01000128.1:79316-120159 GCA_012654045.1 Ptyas mucosa
CCCAACTAGGCAACCTACTCAGTGCTAGAAGGGACAGGGGTTTTGCAAAAAGAGGAGTGGAGGGGGGGTTGCAGAAAGGAGGAGGAGGAGGAGGCTATTCTCACCATCCTCTAGCACAGGGGTCCTCAACCTCTCAGCTATGACCCACTAGTGGGCCGTGGTCTACTTGCAACTGGGCTGTGCATACAGTGGGCTGGTACATGCATGCATGCATGGAGTTCAACCTGGGCGAGTGGAAGCCTGGCGTGTGTGCACATGCGTGTGCAGCTCAGGTTCTGGAAGTTGTGCACACTGGCCTAATGCTCATGCAAGTTGAGCTGCACTTGCATGCCAGCCTGACCCTCGCATGGCCTGGTTCCCCTCTCCTGCCCCCCGCCAGGCTGCCAAGCCGCAAACATTGGGGACTGCAGCTATCTGCTTTATGGTTGTCCAGCCACCCCGTGTTCTTTGATGGCCTGGTTTCCTTTGACCACTAACTCTTCCCCACATTATTGCTTCCACGGGTGAATTCCCCCACATGACGTGGCCAAAATAAGTGGGATGCAGTTTTGTGGTTTTGCCTTCCAGTGACGTAGCTGATGTTGTGCTCTCCAGGACTTGCTTGTGGGTCACCTTTGCTGTCCGAGGAAGACACAGGAGCATCTTCTCCAGGACCGCAGCTCAAACGAGTCTTGCTTTTTTAAGGTCCAGCTTTCAAAGCCATCGGTAGCTACGGGGGACACGATAAGTGGAATAGCCTCCGTTTAGTGGCCAGGCTGACGTCCTTGTTTCGCCAGTTGTGCACCTACATGGCTGCATTTCCAGCTGACCCTGCCTGTGTCACCCTCCACCACACCATGCTTACTCTTCTGGATGGCAGCACCCCTCCCCCACCCCCACCCCCCCAGCCAGCAATGAAGACTCTTGAGAAGAAGATTCAGAGCCCACAATGACAGGATGTAGGCAGGTAGGCAGGCTCTGCATGTGGCAGCCCAAGCTGACTGGGCTGCTGAGCTCTATCAGTGCAATTTCACTGACCTTGATGTGTGGACTTCCCATCCCATCCCATCCCATCCCTTCCCTTCCCTATCTTCCTATCCCTTTCCCTCCTTTTCCTCTTCCTCCCATCTCTTCCCTTCCCTTCCTTTCCTCTTTCCTTCCTTTCCTTCCTTTCCTTCTCTTCCTGTCTTCCCTTCCCTTCTCCCTTCCCTTCCCTTCCTTTTCCTTTCCTCTTTCCTTCCCTTTCCTTTCTTTCCTTCCTTCCCTTCCCTTTCATCTTCCTCCCTCCCTCCCCCTTTCCTTCTCTTCTCTTCCCATTTCCCTTTCCTCTTTCCTTTTGTATCATCTCATTACATTCTATTTTTAATAACCTGGTGCTTTGATCTACTTCAGATGACATACCCTCTCATTCTCAGCTGGCCCAATTACATGCACCTCATCTGAGGACCTGGAGAAAGTCATTGCTGCAAGACGTTAATTACTTTAGTCAACTGGACGGGACAAGGAGCTCTTTTCCTGCAAGAGAAAGAGAACCAAAACCACAGAGATGGTTTCCCCTCCCCCGCCCCAACTGTTTCCTGTGCAATGGTACCTCGGTACTCAACTGCTTTGAAACTCATCAAATTTCATACGCAATGCATTTTGACATGAACATTTTGTCCCAGTACTCGTTTGTTTGACACTCAGGCTAGAACATGTCGGTGTCAGCTGCTTTGTGACTCACTACATTATTTCTTATGGGAAAAACTTGTTTTGTACTCATTGTTTTTGGTATTCATTGTGCCTTCCGGAACCAATTAACAATGAGTATCAAAGGTACCACTGTACTTGTCTTGGGGGGGAGGGGTTGCAAAGGAAGCATACTTCATGTTCAAACAACAGAGAATCGTATTTAATTACATATGAGAGCCACAAATGCCTAAGCACCATGTTTTCTGGCCACTAATATGGCTGACACTGCAGTGGAAAGAAGTTTTGTGCTGTCTGCCTCAGTCTTCATGTTTACCAGGAAGGAAAGGGTTCTTGGCACATCTCCTGACCTTTTTAATCATCCTAACCACCTTACAGTCCCAAAGTCATCAGTGAAACAAAGGAAGCCAAAGCAGAGAGCTTGTTGGCCTGGTGTATTGGCCATTCGGTCAGATGTCCATGTGTTATAGTGAAGTCCAGGGCTAAAATAGAGCCCTTTGTCCAAAGATGCTCATTAAAAGATCTGATCCTGATCAAATATCTGCCATAGGCTGTATCACAATTGTGTTTTCCCATCACCACTGAATCTTTGGGGGGACACAGCACCAGCCCTGAAGGATGGGGCCAAATTATATATATATATATATATATATATATATATATATATATATATATATTGTCAAATAATTGTCTTAGGCAAAGGGCTGGCATCTGCTCCTACGTGTCCTCAGATGCAACGGGCCAGTTGAGGAGACCCTGAGGAAGGGCTATTAGAATAGAGGTGCTGCATTGGCCAAAGGACACAGAAAGTGACCATGGAGCTTGGAGGAAAACTCTAGGGCCTAGACATGCATCTCTGGGAACCTAAACACGAGTATCCACTTTGCAGTCTCTGGAGGTTCCCAAATCAATGTTACTTTCAGAAGATGGATGAAGAATATCAGGTTTCTCAAGAACTTTCACATTTCAGCTACCTCTAAAGGAACCTCTGAGGACTTTGAAGAATGTTTGGTTACTCTGCAGTAGTAGACACGCAATCCACAAAGAGGCAACTAAACAACTATTTAGGGAGAATTTGGATGAGTGAGCTGGTGCTTCACAGTTTCTCTCTGAACTTTTATGGATCCTCCAATACACCAGCTTTGACGTATCTATGGAGTTGCCACGTCATCTTCTATATTGGGGGTTGGGAACCTTGGCCCTTTTATGAGTTGTGGACTTCAACTCCCAGAATTCCTGAGCCAGCATGGAAGAAGAATAATTCTGGAAGTTGAAGGGCCAAGGTTTCCCAATGTCTGTTCTATATCAAAGTTCTATCTACAGCATCAGCAAATGGTGGACATCGGTGTCTGATCAAGCTTCTTCTGAGAAGCTAAATTTGCTTTTACTCCTGAAGTGAAGTGGGAGGTCTATCACATGGCTTGATCTGCAGGGATATTGAGAGGGGCTAGAGCTGTAGGTCTGATTTGGGGGGGAACTGCGTGCAGGTTCTAAGGTGAGCAGTGCCTCTACGGAGACGTCTAGAAGTTCAAGAGATGTGGACGAAGTGTTAGGGTGGATGGATGCAGAGGGCAGAAGGATGCTTGGTTTGTCTCTGGGGAAAGGCATGTCTGGAGATGGGGGGCAGCGTTATAATTTGGCCTTCTGAAAAGTTTTGGGGAGTGTCATGTTCTGCTGGGGGAGTATCTAGGACGATTTGCTATCGCCATCTCTGGGTTCAGAGGTGGGGAGGAAGGGGCTTCTGTGGGCAGAAGCACTCTGTCTATCTCCTGCGTGGTGGCAGGGGCTTCTGGAGGGGGTTCTTTGGGCAAAGGGACGGCATCCATCTCTGGAAGTTCAGTCTCAGGGAAGTAGATCAGGTCTTCCTTCAAATATTTCTTGGGGTGCTGTGTGAACACGATTTTGAACGCTGGAAACATTGTCACATGTTTAGTCCAAGCTTCCTTTGAGGGTCTCTTCTCCTCCTGGAGAGGCTCCCGCTCCATCTTCGACATTTCCCCCTGGATCCACTCGAGGAAGGGCTGCGTGGAAGTGTAGACTTCTGGGTTGGTTCCCTCACCACAGCCCTTGCCCCAGCTGGTAATCCCAACCACGTAGAAGGGAGAGGTGGGGGAGGTCTTGCACATTAAGGGTCCTCCACTGTCCCCCTGGAGAGAGAGAAAGAGAGCAAGAGAGAGAGAGTCCCCTTGGGTGAAGGAAAGCTATAAACCAGGGATCCCCAAACGTGATAGCTTTAAGACTTGTGGACTTCAACTCCCAGAAGTTGAAGTCCACAAGTCTTAAAGCTGCCAAGTTTGAAGACCTCTGCTATAAAGCATTGAATGCAGTATTTTCACTTGCTGTGGAGTGTCCAATCCTTGGGAAACAAAACCCCCACACAATATTTCTGGGTCTTTCTTTTTGCAAGCTGAAGGGCTCAACCTTGAACCTTGCTTGATCAGATTTGCTTCCAATCCTCCCGGGAGGCCCTAGGCTTCTGCTCTGGCTTCTCCACCTTCCACTTATGTTGCAGTGTCCAGAACCAGACTTGGGACTGCAAGGCTATCCAATCTATGTCCAGCCGAATGGAACTTGGCCTGATATGAACTCAGTGCCTCTAGGAATCCGTCCCGAAGCCACCCTGGCCTTTCTGCCTGCGGTATTGCACGCCTGGCAATCCACCAGGTCCTCTAGATCAGAGGTGTCCAACCTTGACAACTTTAAAACCTGTGGACTTCAACTCCCAGAATTCCCCAACCAGGAGGAAGAGGGGGAAGGGAGGGAGGGGGTACATAGAACATAGAACAATTGAGTTGGAAGGGAGCTTGGAGGTCTTCTAGCCCAACCCCCTGCTCAAGCGGGAGACCCTATCCCATTTCAGGCAAATGGTTGTCCAGTCTCCTCCAGTGATGGAGCCCCCACAACTTCTGAACGCAAGTTGTTCCACTGGTTGATTGCTCTCATCATTAGGAAATTTCTCCTTAGTTCTAAGTTGCATCTCTCCTTGATTAGTTTCCACCCATTGTCTTTTGCTGCTTTGGAAAGTTTGACCCCCTTCACCTTTGTAGGAGCCTTTCAGAAAAAGCACCTTTGGGACAACCGTAACCTTGGTGATTCAGAAGGTCCATGGTCATTTAGAGAAGATCGTCCCTAGGCTGACTCATAGGGAGAAACCAGGAGATGAGCAGAGATACTCAGAGGCCCAGTGAACTATCAGCCATCAGGGTTAGAAGAAACAGCTCCTTACGTGGCAAGTGTCAATGCCCCGATCCTCATATCGGGCACACAAGGTGTAAGGACTCATGGCCCCATTGTACCACCAGCTGCTGTTGCATTTGCTGGTCTCCAGAATCTTCACTCTGGCCTCCTGCAAGAGAGCAGAGGTCTGCCTGCCTAGAGCAAAGATGAAAGATTAGCTGGATATTATTTTTTCCAAGATTTTTGCTCTTTGTGACTCTTCTCTGCAAGAACCTTTTGCCTCCTTTCCCCCTCCCCCCCCCCCCCCCCATTTTCCTCTGCACCTGGGCGCTCCAGAGCCATTCTCTGCTGGCTACATCACTGGATGACAAGCCCAGAAAGGCAAGTGAACTGCAAATCCACAATAACGTCACAACCCCAAGGGTGGCCACCCGCTTCCTGGGTGTGTGTCATCGTAAGGCAGGAGCCTGAACAAGCAGAGTTCACCACACAAACCGTCACTTGTAGCACCAACAGTGTTTTCTAAAGGCATAAAAACTGCATAAAAAATATGCAGGGTTTGAGCTCTTGACAAGTTTTCTTTTTTCTTTTTTACTTTCTGGTTGTTGCCCAAATCAATCACAATATCTTAGCAGAATAACTAAATAGCAGAGCTGGGAGGGACCTTGGAGGTCTTCAAGTCCAACCCTCCACTCAAGCAGGAGATCCCTTATCATTTCGGACAAATGGTTGTCCAATCTCTTCTTAAAAACCTCCAGTGGGGGAGCACCCACAATTTCAGGAGGGAAGCCGTTCCACTGATTTATTGTTCTCATTGTCAAGAAATTCCTAGGACTGGTGCAGTGGCCTAGAGGTGGAGCTCTCGCCTCACAATCAGGGAGCTGTGAGTTCGATCCTAGGTAGAGGCAGATATCTCTCTCTCTGGGCGCAATGAGAATAGATCTGCTGAACAAAACTCCACATTGGCAACAGGAAGGGCATCCGGCCAGTAAACACTTTGCTGACTCCATTCAGTTGCCCCAACTGCACCCCACAAGGGATTATTGGGGTTGTTAAAGGATGATGATTGTCAGGAAATTCCTCCTTAGTTCTAGATTGGTTCCCTTACCCACCTCCTCACTTACCCCTCTGTGTGGTGGTGCGCCAGCCACTGACGTAGCAGTCGGAGAACAAGGTTTCGGAATCCATGTTGCTGTGCGGCAAGCAAGCTGGCTGGACATAGTCGTTGAAAGCCACTGGGTTGCTGAGTTCTACCAGGGCAATGTCGTTGGCCTCACTCTGTGGGTCGTAGTCTTGGTAGGGGACGAAGCGGTACACGGAGCGTAATTGTACGGTGTCCAGCAAATTGGAAATGTCTGTGGCACCGAAGACAATCCTCTGGGACTGCAACGATCTGTGAGTGGGAGGCCAAGTGATGTTTCAGCGTGAGCTCTGCACCTTAGCATCAAACTTCCAGTGGGAGGATGGGGAGAGGCAATTGCTCCGCGTGAGTAGTAGGCGTGCGGGCACACAACTCCTGTGAATGGCACAAGCGCCCATCACTCACACAGGTGGAGATTCACATATGAGTGCAAGCGCCCGCTGCTGGTGCAAGAGACGATTGCCACGAGAGCACCAGTGGTTGCTGCTCCCACACGTGATGGTTCAGACACACACTGCAACCGACCACCAACACCATCCGGTTCCAAACAGGCCGCAGCCAACGGGGGGTTGGGGACCTCTGACCTAAACTCTTGCGGTGCACCTCCCAAACTCCTGAGCTCTGAAGGCCATGGCACATGTAAATTCTTAGCAGGTCACATGTGAATGACGTGTGGACCGAAAATAATTGCTTTGAGGGCACATGTTAAACTCAGAAAGGAAGGACATCTTCAGTATTGTGACAATACTGCAGTCCTAAACATTCATAGAATTATAGGGCTGGAAGGGAACTTGGAGGCCATCTAGCCCAACCCTTGGCCCAAGGCAGGCATCCTTCTATCGTGTTTCCCCGAAAATAAGACCCTGTGTTATATTTTTTTGAACCCTGAAATAAGTGCTTGGCCTTATTTTCGGGGATGTCCTATTATTTTGGGGTGCATGGAGCAAGACAGGGCTCCTCTTGCCATCTTATCTGATTTCCAGCTCTGTCTCCCTAATCCTAACCAGAGGAAATGGAGGGGACCGGCTGCGCATGCATTTAAATATTTTCGGGGAGGGCTTATTTCAGCGCATGCGCACAAAAGCCCGATTGGGCTTATTATCAGGGGAGGTCTTATTTTAGGGGAAACAGGGTACTATCCCAGACAAACGGTTGTCCAATCTCTTCTTGAAGACCTCCAGCAATGGAGAACCTACAGTTCTAGAAGAGAAGCTGTTGAATTGATTAATTGTTCTCACTGTCAGGAAATTTCTCCTTAGCTTTTGGTTGGTTCTCTCCTCGATTAGTTTCCATCCGTTGCTTCTTGCCCTGCCCTTCAAGAAGAGAAAAATGCTACCATGTCCCCCCAATCCTTCTCTTTGTAAGGCTAAGCACACTCTTAGCCGCTCTTGCTAGGGTTTAACCTCCAGCCCCCTGGCTTCTTTCTCTCTCTTCTCTGCCATCTTTCTAGGGTCTCCCCATCTCTTTTGTATCGCGTACTGTGTTATCGTGGATGAACGATGGAAGGTACATTTGGGATAACTGGGAGGGGGCTTCCAAATCCTGAATTCTGCATCTAGGAAAATGGAATCTAGTGGATGGAAACTAATCACAGGGAGAAGCAACCTGGAATTGAGGAGAAACTTCCTGACAGTGAGAACAATTAACCAGTGGAGCAGAAAATGCCTTCAGAAGTTTTGGAGACTTTTAAGAAGAGGCTGGAATGTTACAGGGTCTTCTGCTTGAGCAGGGGGTTGGACTAGATGACCTCCGAGGTTCCTTCCAGCTCCATTCTAATTGGATTGAATTGAAATTGAATTTCTTAAATGTTTCCCCACAGGGACAAAATCCAAGCCAACCTCACCCACTCCTGGTCTTGCAGGGACCTTTGGGGCAGACGGATGTTGGCTTCTTACCTCTTCCCTGATTTGAAGCAGTGAGCAGCTGTGAGCACCCATTGGGGGGTCAGGATGGATCCTGCACACAGGTGCTGAGGTCCCTTGGAAGACGGCACCTGAATGCTGACCAGCCATGGCCACGTTCCAGGCAAGGCGTTGATGCCACCCACAATCTGCACGCTCTTGCCCTGGTCAGGGGCCAAAGGCCGCTCCCCGCAGGCTGAGAGGAAACAAGAAGTTCAGACGTCAGGTGTGGTTTGGGTGGAAATGTCCTCGACTTACAACAGCAATTGAGCCCAACATTTCTGTTGCTAAGTGAGACGATTGCCAAGTGAATTTCACCCCATTTTATAACCTTTCTTTCTTGCCACGGTTGTTGAGTGAATCCGTGCACTTGCTAAGTGAGTCACACGGTCGGTCATTAAGTAAATCTGGCATCTCCATGGACTGTGCTCATCAGGAGGTCGCAAAAGGGGATCACGTGACCCCGGGAACACGGCGACCATCATACATATGAGCCAAGCATCCGAATTTTGATCACGTGACCACAGGGGTGCTACAACAGTCGTAAGTTTGAAAAACGGTTGTGTCACTTTTTTCGGTGCTGTTGTAACTTAGAGCTGTCGCTAAATGGATGGCTATAAGTCAAGGATTTCTTGTAACCGAAGCAAATCCTTGAAGGAAGTGCTAAATAATTGATGGGACTTAATAGCCTCTTGTTTACCCCAGTATTTGGCGTGAGCCAGTTACCCCAAAAGCTGTTTTGGCCCCTCCTGCTTCAGAAGTGCTAACGGTTCCAGTTTTGGATAACTGGGTTCCCCAAAACCTCCTTCCCCAACAAATAAGAGCCGCGGTGGAGCAGTGGTTAGAGGGCAGGACTGCAAGCGCCTTCTGCTGACTGCCGGCTGCCTGCAATTTGGCAGTTCGAATCTCACCAGGCTCAAGGTTGACTCGGCCTTCCATTCTTCCAAGGTGGGTAAAATGGGGACCCAGATTGTTGGGGGCAATGGGCTGACTCTGTAAACTGTTTAGAGAGGCTGTAAAAGCACTGTAAAGCAGTATATAAGTGCTAAGTGCTATTGCTAATCGGAAGGGGATGCTGACCCATAACCCTCACCCACGTCTCCCTGATAAGAAGTCCTGAGAAATGGGTGAAGGCAGCCTGCAAGCAGACGGGAGAAGGTCCTGAGGGAATGGGACAACTCATCATGGCCAACTTGCTGCAGGACAATTTAACAATTCTATTTAATGATTTACAATAAATAAAAATTATTTTAGTTTTTGCCATTCGCATTTCATTCTGTCCCTCCTTTTGCATCCTTTCTTTCATGATTCCACCATTTCTTCAATACTAGTGTAACCCCTGTCCTGCGGTGAGTTGGCCGTGGTGAATTGTGATAGACCCAGTCCTGAGCAGAGCTGCTGAGGTGTCCCCAACCATACCTGCTAATCGGAACACACAAGTGACCCCTTTCCTCCCCACCGTCCCTGGCTTACTCTTTGGACTGTCGCTGTGTGTTGCCACCAGCTGCAACAAGGCCCCAGCCAGCCAAAGACACTCCCCTGGCACAGCCATCCTGGGCATCGGTTCCACATTGTTCAAGTCATGCCCAGTATCCAGAGGCTGACATCAGTGGGTTCTCCTCCAGGGTTGCTAGGAGACGGGCTGGGCTGGGGCAGTCGATGGGGAGGCCCAGGGGGTCCTGACTTTCTCCCAAGTGGGGACTGGCGAAGACACAACCCAAGGGGCCACCCCCTCTTGTTCACAGCTGGCATGGTCGGTACGCCAGTGTAGAATCACAGGCTTAGCTATCAACTCTGGAAGAGTCCCAGGGAAGAAGTGGGCTCAATTATATGAAACTATATTCTTACGTCTTTTCTCTGTGAGTTTTCTTACTTGACACTCTCTGAGCTTGGTGGTTTCTTTGCAGACATCTCATCACCCAACATCCTCAGTGCTAGAAGGGAGAGGGCTTTGCAGAGAGGAGGACGAGGTTGAAGGAGAGGAGGAGGAGGAGAAGAAAGAGGAAGAAGAGAAAGGGGAGGAGGCAAAAGTGGAGGCAAAAGAGGAGAAAAAAGAGGAGGAAGAGGAAGGGGAAGAGGAAGAGGAAGAGGAAGAGGAAGAGGAAGAGGAAGAGGGAGAGGAGGGGGTTGAAGGAGAGGAGGAGGAGAAAGGGGAGGAGGCAAAAGAGGAGAAAAAGGAGGAAGAGGAGGAGAATAACTATGGGGTGCTTGGTGCTCTTTGAGCTTTTCTTGCAGACATTTCATCACCCAACAAGCAGTGGTGGTTTCTACTGGTTCACCCTGGTTCTGGCGAACCGGTAGTGGCGGTAGCGGGAGGCTCCGCCCACCCGCCCAGATGTCATCACGGAGGCTCTGGGCATATGCAGAAGGTTCTGCGTATGTGCAGAAGCACTGCGTGCAAAGTGGGTGGGCGCATGCCCACAGTTCCGAACCGGTAGTGAAGGTAAGTGAAACCCACTCCTGCCAACAAGGTAGCAACATCAGTGCTAGTTTGCAAACCCCTCCAAGCCTTTGTTTCTCCGTGTCATTTGTTGCCCTTGGCAAAGCAGAGAGCACCCCCGGTTGGAAAAGAGCCCCACTGCCCTGGGACACAGAAAGGGGCCACGGCCCAAAGGAATTATCCGGAAGCGTTTGAGCCACCCAGAGGAGGAGGCGTGGGAATCAAACCAGCCCGCAAAGCGACCTGTGAAGGGGCCAGTGGAAGGGAAAGAGTGAGGAAGCCGTGGCAGGATGAAGGGAGTGTCAGATATATACTGATGGTCGTGCTCATTCAGTCTATGCGGAAGTTATTTAGGCCATACAGCTTCAGGTTTAAAACTTATTTTATTATTTACAAATATACAATAATGAACAGGGTGTCCTGCTGCATTTATTACCCTAATTGTATGACTCAGAGGTTGAGAGGGAGAGAAGTTCACTGCTGTCTTGCTGAGATGGATGGAGAGAATTAGGGAAGATATCCAATTGATTTGTGGGTATGACTCCAATAAGGGAGTTCATTGGTTTATACAGTCACATGGGATGTCTGTAGACTTAGAAGACTTAACCCCTTCTGGTGCCTGGGGCATCATACGTAGGCAATATCTGACAGACCCCTTCTATTGCCAAGTGTGATGGAACAGTGCTCAAAGATAATAATAAACAAGTATAAGAAAAATAAATTATAAGTACAGTCCAACTGATTTGCAGTGGTTCCAATGTGTTTCACAAGGTACAGGTTTAGTTAAGAAATCAGCAATTTGATCCTTGGTATCGCAATAAACAAATTCAACAAAACCCTTTTTAACTAGGTCTCTCACATTTTTATAACGTATATCAATATGGCGAGATCTGAAGCTGACATCATCCCTGACCGAAGAGGCTATGACGGACTCATTGTCCTCGTGGAGAGTGATAGGTAGTGAAGGTTGTGTCCAAATGTCTGAAACTAATTCATATATCCATGTGAGAAGTGTGCAAGCGTCAGAAGCACTGGCATATTCAGCTTCGGCCGTGGAATTAGCAATGAAGTTTTGGCGACAAACGCGCCAATCTATGGGGCAACCATTTAGGAAGTATATAAAGCCTGATGTGCTTTTTCTTGATTTTTCATCCCCTGCCCAATCGGCATCTGAATAACAGGTAAGTTTTGGGGTAACCCCTTCATCAGGTTCTAATAATAAGACCATATCTTTTGTATTATGCAAATATCTGAGTAACCTTTTCATAGCAACCCAATGTTGTTCTTTAGGCTCATCTACTTGTCTAGATAAGAGATTTGTACTTAATGATATATCGGGTCTACTCCATCTGCTGATATAAAGGAGTGATCCTATGATGGATTGATATTGAGCTTTATCATGATGCTTGTTACCGTCTAGATAAGCAATTTTATTATAGTCAGTGCGCATGGGTGTATCTGTGGGGTTGCAGTTTTCCATGCCACATCTTTGTAGCAGGTCTTCAATCTTATCCTTTTGTGAGAAGCAAAAACCTCTATCAGTTTTAAAAATTTGTACACCCAGATATTGGTCTATATGACCTAAGGTCTTTAAATTAACATGTTCTCTTAATTTGTTTGCAAATTGTTTGCTGGATTGTTCGTTGGGCCCGATATAAATCAAATCATCAACATAGATTAAAATAATTTCTTTTCCCCCTTCATAAGGTTTTGTCATTACGCACTGGTCAGATCGAATTTGATTATACCCCATTGATTTTAAAGTTTTGGTAAGGCAGTCAAACCAGAGCTTGCCCGATTGTTTTAAGCCGTATAACCCTTTGTGTAGCCTCCATGTTTTGCCGAACTCAATTTGGAACCCTGGTGCCCCATTGACATAAATTTCCTCCTCTAATGGTGCATGGAGGTATGCGGTTTGGACATCAAATTGATAGACTTCTTGATTTGAGATAATGGCTGAAGTCAGTGCCGTTTTTACGCTTTCTGGTTTTACTGTGGGGGAGTAAGTTTCATCATAATCTTCGGGAAAGCGTTGGGCAAAACCTTGGGCTACGAGGCGTGCTTTGTATAGATATGTGTTGTCAGGGAGTGTTTTAATTTTGTAAACCCATCGAGTGCCAATTGGGTGTTTGTGTTGTGGAGGTGTTGTTTTTGTGAATACTTTTAAATTTATTAAACAGTCCATTTCTTTGGACATAGCGTCCCACCATTTTAATTGTTCTGATTCCGGTAATTGGAGCATGTGTTTAAAATTTTTTGGAGTGATGGGTATTTGGTTTGTCTGTGTCACATTGTTCACGTCAAATCTTTTAGGTGGGATGCCTTGTGTAATTCGTTTGGATTTTCTGATTGGTAGTTGTGTATCTGTGTTGTTTGTTCGAGGTGTAACTTTTGGTGTTGTTGTTTGTACATGTTGAATTCTCTGTGGTGTATCTGATGTATTTGGTTCTTGGGTTAATACGTATGAGTCATTTGAGTGTATTTTGGTCCAGTTGTGGTTTTCTATGAATGTGGCTGAACGGGAAATTATTACTGTGTTGTTGTTTTTTATGAATCGATATGCTTTCGAACCTGGTGCATATCCTACGAAACGTAATTTTTTGGACACCTCATTCCCCTTCCGTCTGAGTGGTTTGGGGATATTGACATATGCAAAGCAGCCAAAAACGCGAAGATGTGTGAGGTGTGGTTGAGTGCCATATACAAGAAAATAGGGTGTTTGGTTAATAACCTTATTCCATGTGCGGTTAAAAGTGTAATTGACATATGCAAGGGCTTCTGCCCAATAACTAGGGGGTACATCAGCATCTAACATGACGCTGCGCATCATGGTCTGTAAGATTCCATTTTTCCTTTCACAAATCCCGTTCTGCTGGGGGGTAAAAGGAGATGTTTTGTAATGTATAATGCCTTTGGAGTCAATCCAGTTTTGAAATTGTACAGATGTGAATTCGGCTCCACAATCTGTTTGAATTTTCTTTAATTTGATGTTGTGTTGGTTTTGTATGAGAGTGTAAAAATTTTTTATTTTTTGAAAGGCTTGAGATTTTTCAGTAAGAGTATAGATATGTCCGAAACGACTGAAATCATCGACTAAATTCAAAAAATATTTCCGTTTGCCCAAAGAAAGTGGAAAAGGGCCTACAATGTCAATGTGTACCAATTCGTATATGTGTTTTGATTGTCTAGTGCTGGTGTGGGGAATTGGGGCTGCCTTTGATTTTGCAGCTTTACAAATCTCACAGTCAAGTTGGATAGGGCAATCCTTAGTGCAGACGCCTTGGGAAAAATTTTGAGTATTGTCTACAGCAACAGTATTGGCATGTGCTAAACGTCTGTGTAATAAATGGGCACAATTATCATGTAAAGGTTCACCTATATGAGTTTGAATTTTTGTTTTTGAGGTTCGTTGGTTTTGTGATGTTGGTGAAGTTGGAGAGAGGTGTGGTATGGTGTGTTGGTCATTATGTGAGTCGGAAGTGTCATGTGTATTGATATGGTGAGGTGTGGTACCTTCGTGGTGGGTGGCAGGGGTACGGTCGGGATGATTGTCAGGGTCAGGTCTCGATGAGGATTGAGGTAGTTGAGTCGTGGGTGAGGAAGATGTAAAGGAATCTGGAATAAGAAAGGGTAAATCATTAATGACAGAAATATTGGCAATAATATTGTTATCATGTTTGGATTTTATAAAACCGTGTTGATCATCAAGAGATACTTTAAAACCGATTTTACCTAATTTTGAAGTACTCAAAATATTGTGGCCAAAGGTAGGTGTATAGAGCACTTGACTAATTTCCCCTATACCGGGTATAAAGATAGATCCTTCATACTCAACTGTATTGGAAGTACCATTTGCTGCTGTAATAGAGATATTGGTTGGGAGGATATCATATAATATGGATTTGTCATTGGTGGTATGGTGTATGCTTCCAGAATCGATGACCCATAGGTGCATGGTGTCACGCAGGTATTGTTGGGTGTTGGGAAATATGCCAAGTGTTTGGGATTCGGAGTTAGAATATATAGATTGTTCAGTAGGTTGTCCCCTTCTGTCTTTATAATCTTTGTGTGTGGGACCCTTTCTAATGTAAGATTCAGTGTGCATGGATCTTTTAGGTTCAGTATGTTCTTTGATAGTATGATATCTTTTGTTAGTCTTGTCTGTAGGGGTGTATTCCCTTGTATCATGAGTGTGGGTGGTGTTATCACCGTGTGGAGGATGGGAGTTGTAGGTATGATAACGTCCTCTATAGTTACAATAATTAAAATTATTTTGATATTGAGAGGGGTGGTTCTGCCAGTTTTGGCAGAAGGGTTTGTGTGAAGAATGTGAAGGATGGGAATCATGTTTAGAATAAAAGGGGTGGTCAAAAGAAGTAAGGTATCTATCAGTATGGTAGAGTCTTCTATCATAGAGAGGTTCAGATGTATGTTTATAAGCATTAGATCGTCTCCTATCTTCATCTATTAATTTGGATTTGATTTCAGCGACGGTGTACATGTGGGTGGGTAGGGAGTGGAGACTATTTATGAATCCTGACCAACCAGGAAAGTGTTTAATAGAATTAAAAATGATACCAATCATGGCAGTTTCAGGTACAGGATGATTGCGTTGAATCAGTTGTTTTCGCATGGATTCGAGGTGGAAAAGATGTTTGGCCATAGATGTGCCTGGTTTATATATGGTGCTATAAAAGTCACCGGCAAGAGTAGCGATAGTTGCAGGCGAGGGTGTGTTGTAATGTTTTTGTAGGTATTGCCATACTTCTTGTGCAGTAAAACCTGTAGGTATAGAATGAACAATATCACTTTCTAAAGTTGACATAAGAGTGGCATAAACACTATTGTGAAGAAAAGTTAAGTCAGATGACCAAGGTTTGTTAGGGGGAGATTCAATAATAAGGAATGTGCCTTCTCTTAAAAGATGTAAATGAGTTTCATGTTCCCAAGTAGGGAAATTATTACCTGAGGTTTGTAATTTTTTGAAGTTTGGTGATAAAGGTAATGGGCCATGTTGTTTAAAATGTTGCAAAACAGTTTCAAGTTCTAAAGATAAATTTACATTAGTACATAAAGACAAGGAATTATTAGTTTCAATATTTAAATCATTACAGTTTACAGTAATAGAAGGCTGAAATGAGTTACTGTTAGCAGAGATAGGTAATTGAACGTTGGATTGTTGATTGGAGTCGTTCGGTGTGAGAGAAGATGTTGTAGGTGATTCAACGATAGGAGGAATAATGGAGATGGTGGTTGTAGTTTGATTCGGAAGAGCTGCTGCGACAGCGTCGGCTGCAGTAGAAGGTAGGTTGGCTTTTGATGCAAAGGCTGCAAAAATCATGTGAATTTGTTGTTTGGATGGGGCATCGGTGATGTTGGAGGCGGCAGCAGCAGCAGCGGTGGCGGCATCTTCGGCGATGAGGGGGGGGAGCGAGGCAGCAGCTGCAAAAACTGAGAAAGATCTTTTTACATTGGAAACAATATTGGTATCAGTAGAAATATTTGCAGCTGCTACAGCTGCAGCGGTGTAGATGGGGAGGTCTGCAGCGGCAGCAAAAATAGAAAAGTTCTGAAAATTGGAAAAGAAATTGGGAGGATTCGAACTCGGTGCTCTGGATGAAGAAGATAGGGAATCAGTCTGAATATCTCCAGTTGTGGGGTGGGTAGGAGGATGTATGGGGGTAAGGGGGTTGGTTGAGACCTTGTGGTCTGAAGTGGTAGACATCATTTTGTTTAAAGTGTGGTCATATAAATTGTCGGCCATTTTGGGGACCGCATGGTGGGGTATGGGGGCGGCCATTTTGTCAGCCATTTTTGAAGCCATGCTTTCGGAGAAGGTGGAAGCCATTTTGGAAGCAATAAAGTCAATAGGTGGAGAGGGAGGATTTGTAATAAAATGGGTGTTTAAAAGTTCAGTCTGGGAATCTGTGGGTTGAAGCAAAAAATTGTCGCTTACCAGGTCTGGTGAGGTTGAAAGGGTGTTTAACAGTTCAAGAGTTCTTTGAGGAGTCCAGCCTGCATTTAGCAGGCCTGTCGCATGTAAAGCTTGATATAAATGCTGTTTTGGAGAAGCTTGAGAAAATAAAAATTGGTCTGAAGTTGGAGGGTTGGAACATACAAGGGATTCAGAAGGTTGAAGTCCTTGATGAGAGTCATGAGGTGGAGTAGAATGGAGATCGAAGCAAGGTGGTTGTAAGCGTGGGTCTGGTCTTTCGGTGTTCGAGTGAAGAGAAGGAAAAAAAGTTGGGTCCTTTTGTAAAGAGGTTTGTACTTGCTGTGTAGCTTCAATAGAAAGTTTTTTTAGTCTTTTGGTTAATGATTGGTGCTGTTTTGTTAAGGATACGGTTAATGCATCAATCTCTTGTAAAGATAATTCGTTCAGGTTCAAGGATTCCATATTAGGTAAAACGTTCTATGATTTTAAAAAAAATTACAAAAATTCATAGACCTGAGCAATAATTCTCCATCGTCTGCTACCATTTGTCAGATATATACTGATGGTCGTGCTCATTCAGTCTATGCGGAAGTTATTTAGGCCATACAGCTTCAGGTTTAAAACTTATTTTATTATTTACAAATATACAATAATGAACAGGGTGTCCTGCTGCATTTATTACCCTAACTGTATGACTCAGAGGTTGAGAGGGAGAGAAGTTCACTGCTGTCTTGCTGAGATGGATGGAAAGAATTAGGGAAGATATCCAATTGATTTGTGGGTATGACTCCAATAAGGGAGTTCATTGGTTTATACAGTCACATGGGATGTCTGTAGACTTAGAAGACTTAACCCCTTCTGGTGCCTGGGGCATCATACGTAGGCAATATCTGACAGGGAGAGCTGAAGACCTTCAAGAACACAATGCTGTACACGACACTCTGCACGGTTGTGGTGGGTGCGAGGATGGTTTGCACAAGGTAGACTAGCACAAACAGGGATACTGGGTTACGCTGGTTTTCATCGCATCCCTTTAGCTAATTGTTCCCGCCTTTGTTAACCGACATCATTTCTTTGCCTTCCTGCTACTCACCCTTTCTCTACTTAGCACTGTTTAGCATGAAAGAGAATATCTTAAGTCACTGCATAGAATCATAAAATCCTAGGGCTAGAAGGGACTTTAGAGGTCATCTAGTCCCACCCCCTGCTCAAGCAGGAGACTCTACACCATTTCAGACCAATGGCTGTCCAGTTTCTTCTTAAAAGCCTCCAGTGATGGAGCCCCCACAACTTCTGGTGGCAAGCTGTTCCACTGGTTAATTGTTCTCGGGAAGTTTCTCCTTACTTCTAGATTGCTTCTCTCCTTGATTAGTTTCCATGTGTTGCTTCTTGTCTTGCCTTCTGATGCTTTGGAGAATAGGTGGAAACACCCCCCCTCTTCTTTGTGGCAGCCCCTCAAATATTGGAAGATGCTATCGTGTCCCCCCTTAGTCCTTCTCTTTGTTAGGCTAGACATGCCAAGTAAGAAAAACTCACCTATTTTTCTCTTTATCCACCTCCCTCAACATGTCTGACCCACCCTTTCCGAGTGGGATTTGGGGGTCACAGAAGGCAGCCTCCCATCTGCCTGCAGGGCTTCCTTCTTGGCACCCCCTGTTAAGAATTACATGTAGTCCTTGTTTAGCAACTACCTCATTTACCAACCAACCGGCTTTACAGGTGTGTAAACAGAAGCAAAGCTGAAGTCAGATTGTATGGACAGTTGTGGTTTCGTTTAACGTCCCAATAGCTGGTTTCGATCGTGGTTGCTAAGTGAGGACTACTTGTTTTCAGAGGCTCAGAGAAGGAGCTGCTTTGCAAACCTGTTAGGATTCTGAGGATTCTATGTGGGCTGTTCCTGCCCCCTTACATGTGTGTGTGTGTGGGGGGTTCCCTCTGGGAAATTTGTATTGTCCATTGCTTGATGATGGGCTCCATCTGATCCCAAAGACCAACCCTCTCTAGAAATGCAAATAGCATTTAGCAATAGCATTTAGGCTTATATACCGCTTCACAGGGATTCACAGCCCTCTCTAAGCGGTTTACAGAGTCAGCCTCTTGCCCCAAAAATCTGGGTCCTCCTTTTACCCACCTCGGAAGGATGGAAGGCTGAGTCAACCTTGAGCCTGGTGAGATTCGATCTGCTGAATTGCAGGCAGCCAGCAGTCAGCAGAAGCAGCCTGCAGTACTGCACTCTAACTACCATGCCACCACGGCTCCAAAATCACCAGGAGACCTGGAAGATATTTGACCATCCGGGAATATAAACTGAGTGTTTGCAATTCACAACTGCCAGACTCAAGAATAGCAAGAAAGTACTTCAAGGTTAGATTTGTTGGTTTATATACTTTCCCTTTCAAAGGTTTCCCAGGGCAGCTTAAATAGCATCCTTTTAAAATAATAATAATAGTAATAGTAATAACAAAGTCCATTAGGAGAAACAGAGGCAGCTTGCCCAAACGGAAGCAGCGATGGTTGTAGCTGGCTTTTTCACTTGCTGGCACCGTGATGGGGTTATTTGAAGGGGCCCCAACAGGCTGCACCAAAGTTGGCTGCTCCTTTCTCAATCAACCCATTGATTGTTTGAGTGCCGTCATAGGTCCTTTGGCTCCCAGCGGATCTCCAAGGTTTCCAGTAGAGAGGCCGTGTGCTCCACCTAGTGCTCATTCATCACATCTTGAGAAGATGCGAGGATTTCAAAGTTTGTCCGGAGGAGTTTCTTGCTGCTGTTGGACCTCAAATATCTCTGGGGTGAGATATGGGGCCTTCAGGTCCACGGGCACTTCCTCCTTTTGTGGGTCAGCTGGAGGACCAGCTAAGAGCTGCTGAGGAACATCCCTCGGAGGCATCTTTGGTGACTCCAGGGAGTGAGTTTTCCTTCGGTGGGAGTAGAAGGGCTCTAGAAAGCCAACCTTCTCTGGAGGAACATCCATGGGCTCCAGAGGTGCTTCTCTCTTCACAGAGTTGTGAAGACTCCATGTGGGAGTCAGAAGGGGCTTTGGATGACCATGAGGTCTTGCTGGAGGAAGATACGGTTGCTCCAGGAGAGCGGTTTCCTCTTCAGGAATGAAGGGGGGCTGAAGAGGAGTGTATGGGGGCTGCTTGGGGGTGTAGGGATGCTCCAATGACATATGGCTCTCTGGAGGAACAAAGGGGGGCTCTGGAGGAATGTATAGGTCTTCTGGAGGTGTATAAGGGCGCTCGATGTGGTGATGTGTCTCAGGAGGAATGTAGGGGCGCTCCAGAGGGACTGTTGCTGCTGGGGGTATAAACCGAAGGCGTGGAGGAGTGTAGGGAGGAGCCGGAGGAGTGCGGGGGGGCTCTAAAGAAGTGTGTGGGTGATCTGGAGGAGTGCGTGGGGGACTTGGAGGAGTGTAAGGGGGATCTAGAGGGATGTAGGGTTCCTCAATAGAGGGGGGAGTTTGTGAGTGAATATGGGGAGGTTCTAGAGCACTTCTAGGAGAGGCCCGTGCAAATAGAAAGAGATGGGACTCTGTCTTTTCAGCTAATAGGGTGGAGACATATTTGGGCTGCGTGGGGAGGACGGGGGGCTCTGGAGTGATATAAGGCTGCTGTTCAGGAATGTATGGAGGTTCCAGACTGATCTTGACTTCAGGAGGAACGAAGGGGGGCTTCAGAGATGTCGGGGGGATTTCTCTAGGGATATACGGAAGAGGCAATGATGTCGGAGAGAGTTCTTTAGGATAGAAGGGTGGTTCCAAGGTGACCAGTCGCTCCAGAGGGACATAGGGAGGTTCTAGAGATGGAGGTAAGAGCCCCGAAGGAACGAAGGGATCTTGAAGAGCGATGGTGGGCTCCGTTTCTCTCAACAGAGTCTTCAAAGTAGCCTCCTCTTGCTGATCCTCATCCTCGTTGGGGAAGGGTTCTAGAGAGCTTTCTATGAAGTTTCCTTCCAGATCTTCTACAGGTTGTGAAGTCCCCATCTTGATAGGAAGGAGGGTCACGGAGCTTTTCGGTCTATGCTTTAGATGTTCCTCCCCTGGGGCTGTTCCTTCATCAATTTCAATCATTTCACCCAAGATCCACTCCAGGAATTGCTGGACAGAAGTGTAAATTCCCGGGCTGTTGGCCTCACCGCAGCCCTTGCCCCAGCTGGTGATCCCCAAAATGTAGAAGAGAGAGGTGGGAGACATCTTGCACATCAACGGGCCTCCGCTGTCCCCCTGCAGAGAGAGAGCAAAGGGGGAAACATCAGTTGGGCAAAGGGAAACGGGGAAACCAGACCTCACCTTACGACCACAAATGAGCCCAGGATTTATGTTGCCAAGAGGGAAATTTGTTAGGTGAATTTTGTCCCATTTTACAACTTTTCTTGCTTCAGCTGTTAAGTGGATCACTGCAGTGGTTAAATTAGTAACATGGTTCTTAAGTGAATCCGGCTTCCCCCTTGACCTGTCACCAAAAAATGATCACATGACCCCGGGACAGCGTAACCCTCATAAACATGAGTCAGATGTCAAGCATCCGAATGTAAATCACGGGACCATGGGGATACTGCAACGGTCATAAGTGTGAAAAATGGTCCTAGGCAGTTGTGGGTTGCCCCCGGTTCTCACTGGTTCTATAGAACTGATAGTAAAACCGGCAGGAGGCTCCGCCCACCAACCCCACCATCCTCAAAATGCTTCTGCGCATGCGCAGAAGAGCGCGAGAGAGAGAGAGCAAAGCGCGGCCCTGTTGCAAACCGGTAGTAAAGGTAAGTAGAACCCACCCCTGGTCCTAGGTTCCTTTTTTCAGGGCCATTGTAACTTTCAATGGTCACTATGTCCCAATAGTCATAGGCATCTTTGGGATAGGTGCAATCCCAAAACATCTGGAGCAGCCCTTGAACACCATCGGCATTGACAAATTCCCCATCAGTCAATTGCAAAAGGCTTGGAACAGCTGACATCCCATGCAGATAGTTGTAACACCATCAAACATCCACATCTGCCTATCCCAGGTCCTTGGGAAGGACTCAGTAGGTGGACAAAAGCGAAGCCCCACCCTAGCTCTGGAGATCAGAGGCAGGGGGCGGAGATGAAGAGATATGGCAGGCAGACTTGTTAGCCTGCGGTGAGAGAGAAACTTTTTGCCGGGGCTGCTGGAACTCCTACTAAAGGAATCTTTGAGTTCACTTCAGAGGGTTTGTCTTGTTTGGGGAGCTGGGTCAGAACACACCCATTAGTACTTCTGTGCCCCGTAAGGATGCTGGTTTTAGCAGCTCTTGCCCCTGGCCATGGAAGACAAGTTCTTCTACCAATTCCTCTATAATCAAAAGTGACGAACAAGCAAGCGCATAAGACCAGACATGTCTCTGGAAGGCAAAATCATGAAACTGCATCTCACTTATTTTGGCCACGTCATGCAAGGGAATTCACTGGAGGAAACAAGTATGTTTGGAAGAGTTAGCGATAAAAGGAAACCAGGCCCCCAAAGAACACGGTGGCTGGACACCATCAAAGCTGACATCGGCCTTCCAAAGCATAGAAGGGCTCAAAGAAATACTGTGAGATTGGAAGCCATGGAGAGTCCTGGCCCAAAGAATTGCCAGGAGTCAGAGACGACCGGATGGATAACATCATCGTCCTGTTTGGTAACATGAATGCTGCCTGAATATCCATAGATGGGATCTGAGTCTCAATCAATCAGAATAGAGCTGAAGGGACCTTGGAGGTCTTCTAGTCCAACCCTCTGCTCAAGCAGGAGACCCTAACCAGTTTGAGACAAGTGACTGTCCAGACTCTTCTTCAAAACCTTCTGTGATGGAGCCCCTACAACTTCTGGAGGCAAAAACTGTTCCACTGGTTAATTGTCCTCACTGTCAGGAAGTTTCTCCTTAGTTCCAGGTTGCTTCTCTCCTTGACTGGTTTCCATCCGTTGCTTCTGGTGCTTTGGAGAATAGCTTGGCCCCCTCCGCTTTGTGGCAGCCCCTCAAATACTGGAAGACTGCTATCATGTCACCCCAGTACTTCTTTTCTCTCTTTGGGTTCTCCAAACCCAATTCCTGCAACCATTCTTCGTATGCTTTTGTCTCCAGGCCTTTCATCATCTTAGTTGCTCTTTATTTATTCATGTACACCATTTTCTTTTTGAGTTTTAGAACTTTTCCATTCATTTATCTGGGCTCATGCATGTATCACCAACAGGGGTGAAATCCAGCAGGATCTGACAGGTTCTGGAGAACCAGCAGCGGAAATTTTGAGTAGTTTGGAGAGCCGGCAAATGCTGGCCCCAGGAGTGGGAGGGAATGGGGATTTTGCAGTATCCTTCCCCTGCCACACCCACCAAGCCACGCCCACCAAGCCACGCCATGCCCACCAAGCCACACCCCCAGAACTGGTAGTAAAACAATTTGAATTTCACCACTGATAACCAACCGTTTGATAGAAAGTGGCCCTTTCAGATCCGTTTAAACACCTAACAGAATGCACCACATTTTAGCTTTAACAACAGCTTTTTTGTGTCAAGTTTAAAAATTAATAATTATTTTAAAAGTGGGTTTTCCTGATTAAAACATTGATTTTTTTTCCCTTTGAATCTCGGCTCCAGTGTCAGCAGAAAATTGCACCGCACTTGAGATTCCGGCTGCCCTTTAAACTGATTGTTAGGCAGAAACCTTGATGAACGAAGCAGAAGCAGATAATAAAATTGCATTTCGAGGGCTGTGGGGAAAGGGTCAGTTTGTCATAAAATAAGAAGGAAAGCAAACCAGGATTGACCACAAGATGGAGACTACTTCCGGCTGACCCCCATGTTGCTGATATTGTTAAGGGGGCATTTCCTGCATAGGTGAGGTTCTTGTTGCTGTTATTTTATGCCATGTTTTTTTTATGTACAACTCCAGGTGGAAAGCATGCCTACTCTCCCTGACTCTTATGCTCCCCACCACAGCAAACCTGTGAGGTGGTCTTGGGCCAAGCCCAAAGACCACCCCGTGAAATCCAATCCTTTATTTGCTTGCGCCTGATGGACAGAATCTTGCCAGACTAAAGCTATCACCTTCTAAAATACCAGATATGGGAGACTCTGGAGTGCGGCCCCCCCAAACCTCCCTTCCATCCAGCTTAGGACTGTGCAGTCTCTTGTCTTGGGACCCTCTCTGGAACGGGGAAACCTCGGTACTTGGGACCCTCTCCTCCCTGGGAAACCCCGGCACTCCTGTCAAGACCCACTCCCACTTCTCCTTCCCCAAGGGCTCCTTCCATCACAAGTGGACTGGGCTGAGAGGGAGGAGCTGGCCCAAAGTCCCCCAGCCAGTTTCCACGCTTAAGGGAAGACGATCCCTCTCCTGGTTTCTAGCCCAGTACCTTCACCTACACCAAACTGGGAATTAATTATCCGTTATTTTTCATGCCCCTTCTCCATCCTTTGTCCGACTTTTCTCAGGACTCTCAGTCCCTTAGAGTGGCAGCCCAGGAATCTCGTATTAGGGCATTTTCATAACATTGCTTTTGTTTTTTGTTTTTTTAAACCTCTGTTCCTTCAAATCTCTACCGTTTGGCTTCATATATTAAAGCAGATTGCTATTGTTTTTCATAACAACCGGGCATAGCATGGCAGAGTCGCATGGTCTAGACAAGTGCAGGACTCAGGACATGTCTCTGCCTGTTGAAGGAACCAAGCTATTTTTTCTGATGTACACACACACACACACACACACACACCACACACACACACTTTTACCTGGAAGTACCTGAAGATCCTGGGTGAAGAAGCATAGAGGACTCTGAAGGAGCAAGTCTGAAGTGCATAAGACTTTAGAATTTTAGAATTTAGAATAACAGAGTTGGAAGGGACCTTGGAGGTCTTCTAGTCCAACCCCCTGCTCAGGCAGGAAACCCTAGACCATTCCAGACAAATAGTTGTCCAATCTCTTCTTAAAAACTTCCAGAGTTGGAGCATTTACAACTTGGGTTTGACCAGCCTAAAGGAAAGAAGAACTGGGGGGGGGGGAATAACATGATAGCAGAATTCCAGTATTTGAGGGGCTGCCAAAAAGAAGAGGGAGTCAACCTATTTTCTAAAAAACAGAAGGCAAGTCAAGAAACGACGGATGGAAACTCATCAAGGAGAAAAGCAAGCTGGAATTAGGGAGAAACTTCCTAACACGGAGGACAATTAACCAGTGGAACAGCTTTTGCCTCCAGGAGCTGTGGGGGCTCCATCACTGGAGGCTTTTAAGAAGAGTCTAGACAGTCATTTATCTGAAATGGTAGAGATTCTCCTGCTTGAGCAGGGGGATGGACTAGAAGACCTCCAAGGCCCCTTCCAGCTCTATTCTATTCTAAAGAATTGTCACATCAGACTACATGCAAAGGGGACTCTTTACAAAAGTACCAGTTTATAAAGAATAGAATAGAGTAGAGTAGAGTAGAGTAGAGTAGAGTAGAGTAGAGTAGAGTAGAGTAGAGTAGAATAGAATAGAATAGAATAGAATAGAATAGAATAGAATAGAATAGAATAGAATAGAATAGAATAGAATAGAATAGAATAGAATAGAATAGAATAGAATAGAATTTTTTATTGGTCAAGTGTGATTGGACACACAAGGAATTTGTCTTGGTGCATACACTCTTGGAGTACATAAAAGAAAAGATACATTTGTCAGGAATCATAAGGTACAACACTTAATGATATTCATAGAGAAACAGTCAATATAAATCTTAAGGATACCAGCAACAAGGTTACAGCCATTCAGTCATAAGTGGGAGGAGATGGGTGATAGGAATGATGACAAGATTAATAGTAATGCAAATTTAGTAAATAATTTGACAGTGTTGAGGGAATTATTTGTTTAGCAAAGTGATGGCGTTCAGGAAAAAAACTGTTCTTGTGTCTCTATAGCGTCGTTTTGAGGGTAGGAGTTGAAACAATTTATGTCCAGGATGTGAGAGGTCTGTATATATTTTCACAGCCCTCTTTTTGGCTCATGCAGTAGACAGGTCCTCTATGGAAGGCAAGTTGGTAGCCATTGTTTTTTCTGCAGTTCTAATTCTCCTCTGAAGTCTGTGTCTGTCTTGCTGGGTTGCAGAACCAAACCAGACAGTTATGGAGGTGCAGATGACAGACTCCATAATTCCTCTGTAGAACTGGATCAGCAGCTCCTTGGGCAGTTTGAGCTTCCTGAGTTGGCACAGAAAGAACAGTCTTTGTTGTGCTTTTTCGATGACGTTTTTGATGTTGGGTGTCCATTTTAGGTCTTGCGATATGGTAGAACCTATAAATTTGAAGGTCTCTACTGTTGATACTGTGTTGTCTAGTATCGTAGGAGGTGGTAGTATGGGAGGGTTTCTCCTAAAGTCTACCACTATTTCTACGGTTTTGAGTGTGTTCAGTTCCAGATTCTTCCAGTCGCACCACGAGGCTAGTTGTTCAACCTCCCGTCTCTATGCGGATTCATTGTTGTCTCAAAGGAGACCGATCAGTGTAAAACCTTAGTGAGAACAAACACCTGGAACGCTACATTCTGTTTTGGTCACCAGGCCGTTCTTCCCACCTTTCTGGTTCTCAGAGTTTGCTTTGACCCTTCCAAAACAATCCTCCCCTTTGTCCTAAGATGGTCTCAGCCTATGACTCAGCTGAGTCACCTTTTTATGAATCTGGACATGTTTGGAGAGAGACAAAGGAAAATGGAGCCACGTGCAGTCAATTAAAAAGTTACAATGCTTTAAAAATAGATTTCCTCGTTTAAGACATTGATTTTTCTGTTTGAATCCCGTTTTCCCGTGTCAGCGGAAAATTGCCCAGCCCTCAAACAGAGGCTGGCATTCAGGCTGCCCTTTAAACTGATTGTAATGGGGACACCTTGATTAATGAAGCAGACACAGATAACGAGATGCAAGCTTGCATTTCAAGGGCTGTGGGGAAAGGGCCACCACATCATAAAGTAGGGAGGAAAGCAAACCAGGATTGACCACAAGTCTGTAGAGATTCTCCATCATCCAGGTCAGGGTTGTCCCAAAGGTGCTTTTTCAGGAGGCAACTGGACTTTCTGTTTTTTTTTTCTTTTGAAGACGTTTCGTTTCTCATCCAAGAAGCTTCTTCAGTTCTGACAGGATAGTGGGGAATGGAAGGATTTATATTCCCTGCAGACAGCTGGTCATTTGCATCATTTTGGAGGGTTGTTGAAAGAGGAAAAATTGCAGACTACAGGAACCAGGAGCACAGGTGGCCCTGAGGACACAGGTAAACCTCCAAGCTATCTCAGCAACACTCTCAAAGGATGCAAATGAGCTGATTCCAGCTATCTGCAAGGAATATAAATCCTTCCATTCCCCTCCATCCATCCAGAGCCGAAGAAGCTTCTTGGATGAGAAGCGAAACCTCTTCAAAAGAAAAAAAACCAGAAGGCCCAGCTGCCTCCTGAAAAGGCACCTTTGGGACAAGACGGAGCAGACGGCCGAGGCTAGCAGAGTCAGAGCAGGGGGATCCTTACCTGGCAAGTGTCGATCCCTCCTTCCTCATAGCCAGCACACAAGGTGTGTGGGCTCATCGCCCCATTGTACCAATCACTGCTGTTGCATTTCTGGGTGTCCAAGATGTTCAGTTTGGCTTCCTGCAAGACATCGGAGGTCCTCACACCTCCGAGTAGATAAAGGAAGTGGGTTAATTTGGCTTCTGCCACCTGGTAGAGGCTCACACTTCCTCCCTTCCCAACCCCCCCTGCCCCAGATTCCTTAAGAGCCAAGAACAAGACCCCCGCAGGTGTCCAAAGGACAGTAACACTTTATGAAGCCTCAGTAAGGCCACAGCTGGAATACGGCGTCCAGTTTTGGTCAGCAAAATTATGAAAAAGATGCTGAGTCTTTGGAAAAAGTGCAGAGAAGAGCAACTAAGAGGATTAAAGGTGGACAGTGACTAATGTTTATATGTATTTATATGTTAGTATTTATATGTTAGGGTATATATGTAAGAGATGCAGTGGCTCAGTGGCTAAGACACTGAGCTTGTCGATCGAAAGGTCGGCAGTTCAGCGGTTCGAATCCCTAGCGCTGCATAACGGGGTGAGCTCCCGTGACTTGTCCCAGCTTCTGCCAACCTAGCAGTTCGAAAGCACGTAAAAAATGCAAGTAGAAAAATAGGGACCACCTTTGGCGGGAAGGTAAGAGAGTTCCGTGCGCCTTTGACGTTGAGTCATGCCGGCCACATGACCACGGAGACGTCTTCGGACAGCGCTGGCTCTTTGGCTTTGAAACGGAGATGAGCACCGCCCCCTAGAGTCAGGAACGACTACACAGATGCACGAGGGGAACCTTTACCTTTACTTTTATATACATATGTATGTATATAGCATATCTATATGTCTGTTACGTATGTGTACACTTTTGAGACCAGGCAACAGCATTTCATTTTTAATGTGTGGCAGTGTGCCTAAGGAAAAAAATGACAATAAATATTATCTTAAAGGTTATTTTATCTAAAGGCCTGTAGACTAAGACTTATGAGGAACGGTTGCAGGATTTGGGGTTTGGCTAGTCTAGAGAAAAGGACAATGGGGGGCATGGTAGCAGTGTTCCTGTATTTGTGGGGCTGCCCCAAAGAAGAGGGGATTGACTGATTCTCCAAGGCACTTGAAGGCCAGAGAAGAAGCCATGGATGGAAACCCATCAAGGAGAGAAGCAACCTGGAATTAAGGAGAAACTTCCTAACAATGAGAATAATTAACCGTGGGACAGTTTCCCTTCAGAAGTTGTGGGGGCTCCATCACTGGCGGCTTTTAAGAAGAGACTGGACAGCTACTTCTCTGAAGTGGTCTAGGGTCTTCTGCTTGAGCAGAAGGTTGGACTAGGAGACCTCCAAGGTCCCTGCCAGCTCTATTCTGATGATAACTTATTGGGCCCTTCATTGGAGGGGAGTAGAAGAAGGCAGGTCACACTATGAGCTAAAACTTCATAACATCTCTACATCTTCTCAAAATTGCAGGATCTAACTAGAAGACACACACACACACACACGCAAGCAGCATAGCTTGCATGCAATGAAGTATAACCTTTGGTTAATCCTTGTTCTGTAAAACCTGAAGGGAGCGGAGTAAGTAAATATTGGCTGCTTCAGCAGAAAAGGAAAGCTCAGCAATCTGTGCCCTGCAGGATTTGCAACAGAAGTCCGTCTCCTTACTGTTTTCAGCAGTGATTCCCCAGCCAGTAGCAAAGCAGCTGGTGAAGTTGGTTTTGGAGCCCATCGTGACCCGAGGCAAGCAGGCCGGTTGCACGTAGTCATTGAACATCACTGGGCTGTCCAGCTTGATCAGCGCGATGTCGTTTTCCTCCGTGAGGGGATTATAATCTTGGTGGAGGACAACTTTGCTCACGGTGTGTGTCTGCACATCATCTGGCAGCTTAGAGAGATCGGTGGCACCCACCACAATCCGCCAAAGATGCAACGAGCTGCAGAAAAACGGAGCGCCATTAGTAGAAGACCCACTGGAACAGGGGAGTCAAACTCCATTTCATTGAGGGCCGCATCAGGGTTGTGTTTGACCTCAGGGGATGGCATGGCCAGGGTGGGCATGGCCAGCTCAATGTCACTCATAGAGGCTCTGTTTTCGGCCACGACGGCCTCCTGCAGCCCTCTGCCACCAAAAACAGAGCTCGGGGAGGCTGCACGCAGCCCATTCGGGCTCTGTTTTCGGCCATAATGGCCTCCTGCAGTCCTTTTCCAGAGAAAACGGAGCTCAGGGCGGCCACACATGGCCCACCTGGGCTCTGTTTTCGCTGGCAGAGGCAGCAGGCCACTCCTTCCCTGTTTCTAGGGTGGGCCCATAGGCCAGATCTAAGCACGCAGCGGGCCACATCCGGCCCACGGGCCTTCGGTTTGACTCCCCTACGTATCTGCATGTGATGGAATGTGCACCTGGTGAAGGAGTGGGGGGAAACTTAGGAGCACCCCAGTTTCCCAGGGTAGATCCAGTACATTCCAGGGTGGGGCCCAAGACAAGAGGCTGCACAGTCCTGAGCTGGATGGGGAAGGGGAGAAGAGGTTAGGGTACCCACACCCTGAAATCTGTCAGGGTATATCTAGCAAGTTAGAAGGTTATAACTTTACTCTGGCAAGATTCCGTCCATTAGGTCTAAGCAAATAAAGGATGCAAAGGATCAGGATCACATACGAAGTTGCAGTTCTGAAAGGATTTATTGTTCAAGCCTATATAACTTAAGAATCTAGTCAACTAAAGTTCAATAGTAAATTGGTGCCAGATAACAGTCAACAGAATTTAAGAAGGATTCGACTTGGATCATTTGTGGCAATGTAACAACTCTAAGCTAATGATGTACTTAACTCCATCCCCTGCCTCTGCCTCTTCTTCTTCTTCTATATCCACTACATCCAATCAGTCTCACAGGTGTCAACTTCAAACTAGCTACTTCATTGTCCACTGTCTATAATACAGGAATCTTCCCAAACTGGCAATTTTCACATGGGAACAACCAGATAAGGCTCTCAGGCATTCAAGGGGCGAGAGTCAGACTTCTCCCTCTTGTGTTTATGTAGTGAGTCTAGGCTGATTCCTCACTTAAGCCCTCCTCCTGACCAGGATGGTGGCTCTCCAACATGCTCAACTGGGTTTTGTTGTGCCGTCTTTGCATTTGGGTCTGACGCTGCAAAGGAAGGAGAGCACCGTTCCCTGGATTGAGGCCAAAAGAAGAAGAAGATAAGACTTATTGGGCCACAAATAAGAAACAGCACCACTGTGCTATGTCCCAGGGAGAAAAGATGTTGTTCTTGGTTCCCAGTCCATTTCATGGGAGGATGGAGGCAGCCAGGGACCCTGAAGAAAAATCCTGTGTAGATAACCCCACCTGGGTTTTATTATGTATCTTTTTTTTTAATTAAAAAGTTTTACAAACAAAGTTATACATTTCCCCCCCTTCCCCGCCCCCCCTTGATATTCTTGATAATAAGTACATTTAATTCCCTGTTACATTTCCAAATTTTTCCGGGGCCGTTCTTTTACCACTTCCTTTAATCCTTTAATTTTATTAGGTATCTGATGGAACAGAGAGAAAATGGGATGGTCTTTGAGGTTGATGGGAGCCCTTTGGGAAAGATCAAGTCAAGGTTTCAGGGATTTCAGGAATTGCTACCCTTAATTTTGGGTGAAGTAACAGAATCTAGAAACCCTGGGATTACCGTCAGTTTCTTTCTCGTGCTTCCTTCAAACTCTGGACTCTGTAATCTTTATTTGAAAGTCCATCCTGAATGGCTCACTTCTTCCTATCCCAAAGTCAACTCCATATTCCTCTAGCCCAGCCTCTGAAGACACCACGCTGAAGGCTGATTAGGTTATGTACATGCCCAGAAAGATCACATATTCCTCACCTGGGACTGACACCCAGATATAAATTTTGTTAAATCTCCCCAATGAGTGACTCTGGGGGTTTACCCGGGGACAATCCTCACCAGCTTCTTCGTTACAGAGACCCGGGCAGATGCCAACTTTGTACACACCTCTTCTTTGTCTTGAAGCAATGAGCCGCGGTGAGGACCCAATGCTCGGCCAGGAGGGATCCCCCACATGAGTGCCTAGGTCCGTTGGAAGAGGGGATCTGGATGCTGACAAGCCAAGGCCACATTCCTGGCATGGCGTCGACGCCACCCACAATCCGCACATTTCTGCCATGCTTGGGTGCCAAGGGCCGCTTCCCGCAGGCTGAAAGGGAAACAGAGAAATGAGTCAGATTGAGGCTAAAACAATCCCATTCTAGCTGTGTGGAACTGTCAGAGCAAATCTTGGTAGAAGCCACCAAACCATCATGGGATTGCATGGCATGGCTAGTCTAGTGAAGAGAAGGACCAGGGGAGACAGGATAGCAGGGTTCCATGAGGGGCTGCCACAGAAGGGAGGGGGATCAAGCTATTTTCCAAAACACCAGAAGGCCAGGCAAGGAAGGATAGATGGAAACTGAACATGGAGAGATTCAACCTAGAAATAAGGAGGAATTTTCTGACCGTGAGAGCAATCAACCCATGGAACAGAAGTTGCCTTCAGAAGTTGTGGAAGCTTCATTGCTGGAAGCTTTCAAGAAGAGACTGGACTGGCATCTGTCAGAAATGGTGTAAGGTCTCTTGATTGGGTGAGAGATTGGACTACAAGACCCACAAGGTCCCGTCCAACTCTGCTAATCTGTTAAATTCCCATATCCAATAGTATTGGAAACATCTCAAGCAAACATCTCAAACTTCAGTTTGATATGCAGACAACACAGGCTGCCAGTGCCAACAGTGAAGGGACACCGGGCAGAAAACATCCTGCAGCCAAGAAGGCCCCATACCCATTTCCACCACCCAGGTGATTCTGAAGACACAGATAAACCGCCAAGTGGCTTCAACGACTCTTTAAAAAAACGCAAATGACCAGCTGTGTGCAAGGAGTATAAATCCTTCCCTTCCCCACCATCCAGTCAAAGCTGAAGAAGCTTCTTGTGTGAGCAGTGAAACGTCTTCAAAGAAAAAACAAGGAAGTCCAGCTGCCTCCTGAAAAAGCATCTCTGGGATGGCTATCAGAAAGGGTACACGGGGGCAGAAACTGGCCTTCCTTCCAGTTACAGAATACAGAATAATAGAGTTGGAAGATACCTTGAAGATCTTCTAGTCCAACCCCCTGCTCAAGAAGGAGACCCTAAACCATTCCAGACAAGTGGCTGTCCACTTTCTTCTTAAAAGCACCCACAACTTCTGAAGGCAAGCCGTTCCGCTAATTAATTGTTCTCACTGTCAGGAAATTTCTCCTTAGTTCTAGGTTGGTTCTCTCCTTGGTTAGTTTCCACCCATTGTTTCTTGTCCTGCCCTCAGGGGCTTTGAAGATTGATCCCTCTGACAGCCCCTCAAATATTGGAAGACTGCATCGATCTCACTCTCCCTGGCCTGACATCAGTCACACCACGCCCATTCTTCTGGATCTCTTTGCTTCCCATCCTGACGGAACCTTACAGGAAACAATTGTTTCCACCCAGGATTGTGACCTTCATCTGGACCGATTAAAGATGTCCTTTCCAGTAGATCTTGAATGTTTTTAATGGCTGTTTCAGCACCTTTTGCTTTGCAAGATTGTCAATGCCTGCAATTATCAAAGAAAATGTCACATGATGTGTGTGTTTGTGTACGCCAATGTATATATCTGGTTAATCGGTCAGCTGGAACGTTGCAAGGGGTGAAATGGACTTTTGGAACAGTAGGCCAATTGTGGCTACTCAATTGTGAAACCTCCCGGTTCAGAGGCAATAGTCTTCCCAAGCAGGGGTCACCAACCTTTCGGACCTCAGGGACCACTAAATTCATAATTTTAAATCCCACGGACCACTAATATGATCTGCCCAGTGGTGGGATTCAAGTAATTTAACAACCGGTTCTCTGCCCTAATGATTTCTTCCAAAAATTAGTTTGCCAAACTGCTCAGAAAGTTAACAACCGGTTCTCCCGAAGTGGTGCGAACTGGCTGAATCCCACCACTGGATCTGCCTAATGACTGGCTGGGTGGGCGTGGCTAAGTAGTCATGTGACTGGGTGGGTGTAGCCAACTCGATGTCACTCACATTGAGGAGCGCCTCAATGGCCTCTACTTGCCTCTCCCCTCCCAGCCACTCCATGCCTCCCCACCCGGGCTCCTTAGGGCCCCAACAGGAAGCAGTTGTTGGAGCTAAGCAGCCACCACAAGAAAGAGTTGGCAAAACAGCTGGCTCAGTTCAAATGGGATCTGGCTGAGAAGGCTTAGCAGAAGCACCACACTGAGGACTAAAAGCATAGGCTTTCCAAGTAGAGGGAAGACCTGCGGGAGTGCAAAGCCAAGTGCCAGTGCCTGGAGGCTCAGTGGGCTGAGATAGTCAGCCAGTTCCAGGCCATGATGTAGTCCCACTGAAACAAGGCCCTCTGGCTCTTTGCCACAAGTGGCACTTCCCTTCAGCCTTTGCCCAAAGCCCCGCACCAGGAGGCTGAAGCAGACCCCGAGTGGGAATTTCTCCCTCCCTCCAGCCCACACAAAAAGACCCCGAAGGGGGACACTCTCTGCAGCAACACAAACGTTCATTGCACGTATCCAGCCCAGGGGCCGTAGGTTGAGGACCCCTGATTTTGTGCAATATAAAAAATGCAAATAATGTTTCTGCAGACCACCAAAATGTTCTCACGGACTACCAGTGGTCCACGGACCAGCAGTTGGTGACTGCTGTTCCACAGCATAAGCAGGAGATGGTTATGCCAATCTGGTACTCTGGTATGAGCTGCGGTGGCGCAGTGGTTAGAGTGCAGTACTGCAGGCTACTACTGCTGACTGCCGGCTACCTGCAATTTGGCAGTTCAAATCTCACCAGGCTCAAGGTTGACTCAGCCTTCCGTCCTTCCGAACTGGATAAAAGAAGGACCCAGATTTTGGGGGGCAAGAGGCTGACTCTGTAAACTGCTTAGAGTAGGCTGTAAAGCATTATAAAGCGGTATATAAGGGCTGGTGCTATTGCTACTCCAGACTACAGTTCCCAGCATTCCTTTCACTGGCCAAGCTGTCTGGGGCTGCTGGGAGTCATAGGCAGACGCAGCTGGAGGGCCACTACCTGCTGACCCACCTACTTAGAAATGAGATGAGCCTTTAATAAGCATTCTGACATTCTTTGGTGCTCATGGCCCAGATCTTCAGGGCTTCAGGGCCGAAGTGACTCAGTCCACTGTGGTTGGGAATGCGTGCTTCTTGCATCATGTCCAGTAGTTAATTTCTGGCTGAGCTACTGAAAACTTTCCTAACAGGCATCGTGTGCTCTCAACAGAGTTTTTTTAGCTCTTCTCCATTTCCAGGAGATTCGAGCATCTTCGGCTCTTTGAAGACCAGAGGCAGAGCAGGCTGTCCATTGTGCTCCCGTATCCACATCTGGATATATTTGTATTTTTGTATCTTACTTCTGTTTCCTGTGGGTTTTATGCTTGTTATGGGAACTTACAGAATGTATTATTGTGATTTTATTAGGAAATTTATTTGCTGCCCATCTGGTATCCAACAACTCTGTATGGCTTACTTATTTATTATGATTTATTAAGATATAATTCCTCAAGGGTTTGTGAGAAAGGATACATCGACGGGGCCCTTCCTTGCATTAGCCCCATCACTGCTCCCAGTATTCATAAAAGGAGAGGCATGTTGTGTTTTTTTAAGCAACTGTGAAGGCCTCGGGGCGGGTGATTCACAGCCCACAGCACATGTGGTTGCTAGAGATAGCAAACCTGAACTCTGGATCTGGAATTAAAAGTCTTAAGTAACAACTGAATTAAATAAGATAATTAACCTGAGCTGCATTTAAAGGTTCCTCAAGCAGCAACATGACTGCTCTTGGCACTGAGACAATCTGGGCACAAAATTGTTGTGTTTGGTCTTTTTGTGGTTTTAGAGGATGGTTAGATCAGATGAGAACCTTTGATGGGTCCTCTTTGTTCTCCCCAGTTCCCACACCTGGGCAGTGCCCTGCACCCCAAGGATATTGAGAGGTGGACTTAAAACAGGACCCTACTGAGCAGTCAACAATGTGTGGGCCTCAACAGGATACCCTCCTCTTCCTCCTTTTTCGCCTCCCCCTCCTCCTCCAGACCCTACTCACTCTCTGGATTGTAGCCCTGTGTCCCGCACAACTGCAACAAGACCACAATTGGCAGGAGCAGCCCTGGCTGGGTCTCCATCCCCAGCTATGGTTCTTGGCATCTGTTCCCCATTGTTCAAGTCGTGCCACAGCAGGGAGATGTCGACATCAGTGGGTTCTCCTTCTGAGTTGCTAGGAGACGGGTCTGGCCTTGGTTCATGAGGGCAGGCCGGAAGGAACGGGCCACTCAACCACTCCTGGCCCAGACTCGTGGCCTTCAGTGTGGGAAGAGCTCCTTGGGTGAAGTCAACCCTGTCTTGGATTCACACAGCACCTGCCATAACGGCGGCTCCAAAGAACTACTTAGAAGATGGCTGGTGGTCATGGCAAAGCTGGTGGAATGTCTACACACAATAGAGCGAGGCTGACTGGGGAATTCTGGGAATTGAAGTCCACAACTCTTAAAGTCGCCATGTTTGAAGCCTATTGCGATAGAGCTTCCAGAACTTCTGCGAGGGGTTCTTTATAGACCTCTTGCTAGAAGATCTTCCTCCACAGAGTCCACCAATCAAGGACTTAAAATTGGAGGAAATGCTACTTCACATGTGTAGGTAGTCTTTGATTTACAACAGCTCATTTAGTGATGGTTCAAAGTTATAATGGCATGGAAAAAAGTGATTTATGACCGTTTTTCACAGTTACGACCGTTGCAGCATCCCCGTGGTCACAGGATCAAAATTCGGACACTTGGCAACTGACTCATATTTATGACCGTTGCAGTGTCCCGGGATCGTGTGATCCCCTTTTGCGAAGCAAAGTCAGTGGAGAAACCAGATTCGTTTAACAACCAAGTTATTAACTTAATAAGTACAGTGATTCACTTAACAACTGTGGCAAGAAAGGTCATAAAATGGGGCAAACTTGCTTAACATTTCGCTTAGCAACATAAATGTTGGGCTCCATTATGGTCATAATTCGAGGACCACCTGAACCTAAAATGGCCTGCTTTTGAAAACTGTTTCGAGAGTTTTATTGTAGCCATGACCGCAGTACCCAACCCTTCGCTGGTGGGAACTGATTGTGGCCGACTTCCACGTCAGGTGTAGGAGCTTCCATGGACAAAATGATCTGGATCTCAGCAAATCCGAGAGATCCTCTATGGGAAAAAGAGAGATCCTGACTGGAGGTGTATGAACGATTAATTAAGTGGAAGAATTTGCTTCTGGAAGTTGTGGCTTTTCAGAAGAGACTGGACAGCCATTTGTCTGGAATGGTCTAGGTTCTCCTGCTTGAGGAAGGGGCTGGACTAGAAGACCTCCAAGGTCCCTTCCAGTGCTGTTATTCTGTATTCTAAGGTCCTGTAATGGCACAGCACTAGATTCCATCCAGCGGATGGGTTTGCAGTCTTGGGATTCCAAGACAGAAAGAAATGGCCATTGCGGTTTATCTCCATAAGGTCCACTCCTACCTCTTGTACAGATGGACCTCGACTTAGGAACGGCCACGTCACAACTCAACAGCCTTGTTACTAACTTAACATCTGCAATGATTCGCCTGTGACAAGAAAGGTCGTAAAAAGGGGCAAGGCTCACTTAAAAGCTGTTTATTCACAGAAATTTGAGGCTCAGTTGAGGTTGTAAGTCGAGGACTACAACCTTCACTGTCGTTTAAGTCAAGGACTGGTACTTGTAACTATTACAGTTAATACGGTTATAATAATAATATAAAATATTTCTTGATTCACAATTGTGATTGAGTCAGTAATTATGGTCTTATGCTGTGCTGGTTGTTAAAGGAGCCTGAGTGGTGTAGGAGGCTAATGCCTCCTACTAAGGCAGCATTTAACATCCAGCTGCCTGCAATTACTGCAAGTTCAATTCTCACCAGGCTCAAGGTTGACTCAGCCTTCCATCCTTTCTAAGGTGGGTAAAATGAGGACCTGGTCTGTGGGGGCAATAAGCTGACTTTGTATAAATATATACAAAAGTATGAAGGCTATTGCTTAACGCATTGTAAGCCGCCCTGAGTCTCCGGAGAAGGGCAGCATATAAATAAAATTTTTTTAAAAAAGGTCATCCCATGAATCATCATCTCCTTTTAACGACCCCCTAATCCCTGGTGGGGTGGAGTCTGGGCAGCTGAGTGAAGCTGAGTGTTTACTGGCCAGATGCCTGTCCTGTCACCAATGAGGAGTTATATTCTCATTGTGCTCAGAGAAATATCTGCCTCTACCTAGAATTGAACTCACAGCCTCCTGATTGCGAGGCGAGAGCTCCATTTCTAGGCTACCGCACCACTCAGGTCATCCCATGATCGATCTGATTTTGTGACTTCCCCACCCCCCCCCCCCCCCGATGGTTGTTAAGCAAACAGGCTGTCTGCAAAGGGGTGTTTTTTCCCCAGAAACCAGAAATAAGTGATGGCAAACAGCCATAGAGGCAGGCCAGTTGGGAGCCCCCAAAATGGGATCCTGTAAGCACAGGTGGGCGGCAGCCGCTGGAACTTTGAATATGGGTCGTCAGTACTTTTGGGGGAAGGTCCATCATAACCTTGAATGGTCGCTAAGAGAGTGGTCATAACTCAAGGAATACCTGTGTCTGGAAAAAAACCACCATATTGCATATTTCAGAAATCAAGAATTTATTTTCCAAGTGCAGAAAAATCACACGGACTTCTCTTTGTCATCATGTCCACAGTATAAACATTTTTTTTAATTAAACTTCAAATTAAACAATTAGCATTTTCGGATCTTTGAAGAAAGCCGCAGAAAGAAATCCAACATCACAGATGTCAATGCCTGGAGTGTCCCTTAGGGCTTTTTAAAAGTGCTTTTGTTAGACATAATCCTAGGAATTTTGGAGAGCCTCCCAGGGGGAAGTGGGGGGTAGCAGCGAATTAAGAAAAGGGGGGGAAAGTTGAGAGTGGAAGTTCCTTCTCCAAGCTTGTGGGATGGTTTCCAAATGTTTTATTACCAGGCTAGGTGACACCTTCAGTGGAGTTTAGGGGGTGTCAGTGTTGGTATTCTACTTATAAGGGCCTCGTGTGACCAGTAGGTCTAATGATGGGGAGGTCACATCAGGTAAGGGTCATGTTACATGAAGGTCTTGTGATGGGTCAAGTGATCCATCTCTAGAGCCAGGCAACCCCAATATCAAATCTAATCAATAAATAATAAATCAAGAATGGCCACTATAGGTGGGATCTTGCTGAGGTCCCACTGGGCCAAGGACTTAAGGGGGGCCATCACAGACGTGACCCAGTTGAGAAACAGGACATGTTCACTCAAGGAAGAAACTCCTTCTATGACGGACACGACCTTCCCATCACAAGATCTACTGACCACACGAGGCCCTTACAAGCAGAAAAACACCAACAATGACCTCCCCTAAACCCCGCTGAAGATGTTACTGTCAACTCTGAGGTGGACATGGCTGAAGCCATCTTGGGAGGCATCAGGGTTGCCACATAACAGAGGGAGGGAATAGCTAGATGGGGTTTTGTAACCATCTCTCCATCCTAACATGCCTGTGGGTGCCCCATCCCTGGAGGCTTTGAAGAAGAGACTGGACAGCCATTTGTCTGGAATGGTTTAGGGTCTCCTGCTTGAGCCTAGGGCTGGACTAGAAGACCTCCGAGGCCCCTTCCAACTCAAGTTATTTTCTTGTTATTGTCTCTCCGGCTTGATGGGGCTGCACAACCACCTCACAAGGAAGCTGCAAATGCATTTGCTGCAGGGTGCAGAGGTGGGGAGGAGATGGAGAGATCTGAGGCGGCTTCCAAATGCAGAGATTCCTGATTTCATGACTCTTTTCCCTCTGTGTGAGTCTCCCCCCCCCCCCCGGACTCATCCTCACATTCCATAGAGTAGTGTTTCTCAACCTTGGTAGCTTGAAGATGGGTGGACTTCAACTCCCAGAAGTTCTGGGATTCTGGGAGTTGAAGTCCACCCATCTTCAAGCTACCAAGGTTGAGAAACATTGCCACAGAGGAATCCTCGCTAGCTCTTGTCTAGCTCAGCCTGGAAACTGGAGGGCTGCTTAAGCATGAGCCAGCCATGTGCAGCAGCTGCCAAAAAGGCCATTGCAATCCTGGGTTGCATCGACACAGGGATGGTTTCAAGAACAGTTGGCCCTGCTTTATACCGCTCTGGTAAGGCCACCCTTGAAATACGGCATCCAGTTCTGGTCACCATGATACAGAAAAAGATTCCCTTCAGCCTCCAACCTTGACAATCTTTGACAGGGAAGAATGGGACACGATCTCCATTCCTGGTGAGTTTGGAGTTTGAAAGGAGGGAAGAAGTGCAGCTGCAGGAGAGACATTCTCCCCTCCCTGCTAAGGGGGTGGGGGGGAGGGGGGCACCTGGACTTCTCATCCAGCAGAAGAGGTTGCTCAGGATCACGGAACTTGCCTGTGTCAGAAAGCAAGATGGGATTAAATTTTGTTTGCCAATTTTAAAAAAAATGGCAAAAACTCCTTGGGAGTGTGCTAAATCGAACCCGGCTCTTCTGCCCAGGGGAAGAAGAGGGAGACGTGGGTCACGGATGGGGAGGGGGGGTACGAGGGAAGAGGGGGGGCTAAGAGCCACAGTGGCAGCAGGAGGGCTTGGGGCTGCATTGGGGGCTGCAGCACGGTTGAAGCGAGGGGTCGTTCCCCAAGGCCAGCTGGCTTTTCCCGAAGGTCATGTCCTGGTCGAAGGCAGCTTTCAGCAGGCGGACCTCCTTAAGGGCCTTCAGGATTCCGGGTTTCAGGACCCCGGCTGGCAGGAGGTTGTAGTTCTCCGCAGGGTCCATCTCAAGGTCAAAGAGCAAGGGGGGCTCCTGGGGGGTGAGAGCAGTGAAGCCGCTGCAGGCCCTGTCAGGGGTCGCACCGCTGTTGAAGGCTCCTGGAGATCAAAAGAGAGACGGGAGGCTGGTTGGGTATGGAGCGTTTTATGGTGCACGGGCTTTGTGAAGTGGTTATCTTTTTAATATTGTAAACCACCCAGAGGTAGGATGGGTGGCAAATAAAGAGAGAGAGGGAGGTGAAAGAGAGAAGGATGAGAGAGGGAGGGGAGAAAGAAGGATGAGAGGGGGAGAGGGGAGAGAAAGGGATGAGAGAGGGAAGAAACAGGGGAGAGAGAGAGGGGAGAGAAATGAGAGAGAGAATCTATCCATCTACCCATCTTTCCATCTATCTCTGTCTCTTCCTACCTGCCTGCCCATCTCTCCATCTCTATCTCAGGCAGCAAAGAACTGGTTGCCAGTTTGCTTCCGGATCCAATTCAGGGTGTTGGTCGGGACATTTAAAGCCCTTTGTGGCCTGGGACCCAGGTATCCAAGGAACCATCTTGCCCCAGTGGTTCTGGCAGAAGAGACCTTCTGCAGACCCCGCCGGTCGAGGAATTCCAGCCGATGGGTTCCAGGAGAAGGGCTCCTCGAAGTGAGCTCTCCCTCACCCTCCTGGCCTTCCAGAAGGGCCTTAAAACCCGGCTCTGCCAACTGGCTTGGGGTTCTGATGGGGGCATCCCCTACTGGAGGCAGTCAGTAGACTAGGAAGAACCTCTCAGCCCCCATCCCGAATATTCTGGCTTTAAACGTAATCAATTTTTTGTCCATTTTGATGTCTAATGTTTTCTACGCCTGCTTTTAGGATAGGATAAGCCACCCAGAGTCTCTGGAAAGTGAGATGGCCAGCATGTAAATCTAATAAATAAATAAAGGGCTCACCTTTGGTGAAGAAGTGAGCTTTGTACTTTCCATGACGGACAGCAAAAACCCCAAACAACTCATCAGGAGCTGGCGGGTAGAAGAACATGGTCTGACGGGGGCTCTGTCAGAAGAATCAGAGAAGACAACATCACCCTAGCCCTGATGACGTTACTTAGTTCGGTAATGAAAGGTCTGCAAGTAAACAACCAAGCTCAGAAAGCATCAGGACCCCACAATCCTCCTCTCCCTTCTAGCATTGATAATGTTACCTAGTTGGGTCATGAAATGTCTGCCT
>WNWU01000128.1:123983-173788 GCA_012654045.1 Ptyas mucosa
GGGGGGGTGTCCTTTTCCTGGTGGGCTGGAGGAAGGAAGGGGACGGAGGGCGGGGCTGCCCTTCTCCTCCTGGCCCAATCTTCCCTGAGTGGCACGGACAGCCAGACGCTCGCCCACCAGGCTCCTTCCGAGGTAAGACATGGGACTTGTAGGCAAGGGGGCCGGGGGGGCTGCCCTAGTGGCTTCAGAATCAGGAGCAGCCGGACAAACTGTCCCCCAGGGTGTCGGCCTCCGCTTTTACTGCTTTGGCTGCCAACTCTGCAGCAACTCTGCAAAACTAGAAGCAGAGTCGGTTCCAGCCTGCATCCTGCCAGGGAGGGTTGAAGAGGTTTCCTGTTGTGGGCCCGGAGCATTAAGCAGCTTTCAGCATGAAACCAGTAAATCTCTGTTTAGTTCTGTGTGAGCGTGCGACGAGAGCGTAGCCCAGATGGGCGTTGCCTACCTCTGCTTGCTGCCGTTCCAGCAGGACAAGAGAAAGGTTGGAAGGGGCCCTGAAGGGTCCAGAGGCCAAGGGCTTCTGGCTTGGGAGGCATCTGAGACCCTCTGAGGCCAGCGGGAGTCCGGTGGGGGTAGGACATGAGAGGCCGGGCAGAGTCAAGGGGGTGGCATTGCTAAGGTCCTGCCTGAGGGCTTCTCCTGGGATGAGCACGAGAGTCGGGACTGTGGAGTCTTCAAGGTTTCTTGATGAGCTAGCAATCCAGCCTTGGCCAATGCCTGGATCTCACAGACACTGACCCACTCGGAACACCCTCATCTAAGGGGGGGGGGAGCAGAAGCTGGAGAGGGTGGGACTTTGCTGGAAATGCCCAAGTCTGCTCTGGATCCACCCACTGAAGACCAGTGTTGTACTGGGCTGGTCAGAGGCCTCTGGCCTCACCCACTTCCAGGCAAGGCAAAGCTGCTGGGTCCTTGGCCTCTTTGCCCAAAGACATAGGAGAGAGCCTAGGGGAGGAATCAAGCAGGGTAGGCATAGAAGCTCTTATGTAGTCACAAGAGGGCTAAGTCCAAACTTCCTTGAATGCCAAGGACCCTCATCTAGTTTTACCCAGGGGCAAAGTGTGAGAAGATTCCTGTGTGTAGGTTTGAGCAATAAATCTGTCATCTTGAACCTTCACCTGTGGACCTGGTTGTTTGCACCTGACACCTAGCTCCTTATGCAACGAAGAAGACTTGGGTCTTTGGAGCTGCTGCTCAGGGCCTACCCTGCACTCCTGAGTGTGGAATTCGATCGGCAGATGTGTGCGACAATAAACCAGATAGAAGCCATGGTTGGGTTGAGAGGCCAGGATTGGCATGGAGCAAGCGGAAAGAGAGGAATCTTTTGGCTCTCTCAGGAGGTCCTCCACCACTTGTAGCCTAGTGGCAGAGGGCCAGTTTTATGCTGGTGCCCCTGGACCAGGCATTCTTCTGTGATGGATCAGGTTGGCACAGGATCAGGCCTTTCGCAGTGCAATTTAGGGCACTTAATGGTGCAGGATTGGGCCTTTACATATGAGCTCCCTCTGACCGAAGGTGGCGATGCTGAAGAGAGGTGTCCAAATGCCCCCTCCTTCTTCTTGTCCTCCTCCTTGAGTTGCCACCACAGTTGACATGATTCACCTTGACCGGGTCCCTCAAATTTAGCAGGAGGTTCCTAGCTGGTCTTTAATCTTCAATCAGACTAGAGCTGGAAGGGCTCTTGGAAGTCTCCCAGTCCAACCTCCTGCTCAAGCAGGAGACCCTGTCCCATTTCAGACAGGTGACTGTCCAGTCTTTTCTTCCAAACCTCCAATGCTGGAGCCTGTTTAGCAGAGTGATGGCATTCGGGAAAAAACTGTCCTTGTGTGTAGTTGTTCTGGTGTGCAGTGCTCTATAGCGTCACTTTGAGGGTAGGAGTTGAAACAGTTGATGTCAACAGTTGATTGTCCTTCCTGTCAGGAAGTTTCTCCTTAATTCCAGGTTGCTTCTCTCCTTGATGAGTGTCAGGTGATCCTTGATCAGGTGCTTCGGAGAATAAGGTGACCCCCAACTCTTCTTTGTGGCAGCCCCTCAAATACTGGAAGGCTGCTCTCACGTCCCCTTGAATTCTTTTTTTCTCTAGACTGGCCAAACCCAGTTCCTGTAACCGTTCTTCCTGTGTTTTGGTCTCCAGGCCTTTGATCGTCTTAGTTGCTCTTCTCTGCACTTCTTCCAAAGTCTCCACAGCTTTTTGTAATGTCTCAAGAAGTCTCTGTGCATTGGGGGTGGATCCCCTTCCGCTCCCACGGCATTTTCCCGGCTAACAGCATCAGATCCCCTCGGTGTCCTCCTCACCAGGAAGCCAACAAGCTGTGGCTCTCTGGGCCACGGTGTTGGATTGCCAGGAGCCACAGCATAAGTGGCAGGCACCATAGCAAAGTGTGGAGCGTGTTTAAGAGAGCAGCTGTGAGTCCTGAATTCAAATCCTATCTCATCTCAGCCATGAAAATGGTTCAGACAGCCACCATCTGTTCCCCTCTCTCTTCGCAAATGCCTCCGCTTATCTTGAAATTCAACTGGCAGGGGGAGTGAGTGACCCAGTTCTATCTCATTGGTGGGCACAAGCAAGGACAAAGAAGAGCATTTTTATGAAAACGAGGCCCCGCCCCTTTCCCATAATGACAGCCCTCTCGATGTGCATTAATTAATGCGCACGGATAATTTGCCTTTCCTTATTCACCTCCCCAAAACGGATGCTTTTGTGCTTGCAAATGTACATTTAAAATAGGTATATGAATAGCTCACACCATAGCAGTAAATGGGGGGTGGGAATAAGGGGGAGCACCAGGGAGGGCATTAACGGTTTTAAGTGTAAATGCTTTTCAGACTGCCGCATAAAGGAAATTGAGAAGAATAGCTAATGTCAGAGAAAACAAAATTAGGAGTGAAAAGGATCGTGACAGGCGAATGCTAGCAAGGAGAAACTTAAAAGGAGATAAAAGTGTAAAAATTATGGACTCTAAGAGATTGTCACTTTCCTATCAGAACAGAAGAACCAAGGAGAGTTCCAATTTTGTACCCAATTTTGGTCACCACAATGTAAGAAAGATCTTGAGAAAAGAATGCAGAAAAAGAAAGAAGATTAGAGGAATGTGTGCAAAAATATATGACGAATGGTTGCAGGAGTGTGTCTCATCTAATGAAAAGAAGGACCAGGGGGGACATGATAGCAGTCTTTGAGCAATATTTGAGGGGCTGCCACAGAGAAGTGGGGGTCAACTTATAAGACAAGAAGCAAAAATGACTTGACTCCAGAGCAATGGTGGGATTCAGCCAGTTCACACCACTTCGGGAGAACTGGTTGTTAACTTTCTGAGCAGTTTGGCAAACTGGTTGTTGGAAGAAATCATTAGGGCAGAGAACCGGTTGTTAAATTATTTGAATCCCACCACTGCTCCAGAGGTTGTGGGGGCTCCACACCAGAGGTTTTCAAGAAGAGGTTTGTCTGGAATGGTATAGGGTCTCCTGCTTGAGCAGGGGGTTGGACTAGAAGACCTCCGGGGTCCCTTCCAACTCTGGTTATAGTGTAAGGTTGCATTTAGGAAGGAGAATCCAAAGAAACATGCAGCAACTGGAGGAATCTTCTCTTAGGAGTGACACGAGGGAATGGAATCTTGGGGTCTTTGAAAATTGCAAGTAATTCCAAAGCTGATGGGTCATCCGACATCCTGAAGGTCCAGCATCCAGGTCACTCTAGACCCTGTTCTGCATTTGTCAGACATGCCCGATGTGTGTCACATTTTAAGGTATCCTGAAGTATGCCGAGCCCAGGAAGTACAGCCAAAAAGGGGATTATATCCAGAAAAGAAAAAGGGAAGAGAAGAGCCTGCTAGACTTGGAGAAGTCTACCAATAGAAGGGAATATTTGGAGCTCAGGTCCAACTGTGGAGTCCTTGGTGCTCTCTGAGTTGTGTTGTTTCCTTGCAGACGTTTCATGACCAAAATAGGGAACCTCATCAGTGCTCAAAAGGAGTGGGATTTGCTCAGGGGTGAAATCTACTTACCTTCCCTGCCGGTTCGGAAGTGCACGCTAGGTGCACGCACACAGACACAGGGTCAAAAGCAGGTTACTTCCTGGTTAAAACCAGGAAGTAACGATGTCTGGGCAGCTTGGCGCTGCCACTGCCACTGCCACTGCTACCGGTTCCTTAAACCACGTGCCGCCGCTACTACTGGATCGCCCGAACCGATGCGAACCAGTAGCATTTCACCCCTGGATTTGCTCTCTATTTATATACGAGTGGTTGCCCTGTCAGTATTGGTGGGGGTGTTCTTGGTTGTTCCTTGATTAGGTTGTTCCTGATTGTTTGTCTGAGGTGGGAGTTCCTTGACTGGAGCCTTGTTTAATGCTTGATTGTTGACAGGCCACTGACGGGGCAAACCACCTGTGTATAAATAGAGAACAAACCCACTCCCTTCCAGCGCTGATGATGTTACCTAGTTGGGTCAGGAACATCTGCAAGAAAATCACTCAGCTTAGAGAGCACCAAGGACCCCACAGTCATTCTCCTCCTCCTCCTCCTTTCTACAAACCTTCCTCCCTTCCAAAACTGATAATGTTACCTAGTTTGGGTCATGAAACGTCTGCAAGGAAACCTCCAAGTTCAGAGAGCATCAAGGACCTAACTGGAGAAGACTAGATGAAAGGACAGGAGAAAGACAAGTTAGAAATCAGAGTGGGGGGTGCAGGTATCAGCCAAATCTAAGGAGAAACCTGGTTGAAAGGAGTCCTAAAAGCAAGGGTCCCCTTGCTAAAGGTGGGCTTTCCTTTCCTGATAGCCCTGGAGGCATTTCTGCAGGAGGGGGATCCCCACAGTGAGTAGGACTAGCTGACATCCTAGCTGACCTTTTCTGCCTGAGAGCTTTGACCAACCTGGCACAAAATTGCTCCCTTCCAAGGGAAGGGTCTTCCTCTCGTCTCCAGCCCTTGAGTGCAACAGGTGGAGGAGGCCCTCCTATCTACACCAAGCAGAATTTTCACCCGTCTTCTGACTCCCCCCAGGGAGCCCCTCCAGGTGCATGAAATGTGGGTTTTGCCAGCCAGGATCTTGAAGGGAGATTCCAATGGTGGAACGGAGGCAGGAGAGGCCAGGGGAATCACAGGCGCCGGTCACGTTTTCTGCCATCTCAAACATGGGTGAAGAGCACTTCATCTCAACGGTGGGGAAAGCCCCTGGGGCAGCGATTGAAGGCGGAGGGAAGTTGCTGTTAACTTGTATTAAGTTGTAAAGAGGAAGAGCTAAGAATCTAAACCGGTTAATGTAGGGTTTCCTTCAGCAATGTCTGTCCCCTCTTGTGAAGGTGAAGCAGGAAGTTCATCGGATAACAGGTGGCAAGAGCTTCTCCTTCCTTTCTGTGACCATCTGGGCTCGCATGAAAGCCACCAACGCTTGTCTTTGGGAAGATGCCAGTTGACAGGAATGCAATCTAGAAATAATACTTGTACATCCTCAGATTGGAAGCTTCTCCCAGAACATGCCGGAGGCCTGTGGCTGTTTGTATTTATTAAACACATTTGAAGCTCTGATGTAGGGTATAAATTTGAGGCTCAATCCATCCATCCATCCATCAATCGGAATAGAACTGGAAGGGACCTTGGAGGCCTTCTAGTCCAGCCTCCTGCTCAAGCAGGAGACCCTATATTATTTCAGATAAATGGCTGTCCAGTTTCTTCTTAAAAACCTCCAGCGATGGAGCTCCCACAACTTCTGGAGAGAAGCTCTTTCACTGGTTAATTGTCCTCACTGTCAGGAAGTTTCTCCTTAATTCCTTGATTAGTTTCCATCCGTTGCTCCTTGTCTTGCCTTCTGGTGCTTTGGAGAATAAGTTGACCCCCTCTTCTTTGTGGCAGCCCCTCAAATACTGGAACACTGTTATCATGTCCCCCGTAGTCCTTCTTTTCCCTAGACTGGCCATGCCCAAATCCTGCAACTGTTTGTCATGTTTTAGTCTCCAGGCCTTCATTCATCTTATTTGCTCTTCTCTGCACTTTTTCCAAAGTCTCAACTTCCTTTTTCTAATGTGGTGACCGAAACGGGATGCAGTATTCCAGGTGTGGCTTTACTAATGATTTATAAAGCGGTACTACTGATTTTGAGCCAGGTTTCGCCTAGTCTATGCTTGTACTTTTGGTTTTTCCTGCCTAGGTGTAAAATTTTGCTTATCACTCAGATACAGAACATAGAATAACAGAGTTGGAAGGGACCTTGGAGGTCTTCTAGTCCAATCCCCTGCTCAAGCAGGAGACCCTGTGGCAGCCCCTCAAATACTGGAAGCGATTGAAGGCAAGAAACCCTACACCCCTTCAGCCAAATGGTTATCCAACATCTTAAAAATTTCCAGTGTTGGAGTTCCAGTGATAAGTGTTACCATTTCTGATATTGGTGAAAGTCATAAACAGCCTTGCTCTTCCCCATTCAGATCCTTCAGCCATCCTGAAACAGTCAATGAAAAATAAATAAATATATTTTGAGTGGTTTGCCAATGGCTTCCAACAATGCATTCCAGAGATGACTCCCTAAAGTCTGTTGAAATGTCTAAAGCTCATCAATTAATTTGCCAAAAGGCAGATGACCAATTAATTGATGTCTCGGTAGGCTTTCTAATAATCTCTGTGCAAGTTTCTTGCTGCAAGCATCCATGCTTGAGTGTAGATTTTGGTCTTGGGAGTGCGGTGGGGGGTGAGCGAGAGATTTGCACTCTTCGCCTCCTCATTCAAGCCCCCCTCAAAGTGAAGCCAGATGGTCCGAGATCAAAGCAAAGAAATTTAATGGAGCCAAGGAAAATAATTTGCATAGGAAGTGTTTGTGCTGTCCAGTCGTCTGCCAGGAGAAATGAGACTCCACACTGCCTTTGCTGAGCCCAACATCTTCGTGGATTCACTTGAGAGTTCCCAAAATCTTTAGTTTGTGCCTATGGCCGATGGTTTTGGGAGAAAGATGGCTAGCATTAGCCATGTTCTTCCTGGATTCTGGTGGACATTGGCTCAGTTTCCCAGCTTGTTCAATTTTTCAAAATGACTGCGTACTCACCATACTTCTGAAGGCATCTAGGAGGCCAATATGAGAAACCCAACACCAAGGACCTTCTTCTCTGCCATTCCAATTGCTAACACAGAAATCTCTGCGGAATCACTAGATTTCCTGGATCAAGCAATGGGTCCGACATGGAATGGTAGATGAGTCCTCCTCCTCCTCCTCCTCCTCCTCCTCCTCCCCCTTTCTTCCTGCTCCTCCTGCTCCTGCTCCACCACCACCACTTCAAATGTCAAGGGAGATGCAAAGTTCTGGTTCTTCAGGAGGCCTCAACCATTTTTATTGGACGCTGTTGTAGGATGTCTATAGCCCTTCTCTGCTCTTCCAATTGCTGTGAAACCTTTCCTATCGTAACCTTCAATGGCTTGTTACAGGATGACTATTGGGGTTTGTTGATTGAATTAATCCTCTACCATAGTTCCTTCTCCTGACCTTAATCCTTCTAATAAGCCCTCCCCACCCCCAGCCTTACAGCCTGCATTTTGGTGATCTTCAGCTGGGTTTAGTACCTGACAGGAGACGGGAAGGACAGGGAACTTTTGAGCCCAGGTACTTTCACTTTTTCATACACAAGAGCCATCGGTCCTGGGTAGCCATTGGTCAGGAGTGGGAGAAGGTCTCCTATTGGGCCGGGGGTTGGACAAGAAGACTCCCTCCTCAGGGGAGTTTCTTTCATGATTTTCAACGTTGCTTCTTCTGCTCCATCTTCGTTTTATAATCGGGAACTTAGGAAAGATCCCAAGTGGATTCTCTGGCACGGTGAGCAAAAGGCTGGCAGAGCACTTGATCACTTCCTGCTGGTATTTCAGTCGGGAAAAGGGCAGCTCGTCTTTGCCTTACAGCCACTCATTTAGCAAATGTTCAAAGTTACTACAGCACTGAAAAAGTGACTTATCATTAATCCTCGCTCTTACGACGCTCTTTCTCTGGGTAGAGGGCAAAGGACTCCTCTGGCCTGGGATCAGCCGTGGGCTTCTCCTACAGCTCTGAGCAAGGTTGCCCCACGAAGCCAACCCAGGGGGTGGGGGGATTGGGCTGCTGAAGGAGGAGACTCCAAAGGTAGCCGCTTTAAACTTCTGGACTTCAACTCTCAGAATGTCCCAGGCTGGGAAATTCTGGGAGTGGAAGTCCGCAAGTTTTAAAGTGGGCAAGTTTGGAGACCCCTCCTCCAGCAGCCCACTCCCCACCCCCACCCCCGTCCGAGACGCACGGCATCCTTGCCGGGGTGGCAAAGGCTCTCCCGTTTCCATAGAAACACCCCAGCCTTGAGGGAGAGGCGTGGGGGCAGAGTGTGCCCGATGCATCCCTGGCTGTGCCCCAGAAGGTTTGGCATCCTCCCCCGGAATGCAGCCTAGTGCTGATTTTTCTCAGCTGGTACCCAGCAACTCCAACTTCCATACTCCCCAGCCGCTTGGTTGAAAGGAGTGGGAGAAGTCTGGGCGTCCCCTTGGAAGGGGGCCGAGAGAAGCCCAAGGCCTCCCCCTTCCCCAAGGGGCGTGGGTCTAAGGGGAGGGGGGATGCTTGGGGCCGGGCAGCGGGCGGAGAGGCTGCCGTCCTGCCGTCCCCGCAGCTCTCCCCCCTCCCCTCCCTCCCCTCCCCTCCCCTCCCCTCCGGCGGACAACTTTTCCGGCTGCCCTTCCTCGCCGCCCCCTCCTCGCCCGCTCGCCCTCCCTCATTGCCATGGCGACGCTGGAAACTCCCGGCTGCCGAGGGGGCTGAGTTTGCGGCAGGGAACGGAGCTCGCTCCTCTGGCCCCTCGACAGCGCCCCACGGCCCCCGAGCCCCTCCGGACGCCCGGACGCCCGCCCGCCCGGGACCCCGCAAGGTAAGCGCCGCGCGGCGGAGCGCTCGGGCTGGGCAGCCCCGGGTGGGTCCGAGACCCCGCAGACGGGCAGCCGCGCTCCGTTGGTCCGGGTTGGGAGAGGGAGCGTCTCCTGTGGGGCCGGGGGTTGGACTAGAAGACCTTCGGGGTCCCTTCCGACCCCGGGATTCTACCTTCCGTGGCCTTGTTCTAAGTTTAGTTTGTCGAATCCCACCCAGCTCCAGCTCTGGGGGCTGCATTGATTCCGTTGCAAGCGTTAAGTATCAAGTTAATTAAGTAATTCGTGCTATCAAGGGAGGCTGGCAGCCATTTCTCCCCAGAATTGAGTAGGGTCTCCTGCTTGAGCAGGACCTCTGAGCTCCCTTCCAACTCTCTTCTTCTCTGTCCTGGTTCCAAGTTTACTTTGCAAATTCTACCCTAGCTCTGGTGCATTGGTCCATTCCAAGTATTAAGCATCAAGCTTAATTACTTAATTAATGCTAATTAATGCTAATGAAGCGTCAAGGCAGCCATTGGATAGGGTCTCCTGCTTGAGCAGGGGGTTGGACTAGAAGACCTCTGAGGTCCCTTCCAGCTTTGCTACTTCAGTTATTTTGCTGTCAGCAGAGCAAAGGAGCCGCTGCAGGGAGGTGGGCAGCCAAGAGGGGCAGCAACCCACGCCTGTCCCCACAGCAATGCATCCAAACTGGCGTGGGCAAATCGGGGGCAGCCCATTGCAAGGTGTGCCAGTACTGATTTTCTCAGCCGCTGCTGGCATAATGCGCTCAGGGCGATGTCTGGAGAAAGACCCCCTGTCGGGCACAGCAGCAGCCCACACAGTCTGAAGAAGTGGGGCACTGCCAACCTGGATGGGGAGTGGGCACCGAGCTCCTAGGCAGGACAGACAGACCAATGCCTCCTGGGAAATGTAGCCTGCCACCTCTGCCAGGTGGCTCTTTGCCTCATTTCAAGCCTTCCTGCCTGGCATCCAGGGTCTTGCCATCGGTGCCCTCCCCACAGCTCAGGGGGACCTGGATATGGGGCACCTTTAGCTGCCCACAGTTGGCATTGCCAGGGAGGCTGTGGGAAGAGGCAGGACAGCTGGCAGGGAGTGCCAGCATGTGCCCAGGGAGAGAAAAACCCATGTCCCTTTCATTTTTGGCACCCTTGAAAAAACGGTTGTATGAAGATGCGTTTCTGGGCATAGATTTAGGAAGAACATCCTCCTATAGGGGATGAACTGGGGTGGAGTCTTCAGGGAGGGGGCCGTGCCAACTCTTGTGCCAGCTTAGGGGGAAGCCCTGTGACTTTAATCAGCTGGGGAATTCTGGGAGCTGAAGTCCACAAGTTGCCAAGGTTGGAGACCCCTGATCTACAGGGTGACCAATTTTATCCATTTCAGAATAGGGTGAAAAATTAGCAGGAGGGGGATTGAAGTCTTGCTTCCCCGGGCCTGCTTTGGCTTTGGGTCTTGCTGGACTTGGCCGCCTGGTTTCTGAGGACCAAGGCTGGATCCCTGGGGATTCCTTGATCCTCCCCGGATCCTTTGCTAGGCAGCCATCCAGGAGGGTTGCAATCGTCCTTCCGAGATATTTCAGGGCTTCCCAGTCTATCCAGCAGGCTTGGGAACTCCCTGCTCACCTGCTCAGGTTGAACCAAGCTTGGCTGGGGCGGAGAGACAAGACCGATTGAAATATCTACGTGGTGCCCAGGGGTTGGTTTTGGTCTTTGGGTGATACTTCAAGGGTTCGAAAATGGATGGTTTGCGGAACCTAGTTGGTGGATGTGGTTGGGATTCCTTTGGGAAGAGCTATTCAGTTTTGTAAAAGGGAGAGCTAGATTTTAAACAAAATCCTACTTCAGGATGGACAGCCATTCGTGAATGAATTCATGAAAGGTTGCAGGAACTGGGTATGTCTAGATTAATTGAAAAGAGGACTGGGGGGGACATGAATGATAGCAGACTTCCAATACTTGAGGGGCTGCCACAGAGAAGGGGGGGGCACCTGTTCTCCAAAGCTCCAGGCAAGACAAGAAGCAACGGATGGAAATTAATCAAGGAGAGAAGCAACCTGGAGAAATTTCTTGACAATTAATCGGTGGAACGGCTTCCCTCCAGAAGTTGTGGGGGCTCCATTACTGGAGATTATTAAGAAGAGACTGGACAGCCATTTGTAAGGTCTACTGCTTGAGCAGGGGGTTGGGCTAGAAGACCTCCAAGGTGTCCCTTCCATCCAATTCTCTACTCTTTTGGAGTGAAAGACAAAAGACCGTTTTGCACTCTCAGGTTTTAGTCTTTATTTAATTGTGGTCAATTTGAATGCTTTTATATTTGCGCTGCCATGATCCTGTCAGCCACCGTTTGGATAGTGAGATGGATAACATATAAATTTAATTAATAAAAATAATTAAATATATTCTGGAGTGATAGTGTCCCAGTAGGGCTATTTGTGTGTTCTACCCCTGCTCCTCTATAGTTACTGACATGAGTCAGCTTTGACAATGTGGTGCATGCCTACTCCCCACCCCAACACACACACACACACAGCGGGAGAGAGAACTCATTTCACCTCCTACGGAAAGTTCCGGAGAGGTGACGGCGGCTGTTGTGGGCAGGAGGGACGTGTCTCTTCGAAATCCGTCCCCTCATAATTGGCAGCTGGCTGAGGAGAAAGCCCCTCGGGTGGTTTCTCTGCCCCAAAGCTGCCCCTTGGGCTCCCCCTCCTAGCAGCCCCAAGTGTTGCCTGGTGACTCAGCCGGTTGTCCCTGGAGATGCATCTCCATCACTGGAAGTGAGGCCCACTCAGCCCACCCAAGAGGGACCCTCGCCTGCTGCTGCTCCCCACTGCGGTCCTTTGGGGGGCGTCAAGACTGTGGCGTGACCCAAAGAGAGGTTGGGGTCAACCCTGAGCTGGTAAGGGATGGAGGCCTCAGCTCCTCTGGGCCTCTGGGGTCCCCCCACCCCGTTTATCCTAGCAGGGACTAGAGAGCCCCCAGGAGCCCTTTGAGGGGCACCTGCCCCCCCTCATTTCCTTCTCCTCCCGCCCCTGAGGCTGCTTTGGGTGGAGGGGTCTGTTGTGGGGGTAGGAAGGAAGAGGAAGCGCACGGGAGGGGTGCTTGGGGTAGCCGGCCGGCCGGAGGTCTAAACTTGCATTGTTGTTTTTGACTCTTGCGATTGTCCTACCTGGCAGGGTCAGCGTGCAGGGCAAGGTCGTCGACGCAGAGGCCAAAGGTAATACAGGTAGTCCTCGACTTACGACCACAATCCAGCCCAAAAGTTCTGTTGCTAAGTGAGACGGTGGCTAAATGAGTTTTGACATATTTCACGGCCTTTCTTGCCACCATTGCTAAGCGAATCACTGCAGTTGATAAGTGAGTAACGCAGGCGTTAAGCGAATCTGGCTTCCCCCTTGACTTTGCTGGTCAGAAGGTCGCAAAAGGGGATCACATGATCCCGGGACACTGCGACCGTCATAAATAGGAGCCAGTTGCCAAGTGTCTGAATTTTGATCAGGTGACTATGGGGGATGCTGCCACGGTCATAAGTGTGAAAAACGGTCATAAGTCACTTTTTCAGTGTCATCGTTAACTTTGAACGGTCAGTAAATGAAGTGATGTAAAAGAAGGCCAGCTTTTATTTTGGCAGCATCAGCACCAGAGGAAGAGGAAGAGGAGGGGGGGAAGGAGGCATCAGGAGCCTGGCCTGGGGAGTCTCTTTCGGCTTCCTGCCCTCCCTCAGGGCTGGGTGGCATCGGGAGGGCAGTGCCCAGCCTGAAGGCGCCAGGGCAGGAGCCTTTCCCTTGGGAAGAGCTGGCTGTGCTCAGAATGGCTGGCGCTTCCTGGCCGGAGTTTTCGGCCTTTTTATAGACGCTTCCAAAGAATGTCCGGAAAACCGTCCAGGGCCAGGCTGGCCGGCATTGTTTCCAGGGGGTTTCCAGGAAGAGGCTCCAGGGCCTGGGCCAGCTCAAGAGGGGTCCCAGGAGAGAGGCCGGAGCGGAGGCTGAGGTCCCCAGCAATCTGGGCGGAGGGCTTTGGACCTCTCTGCCTGGCTCAGCCGGCACAGCCTTCTGGCTCGGCTCTCCGTCCAAGGAGACGGGCTGGGAGGCCTACAGAATTTTAGTGCCATGGACGGAGGGAAACGGGCTGCTTCAGGGGAGCGCTGGCTGTCTCGTGGAAACGAAAGTGGTGCCGGACACACACACACACACACACACACACACAGACAGAGTGTGGCATTTCCGGATGTTTATTTGGCTGATGCTTAGCACTCCTGTGAAGCTAGTCTAGAGGAAAGAAGGACTGGGAGGACAAGAGTGCGCAGTGGTTAGAGTGCAGTACTGCAGCTACTTCAGCTGACTGCTAGTTCAGCAGATCAGCGGATCAAATCTCACCGGCTCAAGGTTGACTCAGCCTTCCATCCTTCCGAGGTGGGTAAAATGAGGACCCAGACTGTTGGGGGCAAGATGCTGTTTAGTATACTGTCTTTGGTGTAAGCTGCCCAGAATCCTCGGAGAGTGGGCGGCATAGAAATATGACTAATAAAAATAAAAAAATAACATAAAATAAAAAATGATAGCAGTCTTCCAATATCTGAGGGGCTGCCCCAAAGAAGAGGGGGGGTTTCAAGCTCTTCTCCAAAGCACCTGAAGGCAAGAGAAGAAGCAACGGATAGAAATGAACCAAGGAGAGAAGCAACCTGGAGTTAAGGAGAAACTTCCTGACATTGAGAGCAGTTAATCAGTGGAATGGAAGTTGCCTCCAGAAACTGTGGGTGCTCCATCACTGGAGGCTTTTCAGAAGATACTGGACAACCAATATAGCGTCTCTTGCTGGAACATGGGGTTGGACTAGAAGACCTCCATGGTCCCTTCCAGCTCTATTCTGATTGAAAGGTCATCAGGAACAAACACAGCCTGCTTAGGAAAAGGACCCCAAACCTCAGCGAATGTGTGAAGGGGTGTCCCTGCCTATCTGCGGGTTGCCTTGAATAACCCCGGCCCTCCCCTGATCTGCAGGGAGGGGTCCCAAAAGTAAAGGTGGCAGTTTCACCCTTGTAATCGATGCCCTCACCCTTCCGATGGCACGGCAGCATGGCATGGAAAGCCCGGTGGCATTGATGGCAGGGGCACAATCACCAGCTTCACTTTTTTGCTCTGCTGTCAAGAAGCAACATAAGAGAAAATCAGAGTCCAGTTGGAGAAAAGAAGGGAACGTTTTGTAGAGAAAGGACAGGGGAAGTTTGACATCCAGGATGGCCAACCGGCGTCAAGAACCGCCTGCAAAGGAGCCGCTGAGGGGCCCCTGGTGGCATTCCAGGGTGGCCCCGGCAGAAGGGCCAGATTTGTGCGCAGCCGGATTTCAGGCTGGGTTTGGAGCTTTTCAAAGGTGCGAGTGGAAGCGGTTTCCTCCCAGGGGGCTCTGCTCCCTTTCACCTGCTTAAGCAGCTCGCCAAAGCAAAGATGGGGGCCAAAAATTGGAACACCGCTTGGCCTCCTTTCCTCTCTAGAAGGTTGGGAGGCTGAGCGGCAGGCCCTGAGAAAGACCCCTCTGCTCTTCACTAAGAGGGAGGGAGGGAGGGAGGGAGGGAGGAAGGACAGGGAGAGAGGAAAGCAGTTGCCAAGTGTCTGAATTTTGATCACATGGCCGTGTGGATGCTGCAAGGGTCATAAGTGTGAAAAATGGTCATGTCACTTTTTGTCAGTGCTGTTTTAAATTTTGAACGGTCATTAGACTTGAACTGATGGGGGTTTTAATCTGGATTTTATTGAATTTCTTAATTTTAACTTGGACTTCTGTTTTAATGGCTTGTCTGTTCTGTTCTAATTGTTGTGAGCCGCCCTGAGTCCCATGGAGATAGGGCGGCATACAAGTCCCAACAAACAAAATAAATTAAATAAATAAATAAATAGACGAACTGTTGTAAGTCGAGGACCACCTGTAGTGCCTGGGGGGGGGGGTGCAGCCCATTCGGATGTTTCCTTTCCTGGGGAGTTCAGCCAGCGAGGGGGTGAATCCAAAGAAGGGTTTGTGATTCCCGGAGGCGGAAGAGACAAAAGGCTGGGAAATAAAAGAGAAAATTAAGCAAGGCGGCCTCTTCGGAAGTCGGCAGAGAAGTGATTAATTCTGAATCCACCCACCAGCTGGTATTCCGCGGCGCCCAGGCGGATTTCGGCCTCAGGAGGGAGCAGGAGAAGGGAGAGAGCTGGCAGGCGCCTGCCCAAGGGCCACGCAGGATTCCTCGCCACCCGCAAGGGAGAGGGAGGCTGCCCTGGGGGGCTCAGCAGTGACACCCAGGCCTGGAGGACGGACCGCCTGCCCCTTCGGCCCCTCCTCAGAGAGGGGAGCATCCCCTGGCCCCAGGGATGAATGTCTTTCCCTCCTTCCCCCCCTCCCTCCCTTCTCTTTCTTCTCTGTCTCCTCCCTCACTCCCTCACGCCCTTTCCCTTCCCCTTCCCTTTTTTTCTTCCCTCCCTCTTTTCTCCTTCCCTCTTGCCCTGTTCTCCCTCCCTCCTTCCCCCTTTCCTTCCCTTCCCTTCTTTCCTTCCTTCCAGTTCTCCCAGGTCTGCTACAAGGAACCGTGGCACATTCTGATTAATGCCTGTCAAAGCCTTTTCCCATCTCCTGATCCTGACTTTTCTTTGCGGTATTTTGAGCGTGGATGGCCAGTCTTGTGTGTTCCTGTACATGTGCAGAGTATCGGGGGTTGTGCCAAAGCATATCGAGACTGCAACTAAACTCCAGTGAAAAATCTTTGCAAAAAAAAATTCAATGAAGAGCAAAGTCACCAACCACATTCTGCTCGTTCCTGAGGCCTCCTTCTCACGAATAGAGCGGCCTCGAGTAAATTGAAGGCCAACCATTTTGAAGCCTTAATTTCTGCCTGCTTGTCACAATACCCCAAACTCTGTTTAATTTGGTGTCTGTACAGCAAGGACCTCAGCGACTCAGTTCTGTAGAGTTTCTGCTGGCTTTGTGACTTTCCATAATCCCACCAGACACCCAGAGGCACCGCGAGTTTAAATAATGGTTTCCACCTGCCAAAGGCCCTTGGTGAGCCTGTCTGCGAAGACATTCGAAATACCGGTTCTCCACTTCTGCTCTCCATCATCCGGAGTAGCGAGAGGCGTATCTCGGTTGTCCCCCCAGGGAGGTTTCTTTCTCAACGAGAAGCGCCTAAACATAAATACATTCATTCATTCATTCATTCATTCATTTATTAATTAGTTTTATTTATATGCCGCCCTTCTCCGGAGACTCAGGGCAGCTTACAATGCGTTAAGCAATAGCCTTCATACTTTTGTATATACCTGCTTAGTAGGGCTTTCGGGGGGCCCTAAGCGGTGTTCTTTTTTATACAAAGTCAGCTTATTGCCCCCACAATCTGGGTCCTCATTTTACCTACCTCGAAAGGATGGAAGGCTGAGTCAACCTTGAGCCTGGTGAGATTTGAACTCACAGTAATTGCAGGCAGCTGGCAGCTAAGTGCTACTTTAACAGCAGTTTTAGTCTGCTGCGCCACCAAGGTGCATGTGTGTTACATGGTAGTAAATCAAGGCATTACAACCGTTCCTTCCATAAATCAGTTAGATGATCCTCTTTTAAAGTTGATCCTGGTGGGGACGTTCCTTACTTCCTGTGAAATTGGATTCTACAGGATACGTCTAGACCGCGGGAGGAAATCCTTTTATCTCTCGTGAACTTCTTTCTCACTGTACAACTGTATCGGAGGAACCTGTTTGTTTCTTGTGAGAAGAACAACACAACCTTTCAACCTGCCTCTTCTTTACTTACTTACTACATTTCTGGGATGCCCATCTCCCCGACAAGGTGCCCTGGGTGGCTTTATAAGAGCCTGCCGGCTCCTGTTTTACATCAGTGTGGTCTTCCTCACTTGAGGACCAAGTGTATCTTCCCAGTTGTGGATTCAGGACTGGGAATAGCAAGATTAGGGTTATCCAGCCCAAGGACCCATTTCAAAAGGGTTAGACCACCATGAAAGTCCAAAGTCCAGCCACCAAGTCCCAATGGAGGATCCAGAGAGGGAGAGCAAGTCAGAAGAGAGCCGATGTCTCTGAAACTCTCTTCCGTGGGGCATTTTGACGTTCAATGCGGCACCATTCCCACAGACTGAGTGACTGTCTGGAGGTTTGGGGTTGATTTGCAAGACTGAGGCATCCGGTATCAATGGCCTGGCCTGTGATATTTTTCCCCCTGAGGACCTGCCAGAAGTTGTCCCCCAGCCCTTTAATCCTTTCTACACCATTTCCACTTCCAAAATTGTTCTCGGTGCTGCTCCATTGAGAGAAAGTGCTCCTCAAAGCTCAGGCCAAAGGAGGCAACTTGGGGTTGGACACCTTTAGCACAATCCTCTCTCTAAGATGAGGGTGGTCTCAGGTTTCCCACCACGACCCAGAGGTTTTGGAATGGATAGCAAAGTGTCAAAGCTCTTCAGTGTTGAACGGCCTTTGAGGGATTCCCGTGGCTGAGCTGCTCCGGAAGAGTGAAACTCCCAGGGCTGGAAGGGAAGAAGATTGCGGAGGTAGCAAAGCACCATGGGTGCTAAGCTATACTGGGCAGGATAGACTCGGAGGGGCCAACCTTGCCCTGCTCCTTAAAGCTCAAGCTGAAGGAGGCAACCTGGGCTGCATCTCCCAGCACCGAGGCCCTCAGCTCAACCTTCTCTCCAAGATGGGCATGGGTTGAGATAGCTCACTATGACCCACAGTTTCAGAATGATGAATCCAGTTCTGGAAAGGATGGCAAGGTGTGAAATGTTTCAGAATAAGGAATTGATTTTAGAACGCATAGTAAGGTGTGAAAACCGTCATCCAAGAGCTACAGCCAACATCAGTTTTGAGCACCTCCTGCCAAGCTCATGAGAACATCCTTGAAGAAACTGCCAAGGACCGAACCTTGAATTTGTCACGTCCTACAAGCTGTCCTGAACACCCTCTGGTTTGAGAGCCAGTCTGCTGAGATGTTACCCCCCACCCCCTCCACTCTGCTCCGGGGAGAGAGACGTGCCCCTGACCGGAACCCAGCAACTGCTCTGAAATTGGGCATGATATTTAAATGCCCACAGGACAATCACACCTGAATGTTTTCCTTCACGATTCAAGAAAAGCTCATCTGCATAATTTATATTCCTCCGAAGAGATTTCATCTATCTGTTTCAATCAAAAATGCATCAATCTCTTGCCCGCTTAGACGGAGAGGGTTAATGAGAAGATGCCTTTAACTGAACAACAGAGTTGTCCCCTGGCAGGATTCGTGCCCAGGATGGGGGCCCTTGCCGCTGCTCGGACGGGGAGGGCAACGGCTCCCTTGTTTGTTCAACCCTTGCAGCTGAAGGAGGGTGGGCTGGCCGTGAGGAATAACGGTTGGGTTGCAGGTGCCTGGGGTGGGGGCAAGGATTGCAATGGACTGGGTTGGGCAGGAAAAGGTGGGTCAGGAGCCCCCAAAACAGATGGCCGGTTGCCGAGATTAGGTTTAATCAAGTCTGTTAATCTCCAGGGGCTTTAGTGACAGGCTAAGCCACTTTGGTGTTAATCTGTACAGATTAACAGAATTGGAAGGGACCTTATAGGTCATCTAGTCCAACCCCTACCCTCACCCAAGCAGGAGACCCTACACCATTTCTAACAAATGGCAGTCCAATCTTTTCTTGAAAGTCTCAAGTGATGAAGCTCCCACAACTTCTGAAGGCAACTTCTGTTCCATCTGATTGCTCTCACTGTCAGAAAATTTCTCCTTATTTCTAGGTTGAATCTCTCTTTGATCAGTTTCCATCCATTATTCCTCATCTGGCCTTTGGGTCGATCCCCTCCTTGACCCCCTCCTCTCTGTGGCAGCCCCTCAGATATTGGAAGATGGTCTCATGTCTCCCCTGGTCCTTCCCTTCACTAGACTAGCCAGGCCCAGTTCCTGCAACCGTTCTTCTTCGTATGTTTTAGCCTCCAGTCCCTGAATCATCCTGGTTGCTCTCCTCTGCACTTTTTCTAGAGTCTCAACATTTTTTTATAGTGCGGTGACCAATCTCAGTTAGCTTGGAGGTAAGCTAGCTCTCTGGTTCAAAGCTTCTGGCTCAAGGCTTTGTGGGAATCAGGAAAAGGGGTCAACCCAGGGACCAGGTTGAGCATGTGTGAATGCAGCCAATAACCCTGTGAACCGGATCAATCTCTTGTCAGTATCTGAATGTATTCAATGCGGAGATGTGGGCTATTAATGGTATTCATTAATATCATTAGTATTAATATGTTAGTATCTCTACTAATAAAGCAAAGGTGTTAATTTCTATCCTCACCTGGCCTGAGATGTAGCCCACAAAGCTGCATTTCACGTAACCTTATTTGTGATTGACACGTTTGTTCCGGCTTCCAATTAATTCTATAATTAGTCATTATCAAATAATTGTTAATTATTCTATTGCTTTGCATGTAACACTGAGCGCTTCCGTACCGGAGGCAAATTCCTTGGGTGTCTAATCACACCTGGGCACATAAAATGCTCCATTCAATTCAATTCTGTCACTAGGGACTCTTCCTGATGGCGTTGCTAGAACATTCTGCTTCTCTGAGAATTCAACAGCCATTTTCCTGAAGGTAGTCCTTGATTTACAACCATAATTGAGCCCGCAACTTTGGTCGTAAGTCGTGGTGGTGGTTGTAAAGCAGGTCTCCATTTGATCATGCTCAATTTAATAAATTAAAATTGGTGATTGTAAAGCAAACGCCACAATTGTTAAGCGAAAGCATCAGTCGTTAAGACAACCCGTCCACTGTTTTTCTTTGTGGAGATGTAGAACGAACTCAGCCATCATGGCAGTAATCTGCCCTTTTAGTGCCAACTGCTGGAAAGCGGACAAAGATGGTATTAATAGAAGAGACTATGTTGTAGCTCAGGGCTGGATTGTGGGGTCCTTGTTGCTCTCTGAGCTTGGTGGTTTTCTTGCAGACGTTTCATGACCCAACTAGGGAACATCCGCAGTGTTAGTGAGTGTGGGTTTTGCTCTGTGTTTATCTACAAGTGGCTTGCCCTGTCTGTGGTGATGGGAGGATGGTATTGTTGGTGGGTGCCAAGCTGGCCACCCTGGGACCAAAATGGCCTTGGGTCAAGCTCCGTGCATCCCATCATCCCCTCCGTGTCTGAAATGCTTCTGTGGCCCCAGGCTTCAGAGAGCACAAGGCTGCTTGGCACAGTGTGAAAATACAGCCTTGGTGGTGGAGATGGGCCTGCAGAATGGAGGGAGGTTTTATATTTTGTAGAATATATTCCTGAACGTCTTTTTCAGTGTCTGCAGAGATGAGAGGAGATGAAGGCTGGCCTTCTGGCATGGAAGGTTCCTCAGTTCTCTTGGCCTTCGTTTCTCTGTTTCTTGGTGCCCCCAGACCCACATTTCCAGGGCATCGTAGCACAGGAAGGGGGGATGAATCCTGCCCTAGACATTTGGGACTCAGCATGAGAGCATCCCTGCTCGTTCCTATGGCAACCGTGCCTGCTCGGAGGCAGGCTGGGGGATTCTTCCCCATTTGGAGGCCTTGCAGGATTCTATCTGTGAAGATTTCCAGAGCATCCTGCCTGTAATTCAGGCAACCCCCCGCCCCAAACAGCTCCTCCAGCTCGGAGAAAGGAGTCATTAAAAGCATTTCGCAGAATGAAATCCTGATGGGAAAGTTCAACATCTTTGAAGGCTGCAAAAAGATGCCCCATGAAATGCCAGCGGTTGCCCCAAGGGGAACCACGTCCCTGACCGAAGGAGGGCAGAGAGTTTGGCCTTGGGAAGCCAGGAGGCACAGACCCATCAGGAAAGGAGCAATCTTTGGGGGGGGGGTCTTTGAGGGGCAAAGGTGCCCCCCATCATGCCAGTTGCCTTTCTTGGCACGTCTTTGTTTCTCTAGCACAGGGCTCTCCAAAGTTGGCCACTTTAAGACTTGTGAACTTCAACTCCCAGAATTTGAATTTGAAGTCCACAAGTCTTAAAGTGGCCAGGTTTGGAAACCCCTGGTCTAGCAGAAAGATCCCCAGCAGTGGGAGGAGACAGGAGAGACACTAGAACCCAGGACCCTCCCATGGGCTGGGCTAAGAGATTTAAGAATAGAGGCTTTGGCTGCAGCAAGGCGCCCTTTCCAAGCACTGGGATGGCTCTTTGAAAGGAGAGGATTGAAAGCAGCCTGAAAACGCCACAGCCAGAGGCAGTCTATCCGTCATGTCAGCTGCTGGAAACAGCAGCACAGGGGGGCTATGCTCCAAATGATGCAGCAGTCTTCCTTCCTTCGGCAGGAATCACACAGCAAAACCTGAGGAAGCTCAGTGCTTACTACAAGTTCCTCTCAACAAGGAAGAGGCTCCGAAACGAAGCACAGAATCCTGCTGGGGAGTTTCAGCCCCCTCGGTTTCGGTCTCCCCACCCAAAAAGGGCGCCTTCATTCTTCCTGATTTGGTGTGTGTGTGTGTGTGTGTGAAGCCTGAGGGTTTGCAGTTGGGAAGAAACCCAGAAGGCACCTGGCAGCCCTTTTGTCAGCCTGCAGCTCCTTTCATCTGATTTCACTTCATCAAGGCTCATAAATATTTTATGCCATTTGAGAAAAGTTGCCTCCTCCTGCTTTTTTTCCAGATTCAGTCCAGAGTTTCCTTCCCTTCCCTTTCCTCTTCCCGTCCTTCCCTTCTCTTTCTGTCTTCTCTTCCCTTGCTTTGCTTTGCTTTGCCTGTTTTTCCTTCCCTGTCTTCCCTTCTCTTCCCCCTCCTTTCCCTTCCCTTTCCCTTCCCTTTCTTTTTAGCAAAATTTGGCTGCTTGGCAGCTGGCATGCACAGTATATACGGCCATTGCAGGGTCCCCGGGTCATACGGCCACCATTTGCAACCTCCCCGACTGGCTTCCAACAGGCCAGTCTCATTTAATGACTGCACTATTCACTTAACAACTGCAGGGAGTCCCTTAACAACCGTGGCAAAACAAGTTCATAAAATGGGGTGTGGCTCCCATAAAAGCTGCCTTGCTTAGCCACAGAAATTCTAGCCCCACTTCTGGTCGTAAGCCGAGGACTGCCCGTGGCAGCGGCCAAGAGGCTTGAGGAGGCAGACCTGAGCTTAGCGCTGCTTGGACAGAAGCCCGGATGCCATCTCGGCCTGTGGTCTGGGCCACTTTAAGCCGGAACAGCCCTTTGGCCAGAGCCGCGTCTAGCAACAGCAGCCCTCGTGCTTTCTGGGCCTGGCTTTAGGGCGCAGCATATTGTTGGAGGACCCGGCTCATGAATTCCACCAGATAAAGCCTGTAGTTCAGAATTGTTGTTATTTCTATGCCGGCTTCCAGCAAATCATCCAAACCGCCTCACGGCCAGCTGGTTCCTTTGCAGCCCTGGAAGGAAGCCTCGGTCGGTGTCTGTCGCTTTGCAGATCAGAGGGGTTATTATTTTAGAATATGATTGCAACCCTGATCTTTCCTGCTTTCCCCCTCATTATCCCTTTCAAAGGGAGGCGCGATAAAGCCGGGCTATACAGTTTACCATAAAATTACCACCCATTTATTTAGAAATGCCTCTTTTCTTCCTCTTTTACCTGTAATTGCTTGCCGTCCGGAGAGCTCACCGTGCCTTTGTCCTCTCCTTTAATTAGTCCCTGTTAATCCAGGGGTGGAAAGTCTTTGATAATGGGATTCCCCCCCCCCCCCACACCCCCCCCCCCCCCCCCCCCCAGTCAGGCTGTGAAGGGGTTTCTATGGCAACCAGCCTGAGTCTTCCAGCGTCCCCTTGAAAATAGCGTAAGGCATTCTGATGCAGGTCCCTAATATTCCCATTAAGGTGTTCCCAGTCCCATTAAGAGGGGAGGGGGAAAGGGGTCTCGGGGTCTCTCCCTCCAAGGCACCGAAGCTTGGCTGAGGGGGAGGTCGACTGAAGTGGCATTTAAAGCAGCTCAAGAAATGAACCTCACCCAAACTTGACCCCGTTCCCAGCAATACCACGGTGCCATTTCAAGGCCATCCCCACGAGATCACTCCGTCCCGGTCATCTCTCAGCTGGGTTACAGGTAGGCCTCGATTTATGACCATAACTGAGCCCAAAATTTCCATTGCTAAGCGAGACGCTTGTTTGGTGAGTTTTGCCCCGTTTTACGACCTTTCTTGCCACAGTTCTCAAGTGAATCCCTGCACTTGTCCAGTTTGTAATAGGGTTGTGAAGTGAATCTGGATTCCCTGTTGACTTTCCTTGTCAGAAGGGGATAACAGGACCCCAGACACTACGACCGTCATAAATATGAACCTGTTGCCAAGCACCTGGATCACATCACCATGGGGATGCTTTCAGAAGTGAGAAAAATGGTCATAAGTCTCTTTTTCCACTGCTGCAGTAACTCCGAATGCTCGCTAAACGAAGTGCTGTAGGTCTAGGACGATCTGTACTGCAATCCGCTCTACATGGGGCTACCCTTGAAGAGTGTTTGGAAGCTACAACCCGGTGGCTCCGGTGTAGAGAATCCTCCGGTGGCATCGTAGGGCACCACTAATGCACCAGCGGCTCCGGGGTCCAGTTCAAGGTGTTGATGACATCAGGCACGGATGTAATCTTCCAGATCATTCCTTTTAAAGCCCTGTCTGACCTACGTAGGTCCAGGGTATCTGAGGAACCATCTCACCCCCATGAGATTAGCTCACCCCACTCATTCCAGCAGAAAAGCATGACCTTGGATCCCATCGGCCAAAGAATTTCATTTGGCAGAGTCCGGGAAAAGAGCCTTTGCTCTGCTGTGGCCCCTGCCCTGAGGAACATCTTCCCACCAGAGGTGAAGTTGGTCCCAACCCTTTTGTCTTCCTGGGAGAGCCTGACAATCTGGCTGCGCCACCTGGCTTGGGACCAGGATGGGGGATGCTCCAGACTGGGGGTGGCTGATGCGGGAGAGAGAAGAACCCCAACCTCCAGGTCTCCTGTCCTGCGGGATTTTAGCCTTTAGTCTTCCTTAATTTTTATGTTTGGATCATTTTGTAAGCCTCTCAGAGTTGCTGTATCAATGAGATCTTCATTGGCATCCTTCAGTCTCAAGAGACTATGGGATCGTGCTCTGGAAAGAGGTCCTAAAACAGCATCTAGTGTGACCAAAAAGGCCAATTCAAGAGTGGCCATCCCTTCCACACTGAGGGCAGATCCATTCTGTCCCCTGCCCAGCCCCCAGATTTCTCTGGTTCCGGGACTGCCTGTTTGCCTCGGCCTGCCGAACAAGCGTCTCTCCGAATTGGAGAATGAGATGGACAGCATATAAAATGAATGAATGAATGAATGAATGAATGAGTGAGTGAGTGAGTGAATGACACTTATATTAAGTGGGAGCCAACTGTCTACTGGTAGAATAGTTACCTTGTACTATGCCAATTTCTTTCAGTGAGCAGCTTATGTCTTCAGATGTGAACTTGGTTGTCCATGTTCCACTTGGTCTGTGCACCATGTCTGTGCAGGTTTCTGGGACCTTTGAGGCCTGCAGGAAACCCTATGGTATAGGGTTAGGGTTAGGGCCTATACCATTTCAGACAAATGGTTGTCCGGTCTCTTCTTAAAAACTTTCAGTGTTGGAGCATTCACAACTTCTGGAGGCAAGTAGTTCCACTGGTTCATTGTTCTAACTGTCAGGAAATTTCTCTTTACTTCTAGTTGCTTCGCTCTGGGGGCTTTGTTTAAGTACAAAGAGGTAGCTTCTTGTTGACAGGAGTTATAAGCACTGTTGCAAAAAAAATCACCTCTTATTCAATGGTTGCAACGTACTTTTTTCTATAGTCTATTGTATTTAATTATAAAACTCTAAATTCTAAATTCATTTTTTTCCTATTTCTCGCAAAAGTCCATAAGGTGCAGTTAGCAATAAATGTAGATATTGTCTTTTCTTTGATCAAAGAAGTCAGTCTGTTCATCTTGGCAAATTTCATCATCTTCACTGACAATCCCTCCATTGAGAATAATGCCAAAACTTTCCAAATTTTGTGCATGCAACAATATCACTGCGTTTATCATGTACAAAAACCAATTTTCTGTAACTTTTCTCCAACTGTTTGTACATCAAACCTCTGGTCTCAGTTGCATATTAATCTTTAAAATCCTCTGAATCAGTGCATGTATTTGAATCCAAAATTTTTTACTTTTTTCACGCATCTACAACATTCCAACATGAATTTTATGTGTGTTTATGCATTCTAGACAATTCCTCTGATGACATATATCAATAGTAGATCATTTTATTTAAAATCATTTTAATACAGTATAAATTTCAATCCTCAACCTACCTATTTTCTCATTGGTCCATCTGTATATTATAACCAAAATCTTCAATCCTATCTACTTCCACTTGTTTTTCCTCTGTTTCAAATTTCAGTAAAAGTTTATAGGTTTTAGTCATTCGGCGTTCATCATTTGTAAACAATTCTATTTCAAATTCATTGTTTCAATGTTCAAAACCATAAATTGTTTTGTCTAGCTTAAATCCTTCTTATAATTGCAAAGGAATAACCGCTGACAACCATATTTCTCTACCACCAGTTCTTCTCTTTATTTTATTTTACATTAACTTGACAAAATTCTAGTATCTCATGATGAGTTAGACATTTTTATTTGCCTCTTATTTCTCCTCTGCAAAATTTTTCTTGTCTTGGAGAACCACATGGGGGTTTGGGGGCACAGCCACATTCTCAACGTGCACATCTTAACATGAACAATTTTTAAAACCTACATTATTTTATTGTTCCACAAATATCCATGGCGCCCAAATTTCAGGATGTGTCCTTCTAACTCCCAAAGTTTTCTGTTTCTCAGAAACAACATTCCCTCATCCATCCAAACCAAACAGCAAGCTTGCAAAACCAATTTCAGGTCAGGTATACCCAATCCTCCATTTTCCTTTGCATTTTGTAACACTTTATATTTAACTCGCGGGCTTTTTTCCCACCCCTTCTATACAAATTTAGCTATATCCTTCTGCCTCTATCTAAATGGTGCATCGGTTGTCAAAACAGGCTTTGTCTGAAACAAAACATCATTTCAGGCAAGACACTCATTTTTATCACAGAAATTTTCCTCGGCAATGACAGTTGTAATTTCTCCCTTCTTAACAGACCTTTTTAAAACTTCATTCCGTGTCTTAACATGCTTATTTTGGAGTAACATACAATTCATATTTGTCAAAGCGATACCCAGATATTTTACCTTCTTCTCAATCTCAAAACCTGTTTCATTCATCAATTCTGTTTAATCTTCTATTTTCACATTTTATGTTAACATCTCCGTCTTCAATTGATCTTGAAACCTGCTAATGCATCAAATTCTTTTAGTTTGTCCATTAATATTTCAATGTTGATCTTTAAAGGATCTTCCAAGTCATCTGCAAAAGCCCTTAGTTTATAAGTTTCTTTTTAAATCTTTAGTTCCATGTTTCCCTCATTGTGTCGTCTATCTTGAGCCAGTATTTTCAAGAATCAGCATTAACAAGAGAGGAGACAGCACCCATTTGTGTGTTGTTCCTTTTTGTATCTCACAGGGTTTTGTTAGACCTCCATTAACAATTATTTGGGCTTTCTATGAAGTGTAAATCCATCCTACCAATAAAGGAGAATATTTCTTATTTATTCTTATTTATATGCAGCCCTTCTCCGGAGACTCAGGGCGGCTTACAATGTGCTAAGCAATAGCCTTCATACTTTTGTATATTTTATACAAAGTCAGCTTATTGCCCCCACAAATCGGGTCCTCATTTTACCCACCTTAGAAAGGATGGAAGGCTGAGTCAACCTTGAGCCTGGTGAGATTCGAACTTACAGTAATTGCAGGCAGCTGGATGTTAAATGCTGCCTTGTAGGAGGCATTAGCCTCCTATGCCACTCAGGCTCCTTCTATGTGTAGCTCAGGGATGAAATGAAGGATCCTTGGTGCTCTCTGAGTTGATTGTTTTCTTGCAGATGTTTCATGACCCAACTAGGTAACATCATCAGGGCTAGAGGGGAGTGGGATTTGCTGAGTGGAGGAAGAAGAGGAGGGCTGTGGGGTCTTTGATGCTCTCTGAGCATGGTTCTTTTCTTGCAGATGTTTCAGTTGTCTCAGCTACAAATTTTCACAGTTTCAATCACAAATTGACTTCCGTGGACCTTACTTCATACTTAAGTGGTCAGTAGAGGGGGCGTGCATAAGTACACTAACCTGCCTGTCATCCCTGTCATTGTATTTTTATTCTCTTATTCTTGTTCTCGTTTTTGTTTGACAAATTCCAATAAAAAAATAAATAAATAAACTAGGTAATGAGAGCACTAAGAACTTCACAGTCATCCCACTCTTCTTCCTCTTCCTCCTCCTCTTCCTCCTTCTCCTCCTCCTCCCTCTTCCCCCTCCTCTTCCTCAGATTCTTTCATTCCTACCCTCTGATCTCTCACTCACACACTCTGCCGATAGTTCGTCCCAAGCCAGGAGTGTCAAAAACAGCCAAGTTCTTGCTAGAAGGGTGTAACCCAATCCCTGCCCTTTTGGGAAGGAGGGTTACGGTCAAAGAGGATCTTCTGAGTTGGGTTAAGAGGAAGAAGAAGAATGTGGAGCAGGGACTGTTTATTGGAAGAAGACCTTCCCACTGTGGCTGTCCAAATGAGCCTCGGGGCTTGGAGCCAGATTCTCCAACTCCAGGGTGGGCAGCTGGCTGGGTTCAGCTCCTGCTCAGCTTCTCCCTGGGAACATCTGGCCTGAGCGTAAACAGAGCAGATAAAGCGCCATGTGGAGCAGCCACCTCTTGGCATGAAAAATCAGCCGGACAATTGCGCAACATCTACGGGCTTCCAGGTGGACGGAATGCTCAAAAGAGATCTTCGACAAACAATGCCGACCTTTGCCAGATGTTGCTCAGAGGTCCACATCCCTCGCTGGATCCCACTTCAAAGGCTCCTGCTTGACCTTAATATCAGGCAAGGCGAGAAGAGGCCCGGCACATTCCTTCAGGCAGGAATTCACCGAATGGCTCCACACAGCTGTTCCTCGCTCCCTGCGTGCCGTGCTGGGCACGGCTGCTTTTCCCAATTCCTGCAATTTGGCTTCCTGCCCTCAAAAATGGCCATTGCAAACAACTGCACGGGATTGAGCATCCAGGAAGGACTCACGGTGAACTTTGCGTCCTTGAAGGAAGAGTGGTGAAGGCCAGGGGGTCCTGTTTTGCTGGTGGAAACCAAAGACCCCTGTCTGTTCCCCCTTAACTTGCAAAGATCTGTTGTCCCAGAGGGGCATTACTTGAGCCACATCTGTGTCCAGAATGGGAAAACTCATTGCAGCCAACTCGCCACGGCCACCACGATCAACTCGCTATGGGCAGTGTGCTGCGGGACAAGTCATTGCAGGACAATTCAACAATTCAGTTTAATTATTTAAAACAGGGCTGTCAAACTGGATTTCTTCGAAGGCCGGATCAGCGTTGTAGTTCTCCTCTACGGGCCTACGGGGGAGGGGAGAGACAGCTTGGATGGCCTCCTGTAGCACCTGCTGGCCAAAATGTGTGCGCTCCCCCCTCCCACACCCCATTTTTGCTACCAGAGGCACCACGGACTGGTCCTTTGAGATTTCCAGATTGGCTCCACGGGCCAGATTTAAGCACCCTGCAGGCAGGATCCAGCCACCGGGCCTTGAATTTGACACCCCTAATTTAAAATGATTTCAAAGATATTTTAATTTTTGTCATTCACATTTTATGTTGTCCCTCTTTGGTCATCCTTTCTTTAATTATTCTGTTCCACTATTTCTTCGATATTAGTGTAAGTCTTGACCCGCAGCGAGTTTTTCCCATGGTGAATTGTCTGCAGCAAGTCGGCAGTGATGCCTTGTCGGGCGAGTTGTCCCAGACCCTCCGCGGCCTCCCTTGTCAGGCAGATGACTGACCTGCCTTTGCACAACCGAATGATCTGTTTGCAGCCTCAGCTGGTTTTCTGAGAACACACAATACTCTGAATTGTCAGCGTATCCAACCAGTAGGAGTTGTTCCTGAACTGAACCACAAAGAAATGTACGCAAATGAGGAAGCTTTGCTTTGCATGGTGGCTGTGAGAATATCCGCTGGGGTTTTTACCTAACTTGTGGAAGAAGAAAGCATGTGTGTGGGAGGGGAGGGGAGGGGAGGGGAGGGGAGGGGAGGGGAGGGGGAGAGCGGGTTATACCCAGGCAATCTCTAAGGCTGGTATAAAAGAGGGCAGGAACTGGACGAGGGCAGCAGAGGGCCCCTTCCCCTCTGAGATATAGTATAGTATGGTACAGCATGGGATAAGGCAGGAGTCTCCAAACCTGGCAACTTTAAGACATGCTGGCTGAGGAATTCTGGGAATTGAAGTCCACAAGTCTCCTTGCTTGAGAAGAGGGGGTTGGACTAGAAGACCTCCAAGGTCCCTTCCAATTCTGCAATTTTGCCCTTCTGTAGTTGGGCACCCTTTGATGATTGTCCTGAGGGCCTCCTTCACAGGAGACGGCTCTAAATCTGAAGCCCCGGAGATCAGCTGCTCCTTTTTCCTCTTCGAATTTGAGGAAAACAGAAATGCGGGCACGATTGATTTCTTAACAAACTCAAAACTTAACGTTACTGCTCTAATGACATGTAATGCATAATGTATCACTCGATTAGCATAGAACATTACTTGTTTGGCTTATCTATGAAACATGCCGCCTGGTCTTATGTATTCCCGTATTTTCCCTGGCAGCGTGCGACAGGAAAAGCCCTCCCCAGGCAGGTGGGGGCCACAGAAGCCCGTGCCGTTCCACTCGGCTCGCCAGGCACCAGCGAAAAGCGTGGAGAAGCATGCCGTCTTGCCATCCTCTGCTGGCTCCATTGAGCCCAATGGGGCTTCCTTCTGGGTCTCCTCCAGACAGGGGGCTCCACACGTGGCTGAACCTTTGGGGGTCTAAACATAGAATAACAGAGTTGGAAGGGACCTCAGAGGTCTTCCAGTCCAACCCCCTTTTCCAGGAGGAGATCTTGTACCATTTCAGACAAATGATTGTCCAGTCTCTTTTTGAAAGCCTCCCGTGATGGAGGCAACTTCTGTCCCATCGGCTGATTGCTAATATTGATTCTATTTATGGCTGGCTTATACAAGTAGTCCTCGACTTACGACAGTTTAGCCCCAAATTTCTGTTGCTAAACGAGACATTTATTACATGAAATTTTTCTGCCATTTTACGACCTTTCTTGCCACCATTGTTAACTGAATCACTGCCGTTGTTAAGTGAGTAACCCAGTTGTTAAGTGAATCCGGCTTCCCCGTTGACTTTGCTTGGCAAAAGGTCACAGCAGGGGATGACGTGACCCCTGGACACTGCCGCTGTCATAAATGTGAGTCAGTTGCCAAGCCTCCGAATTTAAATCACAGCCTCCTCTTTGCCAGGAGGAGTCGGGACACTTTAAGTAGCCCTTGCGATGGGGGCCTTCATGGGGGAGCCCTGACAGGGCTTTGATTGCTCCCATGGTCCTAAAGTTACCCTAGATTAGGCGGCTCTTGTTCAGATTCAAGATTCGGGCGTAGAGAAGCCTCTGAGCGACCCTGGGGGACTCAAGAGCCTCCAGGTTCACTTTCCTCCTCGGTGCCTAACTTTGGATAGGGGAGAAGCTTCGGGTCTACTCGGGAAGTTGGGGTGCCCCCCAGAGGCCCCTCTCAGATGAAGACCTTGGCAAGGATGGAGGGGAGGGGGTGTCACCCCTTTTAGAGGGCGGAGCTGGCCTCCCTCCAGGCAGCCAGGCAGGTGCCCCAAAAATGCCCCGTCAATGGGCACGAGATCAGGAGGCGCTCCTCTTCCCAGCGAATCGTGGCCATTTCTCCCGTGGTGGGCCAGGAGGGAAGAGAGGCGTCCACGGGCATCTGAATCCCTCCACGGGGCGATGACACGTTTCCTGTGATGCCAGCCTTGGGGGCGACATCCTGACGTGCCCTGGTCCCTCTTGCCTGGGGCGGGTGGGGGTCCACCTCTCAGAGAGGTCCCTCTCTGCTGCTGAGCAATGCTGCCCGGGTTCCTATGGTTACTCAGGTTTTCATATTCACCGGGGTTCCTATGGTGACAGCTGCAGCTTTGCCTTCACTCTTCTTCTCTGCACGGGAAATCTGGCTCCCCACCCCTCCCCCATGGCCCTCAAATCTCCAGCTCCAAAGCAGAGGGCTTCAGCTGCTGGGCTAAAGGACCAGGGGGCACAGGTGGGGGAGGGAGGGAGAGAGAGAGAAAGAGAGGAAGAAGGAAAAAGGAGAGAACGAGACAAAGCGAAATAGAAAAAGGAGAAAGGAGACAGAGAGAAGAAAAAAGAGGGAAAGAGGAGAAAGAGAAAGAGAAAAAGGATAAGAAAGAAAGAAAGAGGGGAAAGGAGAGAGAGATGGGGGGGCCTTCCGGGCACCTGCTGCAGATGGTCACACTGGCAAGCTCCCTTCCCACAGTGCCCTTCCCACACTGGAGGGTGCTTTGCCTTCGGAAGAGTCGGGCTGAGTTCTGGTAAGCCAGCCCAGGGGTCTCAGTCCCTGTCAGGTGCGAACAGCCAGACCCATACGGGTAGGGCGTAAACTAGCTACTTCCCTGCTCAAGCCTATTTGACAGGAATCTTCCCAGGCCTGCAGCTGGCATTCCAGGGGGTTGGACTCGCCCTCCTGTGGCTTCCAAACGCTCCCGGGCTGATCGCCCCTTTGACCCCACGGCCTGAGCCTCTCTCTGACGGCTTCTTTCCTCGGGAGGATTTCTCTACGCCAAGCGTCTGCTCCGCACCAGCAGCTCAGCCGGACTTTGCTGATTTCGAAAAGGAAAAGAGGGTGAGAGGGTGCAGCCCACACCCAGAGGTCACATTGGAAAGGCAGAGCAAAACCCAAGAAGGAATTCCTGGCGAGAAAGCCAGGAGGTTGACCTGAACGGGTGGGCTGCACCTGCAGCTGAGGGCCTGCCAGGCCTATGGAAGAGGGGATGTTGGTCAAATGTCACCTGGAGCATAAGGGAAGAGGTTCAGAGGAGGACGGCAAGGACCCCCGGGGAGCAGGACAGGGGAAGATGGACTTCAGTCTCAGGATGGCCAATCCGGATGGGCAGAGCAAGAGCACTTCATCCATGGTGCCTCAGAGAGACGGAGACTGTTTGGCCGTCCCTCCAGGATGCTTCCGCCCGGATGCCTGCCCTGAGCAGGGGTGGACATATTCCAATATTTAAGGGCTGCCTCATAGAAGAGGAGGTCAGCCTATCCTCCAGAGCCCCTGAAGGCAGGACAAGAAACAACGGATGGGAACGAATCAAGCAGAGAAGCCACCTGGAATTGAGGAGAAGCCTCCTAACAGTGAGGACAATTAACCAGTGGAACAGCTTGCCACCGGAAATCGTGGGAGCTCCATCCCTAGAGGTTTTCAAGAAGAGACTGGGCAGTAACTTGCCTGAAATGTATAGGGTCGTCTGCTTGAGCCGGGGGTTGGACTGGTAGACTCAAGGTCCCTTCCAGCTCTATTCTGATGCTGACAGTGTGGCCGCATGGGGCCTTTCCAGGGCACAGATTCTGCCAAAGGAAGCCATTCTAGGTGATGGGCCCCGCCTGCCAAAGAATTCCTCCGTTTGTCCTGCATTCGCCGGAGAGAATACAGCTGGGCTCCTGAAGGAGGAGGCAGGGAAATTGGAGCTGGGGCTCAGGACCGGCAGCCGTGGGCCAAAGCTGGGTTGTCAGAGACTCCAAGGCTGGGAAGGAGGCCGAGGGCAGCTGCCGCACCCTGTCTGCATCGAAGCCTGCCATGGATGAGGCCATCTTGCCTCCAGCTCCCAAGGGAAGCCGTGGGAATCACCTGCCCCAAAGGGATGCAGCAAGGAGGCCTTTCACATCCCCAAGGGAAAGGGGCAAGAAGTGGGCTTTGACCAGGAGGGTCTGGGCTCAGAGGCATCCACAGCGGAACAAATTGGGGGTTTGCCGTTCACAGCTGACTTTGCCCGACAACCTAGTCTGGGCTCCAGCGGATGGGCTGTTTTGTCTCCTGCCATGCGTGGGAACCCAGCCATCGTCTCGGGGTGCAGTGCCAGCTCTGGCATCATCTGGTTCATTCTCAGGAACACCGTGTGCCACGAGAGCACAGCAATTAGGAATTGCAACCCTGGGGTTAGGATTGTGGTTGGATTTGGAAGGCCCCGTGCCTGTTGGGAAAGGGTGTTGGTGGAACGGGATGTTCCTTCCATGCACCCAAAAGTCTGAAATGAGCCAGAAAGTCTGCGAAGAAAATGATGAGTTTGCAGCTGGGAGAAAGAAGCATCATGGGAGTTGAAGTCTCCGCCTTCTAAAGGGCACCTGCGTCAGGTTTATCCTGGACCCCGCACCCCCCTTTGGCACCAGATGGGCTCTACTGGCTGCAGGAGAACCCAGGATCTCAGGGGTGACATGGTGGCATGAAGCCTTCCCTGATCGCTGGCATGTTCAGAAGCAGGAAGAGGCCGGCCTTTTCCCCACCCTCTCAAGATTTGTTCCCTCTGGCTGGGCTTTCCTTGCGTCAGGAGTTTGGGCTGAGTTGCAAACACAACTAGTCCTCGGTTTACGAGCACAATTGTTATAGACCTCAAGAGCCTGCCCTCTTCAAGGGAGGTGACCCCCCTGTGGTATGATAGCAGTCTTCCAATATTTGAGGGGCTGCCACAGAGAAGAGGGCATTGAGTTAGTCTCCAAAGCCCCTGAAGGCAGGGGAAGAAGCCATGGTGGAAACCAACCAAGGAGAGAAGCAACCTGAAACTAAGGAGGAATTTTCTGACAGTGAGAACAATTAACCGGTGGAACGGCTTGCCACCAGAAGTTGTGGGTGCTGCATCACTGGAGGTTTTGAAGAAGAGATTAGACAACCATTTGTCTGAAATGGTGCAGGGTTTCCTGCCAGAGCAGGGGGTTGGATTAGGAGACCTCCAAGGTCCCTTCCAGCTCTTATTCTGCTCTGTTCCAAATTTGGCAAACTTGGCTTCCATTGAGTCCAGCTGGTTGTGGAAGCTCAACAGAGTCAGGTCTTCCTTGTCGTGGGGGGTGGGAGATCCCCACCACTCTGGAAGCCGAAGTGTTTCTGAGGCTGTGAGGAACCCCTCCAGCTTCTTTTCCCTCCCTTGAGAGTGGACTCTCCCAGGGGAGCTTTTCTGGCTTCTCCTGAAACTGGCAATGCACAGCCCCTTCCCCACAATAGAGGGGGGGATCTGGGTGCCGGGGTAGGCGGTCAGGGGGCTCGGCTGCTAGAGGGATAGCTGAGCCCTTCGCTCCAACGGCTGGTGGGAAGAGAGAAGAAGCTGGCATGAAGAGGGCAACCAGCTCTCGGCTTTCCTTCCCACCAGTAAAATAAAGTCCCTCGTCGGGTGACACAGCCCCCACTTACCCACCCACCCCTGCACCCCGTTTGACTCTGTCGGCAGAAGACGGCCTGCAGCCCTCAAGGCAAAGTGAAAAGGGAGGAAGTGCTTTTAATGGGCTCCCTCTGGGTCTGCTCTGAAAGCTGGGAAATGGAGGGTTGGCTGCCCGTCCCACAGGCGAGGGGAGGGGGCTCCCCCTGGTGGGGTGTCTGCACAGTGGCAAACGGAGAGAAGTGGAACTGGTAACCCGAGGAGCAAGTTGTGTGAAAACTGGTTGGCTGCGACAACCTTGGGACAAAACCTTCACACAGGAAGCTGGTGGACTTTCATGTTTGACAGCGTCTCCTGCTTGGTGGCCTGGAGGATGGAGAAATCAGGCAAGGGGGCGCTGACCCTCCTGTGAGAAAGGAGAATTTACCCTAGGAAAGAAGGCGGCTTAAGGGCCCTCCAGCCCAGATACAGGCAGGCTCCCTCTCTCTCTCTTTCCCCTTCTTCTCCTTCTTCCACCTCCTCCCATCCCTCTTGTCTATTTGCAAAGTCTGGCGGTGTGTTTCAATCTTCTCTCTGGGGTCCTTGGTGCTCTCTGAGTTTGGTTGTTTTCTTGCAGACGTTTCATGACCCAAACTAGGTAACCTCATCAGTGCTAGAAGGGAAGGGGTATTTAAAGAGAAAGCAAGTCCCCCTCCTTTCTAGCACTGATGAGGTTACCTAGCTGGGTCATGAAACACCTGCAAGAAAATCACCAAGCTCAGAGAGCACCAAGAACAGGATGTGCAAGTTCAGAAGAACCTCCAAATTGTGCACCAGCTCTGTTTGGGAAAGTACAACCCCATCAAGAGTCAAAGATGGCCCCTTACCAGGCTCTGGGGGGCAAAAGCCCCTCCATCTTGCTAGGGCTGACTTGCAGCCTGTTCCTCCCCACGGCCTCCAGGTACTGGACCGGCACGGAAGGGCCTGGCGTGGAGATCTAGAAATGGATAATCCCACACCCTGTGCCATCAGAGGACCTCAGCCAGTGGCTTCCGGTAGATGTAGCAGTCCCAAGCGCTGAGCAGCCCACATCACAGGGGCCTAACGCTAGACCCCCCCGCCCCACCCGCAGGCACCGGCCACCGAGGAGGCAGGAGAACCACCACAAGAGAGTGTCTGTGGAGCTTCTCAGTCCTCCAGGTCATGGTTGTCCCAAAGGTGCTTTTTCAAGAGGCATCCGGACTTCCTGGTTTTTCTTTGAAGATGTCCAGTCAGAGCTGAAGAAGCTTCTGGGATGAGAAGCAAAACGCCTTCAAAGAAAAACCAGAAAGTCCAGTTGTCTCTTGAAAAAGCACCTTTGGGACACCACAAGAGAGTGCCTCCTGCCCCAAGTCCTGAAGCCAGACAGAAGGGTATCATGGTTGATGATGGTACGGAAAGCCACCAAGAGATCCAGTCCCACCACCTCTGTCTTCAGAGGCCACCCACAAGACGACAAGTGACATCTCTGTACTGCAACCCAGCTTGAAATCCTGCTTGGGAAAGTCCAGCTAAGCCCTCCATCCTGGACCATCTGCAGCTGAGCGCTTCCCACCCTCTAAACCACAGATGCTTCCGAAGGCTCCGATATATCCTTTCCAGAGAGCCTGATTATAGCCTCTGGCCACTTCCTCAGTGGAGGCTTTCATCTAATTGAGTGAATTAAGAAACAATAATAGCCCTTCTAAAGATGCTTGAAGGACCTCAGCCTAGAATTGCTCTGGTCTGTTGGGTTGGAATTCTCCTCCTGAGGAAATTAAGCCGTGGGGTGCACTCGTGCCCTTCCCCCTCATCTCCCTCGTGGGAATTTCCAGGCAAAAGGTGGTCATCCTTGTTCTGGATTCTTCTCTTGCCTCCTTCCCACCGCTGCTCCTGTCCAGGTTCTAACCAAAAAAGGGCCATTAAGGAGAAGGTGGTGTGGATCCAGAAGAAGATCTAGTGCACAGCGCCCTCTGCCTGAAAAGATTCCTAGCTTCTTGGAAGGGATCCAGGGATCCTTCTGCAGGATCCTTTCTGCCAACTGTGGGAAAGAAAGGCAGCACGCTTCCCTGCGTGATCAGGCCCTGGGGAAGCCGATGGCTATCGCAGGCCATAACCCCAGTGGAGAGCTGGCAAGATAGACCCACTGCAGCTGCAGCCTTGGCAGAGGCTCAAGGACAAGGTCACCTAGATGCTAGCTGGGTTGGTGCCGCTGGAGGAGTAACAAGGCTGGTGGGCCTTTCTGGATGATCACAATCCGAGCCAGGGCCTTCAGGAGAGCATCTTTCCTGTGATACCCTTGCTGGCACTTCTCAGCCTATTTCCATCCTAGGTTAGAAGAAAAACCATTCGTGAAAGGCTTGCCCACTCCTGCGCTCTTCAGCCAAGAGACCTTCAGGAATGGCCAAAGGGATCAGCTGTCTGCCCAAGCCATGTGCCTGGAGCATCCATGATCACTGACACTGGTCTCCTCCTCCTCCTCCTCCTCCTCCTCCTCCTCCTCCTCCTCCTCCTCCTCCTCCTCTTTCTCCTCCTCCTCCTCCTCCTCCTCCTCCTCCTCCTCTTCTCCCCCCCCCCACAGCTCCTATAGGTATGAGCTGGCCCTGGCCCCAAAATCTCTTTGTAGTTATAGAGACAATTGGAGAAGAGAGGGAGGGAGGGAGGGAGGGGGGGAGGGGAGAGCGCAGGCGAGGGCTGTTTCACATAATTAAAAGTTGGTCATCTTGTAATCTTGTAATCTCCACTCGCACAGCACACTTAACCTCATTACTGAATTAGCCCATTTTCTGGGATCGTGCGATACACTGAACCGTAAGCTCCCCGAGTGTCCTGGGTGTGCACCTCACAATAAGCTGCAGAGAAATAGCCCGAATTAACCTTAAGTGTCTGGTCTGGCAAATGCAGGGCCAGGCTTTCTCTGGGCTGGATGAGTGTTGTGTGCGAATGCAGTCTGTTGGTTTCAGAGCTCGGGGCAACCTGACATGGTAAAGGACGTGGAAATGGGTGCACACAAGCTATGACGATTCACCTGAGGTCCCCAACAGGTGAGGGCGGGGCTCTCCTTTTGGGTAGGACCGCAACACCTCCAATCTCGGTCTGGGTGGAAATTAATCCAATTCGTCCTGCCAGAGACGCTCGGAGAAGCTTGTGTGGCTGTAATCAGGATTGCCCTGTGGATTTTCAGAATGATTAGCCGGCGCTTAGGACCAATTCATAAACTAACCAGCATCGCTAATCCATCTTAGTCTGAGTGCAGCAGGAGCCCCCAAATGCCAGGTGGCGAATTTTGATCCCGTGACTATGTGGATGCTGCAACGGTCGTAAGTGTGAAACACATGATCCCCATGGTCATGGGATCAAAATTCGTAGGCTTGGCAACTGACTTGTATTTATGACGGTTGCCGTGTGCCAGGGTCACGTGATCCCCTTTTGTGACCGTCTGAGAAGCCAATTCAAGGGGGAAGTCAGATTCATTTACACCTGTCACTAACTTAGCAGCTGTAGTGATTCGCCTAACGACTGTGACAAGAAATGTCGTAAAATGGGCCAAAACTCACTTAACAACTGTCTCACGTAACGACAGAAACTTTGGGCTCAATTGTAAGTCGAGGGCTACCTGTAAGGCTCTGGGTCTTCGTAAACTACCTGAGAATCTGGAGCCTGATCCCCTGCCCTGGAGGGGTCTCCTAACCTGCGTTAGTCCAGGGCCCCCCCGGCAGGCAGCCTCTGGGTCTCAGGAGGCTCCTTGGAGATTCTCCCTCATCCCTGAGGGGTTTTTCTTTCTTTGAAAACCTTTTGCTTCTCATCCAAGAAGCTTCTTCCGTTCTGAACTGAAGAACCAAAGAAGCTCCTTGGGTGAGAAGTGAAAGGTTTTCAAGGAAGAAAGCAAGAAGGTCCAGTTGCCTTTGGGAAAAAGCCCCTTTGGGTGTCCTCGAGACACCCCTGCACGGACGGCACTCAAGGCGGCAGCGAGCCAAGCAATGTAAGCATCTCCCTCCTGCTTCTATCGAAGGGCTCGAAGTGCCGGAGCAGCCCCTGGCTCCTAACTCCACCCTCAGGTGACGCTCTCCTGCCGTCCATCCTCACGCGGGGGGTGAAGTCCAGCTCCCCTACTGGACCCCGGGCACTGGCACCTTCCTGGGCGACGAAATGACCACCTTCTCCCAAGGCGAGTCGTGGTTGGCCAGGTCGCTCCGTTCCTTGGGGCCGAAAATGGTCCTGCGCATTCTTGCTTACATAACGCGCCGCCTTTCATAACTCCCCAAGCCCCCCTGGCTTCTCACCCACTCTCCTCTCCCCCTTCCCACCAGGCGGGCTGTGAGATGCCACTTCGCTCTTGCTCTTCGCAGCCTTCACAAAACGGTTTTTGGCAATTAAAGGAAGCTCTGCAGGAGCCGAACGGAGGCCGGCCTGCAAACCTTGCCCCATCCCTTGTCACTCATGCTTAGCTGGTTGATTGGATGAGTTGGGACCCATGTTGCTGGGCCGAGGCACAGGAGAGCTCGGCCCCGGGGCTTCCTTGGAAGCTGTGCTGCTGTGCTGAAAATGGGCCAGGAGTTCCTGGCTGGGCTGTTCACAGCGGCTCTCAGTCTCAGGGCTTCTTGGTCCTGGTTGAAGGACCCTTCTCCTCCTCCTCCTCTTCTCCCTCCCCCTCCCCCTCCCCTCCCCCTTCCTCTTCCCCTCCTCCTCCTCCTCTTCCACACCTCTCCTTTTCCTTCTCCTTCCTGTTCCCCTTCCTCCTCCAGTATCATCATCATTGCTATCAACCCACAGTCATTCCTCCTCCTCCCCCCCCCCCCAATGACCATTTCCCTCAGCTCCTTGGGCCAGATTCAGACAACAGCCAAAAGTTAACCAAGTTTAAAACTTGTCAACTTTTGCACATGATGCCAATGTAGTTACAGCTACTAACACAGCTTTAGCTGATTGAATTCAACTACCATGTTTTCTAAGATGTGAAGAATGCGTTGAACCAGCTTGTCTTAGAGCCCCCGGCATGTCCAGACTGGCCTTGGCCTTTTCACCAGAGGCTTTAAAAAAAGTTGTAATCGAAATTTGTTCTCGTGGCTCTGGTCCATTTTGGGCTCTTTACAGTTCAGTAGCTGTCAAAAGGGGCCATTCGTGACTTTATTGGGCCTGACATCCCAGCGAATGTTGGCTCTTTGGCTGCTGGAGTTGCTGAAACACCTGCCTGGCACATTCCAGCCGTGTTGTTTTATTGCATAGTTGTGAACAAAAGTGGAGGGGAGGGAGATACTTTGTGAAGAAACACTTTTAAACCTGTTGTTCTATTGCTGAGGAAAAGGAAGCTGGGTTGTTTGATATGTGTACTTATTCATTAGATATAACTTTGAGTATAAATTGAATTAATAATACATGAACACAAATATAATCCGTACACAGTTTGTTACCAACCCAAACAATATCTCTCTCCCTAACTCTCCCTTTCCTTAGGTTTCACCCTTTTTCTGCATGGGGAGGGGGGGGTTCCTTTTACTGAAATAAGTAATCGGTCAAGGATTAAAGAAGCAGCAAATGAAACTACAAAGGAGAATTGACAAAGGCAGGGTATTTGTATCCAGCCAAGCAGTTTGATCCAGGCAGATTTATTCCCAGGATGTAATTTCAGTGGAGTTTAGGGCTGAGCAAGCCTGCGACTGAAAAGCAGCCTCTCTGTGTGGGCATCATGCCTGCCGGGGTGCTTGGCGTGTGCTTGGAATAACCCAGAATGGCCCAGAAGGCTGGGCGCAGGGGAGCCTGGGCCTACCTTTAAGCCTTAGACTCTCTCTTGGCAGCTAAAGTTGGTTAAATAAGCCACCGTTGTCCTGAACTACAAACCACAGCTTACAAAGCAGAAGGAGGGGTCCTTGATGCTCTCAGAGCCTGGCGGTTTTCTTGCAGATGTTTCATGACCCAAACTAGGTAACACTATAGCTAACAGCACTGATGATGTTCCCTAGTTGGATCATGAAATGTCTGCAAGAAAACCACCAGGCTCAGTGAGCACCAAGGACCCCTCAGGCCAATCCCGAGCGACAAATATTCTCCTTTATTAGAAACCAGAATGGCTGGGTGGCCCTGCCAAGCTCAAGAGAGGCTAGGCCTGGTGGGATGGTCACAATATTAAAGGGACCATGAAAGGGGCTGCTTTGAAGGGGCTGTAAATCGAACCAAGAAGCCAACAAGCAACATGATTGTAGTTAGGTGTTAAAAAAAGCTGGCTTGTTCTTTCTTGGTGAGCCAGAACGGCTTGCAAAAGGCAGGGAAAGGGTTCTGGAGTTGGAGATTTGAGAACCAAGGGGGGTAGGTGGTACGGATGCCATGGGTTGTGGGCAAAGGCATCCAGCGACATATAGAATAATAGGAACCTTGGAGGCCTTCTAGTCCAACCCCAAGCCAGACATGCAGCTGTCCAAGGACCCAGTTAAGCCCTCAGCATATGCTCAGATGAATGAGATCCTCACATCATTGGGGGAGAGGGCCACGCCAAGTGGGACCTCTTGCCACTGGTTAGTGCCAAAGGGCACCTGCTGGCGGCATCTCAGCAAGACTCTTTGCCATCTTGGAGGATGACCTCTTAGAGGGTCTTTGGGGCAGGAGAAAGGGAAGGGGCTGCTGGCTGGACCTCAGACCATTCTTCCCCGGGGAGGGGGGGGTTGGGACTTATGAAAAGTTGTCTTCGGGAGGTCATTGACCATTATTAAACAATTCTCTCTCTCTCTCTCTCTCTCTCTCTCTCTCTCTCTCTCTCTCTCTCTCTCTCTCTCTCTCTCTCTCTCTTTCTCTCCCCCCCCCCCACCCTTCTCTCCAATTCTCTGGGGTGGGAATGTGTGTGTTGTGTGTTCCCCCTCTCTCCTGGGATGGGACACCCCCCCCCCCGCGCGCGCGCAATCCTGGGCTCCCTGCCACCGCCACAACCACCCCCTCTCTCTGCTCCCCCCGCCGGCGTGCAGCCCCCTCCCCTCCCGCCGGCAGGTCCCCCGGGCCAGGGGCTGATGTGCGCCGGCTAGCCGCGCTGCCCGTTCCCCCTTGCCCACTCTCAGGCGCGCGCGCAGGCACGCGTCCCCGGCGCGCAGAGCATGCCTCTCAGCCCAGCCAGCGGCAAACATGAGTCTCCGGAGCAGCAGCAGCAGCGGCGGCGGCGGCGGCGGCGGAGGCAGCAGCAGCAGCAGGAGGACGAGGAGGAGGACGAGGAGGAGGAGGAGGAAGAGGAGGAAGAGGAGGAGGAAGAAGAGGAGGAAGAAGAAGAGGAGGAGGAGGAGGAGGAGGAGGAAGAAGAAGAAGAAGAAGAAGAGTCTCCGCACCGCTGCCAGCAGCTGCAGCAGGCCGGCGTGGTGAACGGCGATCCTGGGGAGAGCACGGAGAGCAGCCTCAGGGAGGAGACCCTGTATGATACCATCACGCCTCCCGCCGCCGCCCCCGCCGCCGCCCCCGGCCCCGGCCCTTGCTCCTCCGAGACGCCGGCCTCTCCCCCGCCAGGGCGGATGGACGAGCCAGCTCCCAACGCCCTGGTCCTGCGCATCGGCATCCCGGACCTCCAGCAAACGGTGAGTCGGGCGCGCAGCACCAAGGAGAGCGGCGGGCCGCGCCTGGGGCGCTGCGCCCGGGCCGAGGTGCGCGCCCCGCAGCGCCGGCCCAGAGCGGGTGGGCGCAAGTCCCCGGCCCCGGGGTGGGAGGGAGGGAGGGGGCCACCGTCTGCAGTCCGCCCCGCTCCCCCGCCTGTGGAATGGCTGCTGGCTAAACTTTTACGCAACTGCAGTCCCGGGGGGGAGGGGGCGCAGCAGCCCCCACCCCGATTCCGCCTCCCTCCCTCCCTCAACTCTGCAGAGGCTGGGATGGTCCTGAATGCGGGCGGAGGGGGCGCCTCCCCCCCAGCTGATGGTTTAGAGTTGGGAAGAATCACGGGGGGGGGGGGCAGCATCTTGGAAAGGCTGCCCTGGCCACAGATGGAGCGGTGGGGGCTCATCCAAGGAGAAGCCCCCCCCCTCAAAAAAAGCCTTGCTGCTTGCTGGGGGTTTTGGTAGCAGTTGGGCAGGCTTGAGCAGCCAAGATGGGGCAGAGAGTCCAACAGGGTGAAGGGTGGGGGTACTTCAGGGGCCCTGAGGGTCTTTCTTGAAAGGGGGGTCAGGCTGGTCTTTGAAGCTGGAGAGGAGTCCCAAAAGGGGCATTTGACCCAGGATCCCCTGAAACTGGGCATGCTGGCCAAGAGTGATGGGATTTGTATTCTGGAATGGCCTAGAATTTGGAGGGGGCTTCTGTGGGCTCCAGTTATAAAGTGTGGGGGGGTTTATCGGGGGCCTTTTGGAGGTTTGCAAGATGCCCCTGCTGTGTGGGGTGTGGGGAGGCCTTTTGTCGCTATGGGTTTAGGGGGGGGCTGGTGGAGTTCCATCTCTGTGGGGCTGGACATCTAAGGTGGAAGTAGAGCTTTGGGGCAAGAAGCAAAGAGGGCTGGAGACATTCTCTGTCGTCTCTTCTGAAGTTTGAGCCCCAGTTCTGTGGGGCTACGGTGTCAGTGCTGTTCACAGGCTGCAGCTGGAGGGCTCTGTGGGGTGTGTGTGTGTGTGTTTGTGTGTGTGTGTGTGCAGCCACTTGCCCCCAGCCTAGCAGATGCTCGAGGCTGGAGCGTGGAGATCCTTAGAAGGGCCCAGGGACCTCTGCTGGAGGAGATCTTGCTCCATGGGTAGTCGGGGTGAGAAAAATCTTGAAGCCCCCAGACTGGGTGGGGGCACAATTGCCTGGGCTCCCTGTTGGCTTTGCTTGGGGAGGAGAGCCCTGCCCTTCAGACCCCCTGGGGGCTCAATGAGGGTCTCACTCCAGGACAGGAGCAGTAGCCCTGCCTGAGGCAGGCAGCAGGCAGAAAGCAGAGCCCTGAAACGTTGTGCCAGGGCTGCCAGGGGCACCCATTGCCCCCCCCCGCTCTTCCTGCACCTCCCTCCCCTCCTTTGCCCTGCGCCCTCATCCGCTGCCTGGGCTAAGAGTTCCAGAGGGTCTGCAGGGCTTGGGGATTGTTGTTTCCCGGCTGCTCCACCTGGATGGGTGAATGGGGGGAGGGGTGCAGGCACGGATTCCAGCTGCTCTCGGAGTCCCTGGGCCTCTGTGGTCGGTCGTGATGCCGCCCTTCGGTTCGTGGGAGGTTTGGCAAAGTCTCAGCATGCTGATTTTCGCAAGGGGGAAAACTCTCCGCTTGGCCTGCCAGGTCCTTGAAGGGAGGGATGTTTTGGCTAGGTCATCCTTGGGGGTGGGAGATGGGGGGGCGGGGGTGTTGGGCAGGGGCAGCTTTCCACAGAGGGGAGACGAGGGCTGGGGGGGATTTAGGGAGAGAGAGGGAGGGGCTGGGGAAGCGGCTGGAGAATCCCAGGATTGGGATTCAGGGGTCCTGAAGGCCAGTTGGCCACCCTCTCTGTTCAGGGCTGGGCAGCTATCGGAGATGGGAAGCCGGCCCCCCTGGGCTCCCCTCTCTCCCCACTGCTCTCCCTTTCCGGAAAGCTCTTCCAACATCCAACTGGACATGGTTGTCTTCTTCTGGGCCATTCTCAGGTGTCCTGGCTGGCCAAGGAGTGGCAGAGGGAAGCTCTGGACCTCCTCCTGGGTGGAGACCCTGCAGATAAGGGCATGCGAGTCCCTCTCGGAGACTCTGGGCAAAGAGGCCGGTTCCTTCCCTTCTCTTCCTGGGACCATTTGCTCTTCTCAGGACTCTCCCAGGACTCAGGCAGTGGGGAAGAGGGAGGTGGGAGAGAAGGGGGCCTCCCTTTGGGATTGCACATCAAAGAGGCCTTTACCTCTGGCCCCATCTTTCCTTCCTTCCTTCTTTCCCTCTCTCCTCCCTCTCCCATTCCTTCCTTCTTTCTCCCTCCCTGCCCCCATTCCTTCCTTCCTTCCCTCTCCCATTCCTTCCTTCTTCCTTCCTTCTTTCTCCCTCCACCCATCTCCTCCAGCAGTCACCCAGTGCCACGGAGGGGGAAATGCCCTGGTGGGAAAGGGGGGGGGGGCTGCTGGGTGCTTCTCTAGCAATCCTTTCTCCGCCTGCGGGAGCCAGATTACAAGGCCTCCCGATGGCACCTGCCAGCCAGGAGAGGATCGGCCGCCCTCCTCTGCCGATCGGGCTCCGGGTGGAAGCCCTTCCGGATTCAGAGGACACCCGACATCTTCTCAGCCATTCCCAAGACTGGGAGATTTCCATTCATCTTGGCCGAGAGCAGACTCAGTTCTGCATCTTAGGTGGGAGGTAGCTGAGTCTGTAGGCTAGGTGCACAGGTGACGTAAACCATGATGGCCATAACTGTGGCTTATTCACTACTGTACAGTTGGCTGAATACACAGGAACTGCAAGGAAGCAGATTCCAGCCAGTCCTCTGGAGAAACTTCCTGTCTGTATGAGCTGCCAGCCACCCCTTGAGGTCACTCCTTCCCTGGAGTCTCCTAGCAGAGGCTGGTCACCCAGGGCTGGACTAGAGGGCCTCTAAGGTCCATTCCAACTCTAGGGTTTGGGGAAGGCATCGTGCCAAAGCAAAGACACGGGGGTAGTAGCTCTGAGGGTCAGCCCTGCCTTGCACCTCTGCCACTGGCCTTCTCCTGCCACGGTCAGGCAAGGAGGCTTCCTGAGGGGGTGGGGAGAAGGTGGGCCTGATCCACCCAGGCAAGAACAGAGCAGCACAATCAGTTCAAAGGCTGCCCCACTGAGGCTCTGATGGGCTGCCACAAAAACTGCAGAGGGACATCGGGGGGTTGCAGCATGCAGGAGGCCGTCTTACTCTTCGGAGGAGACCCTCAGGGGTCTTGGTCTTCTGGCTCACCTTTGCAGGCTGGGCTGTAAATGGCCTTCCCTCCCTCCCTCCCTCCCTCTCTTTCCCCTCCCTCGAGGGCCTGGGGTCTTCTGCAAGGGGCCCAGGCTGTTTGCCTTCATTTTGGCTTCTCTGGGCCGGGCTTGTAGGACGCATCTCACAGCAGTGCAAAGGAAGACAGCTCATGTCCTCTTTCCCTGCTCTTCCTTTCCTGTAATCATACTCTCTCCTGTGTGGCACAGAAGCAGGTTAAACCAATTACAAATTTAAATGAGATGAGCCCCCCTTGGAGCAGGTTGCTGTCAACCCAGCCAGCCATGACGGCACAGCCGAGCCTCCATATTTAGAGGCAGGCCATCTGATGTGTGTGTGGTGGGGGGGGGAGTATGAGGAGCAGGTAGGGCCTTTTCCTTTGAGTCCGTTTGTGGTTCCTTTAGAACTATTTAACTGCCCCTGTTGGATATCGGTCTGATTGGTCCTTCTTGGACTGATCTAGGGAGAGAGTTGCTGAGGGGGGAACTGGCATTCGGCAGCCGCAAACCGTTAAGGGAGGAGAGGATCTTGTGGGGGTGTGGTAATGGCAAATGTTGCCGTGGGAGGGAGTGGAGTCATGTTATTTATGTATTTATTTATCTATTCATTTGTTCAGAAAATGTGTAACCCTGGGCAATCCATAAACAATGCATAAAACTGAATTCATGAAAACCAGCGTAAAGTAAAATGCGGTTAAGAGGCATTGCAATACTACATCCTGAAAACACTCGGAAATGTCTGTGGGGCTCCCCTAACATCCTAGCCCCATGGAAGACGCAGATTTTCATGGCCTTCCAAAAGGCCAGCAGGGTGGGGGGCTCCTGTGGATCTCTGGGGTGGGTGGGTGGGTGGGCATTCCACAGTGGAGGCGCAAGAGAGAAGTTGCAACTCCCAGATCCTGCAAAATGGCATTCGTTCACAGACACAACTCTGCCAGATCTCTGAGGTGGGCAGAAAACATTGGGTGAAAATGGTCTGTGGGTTTCTGGTCCTGTGTTACAGGTGGCTTCAGAGGTGTCAAGCACCTTGAATTGCCCCTGGAATCCTACTAAGATCCATGGTTAAGTGTCTATGGAGATTCTCCATCATCCAGGTCATGGTTGTCCCAAAGGTGCTTCTTCCAAAAAGGCACCTGGACTTTCTTGGGATTTTTTTCCCCCTTGAAATCATTTTGCTTCTGATCCAAGAAGCTTCTTCAATTCCGAAGAAGACTGAAGAACTGAAGAAGCTTCTTGGATGAGAAACAAAATGTTTTCAAGGGGAAAAAAACACCAAGAAAGTCCAGGTGCCTTTTTGGAAGAAGCACCTTTGGGATAAAGTCCATGGTGTTATGCGAGTGTTCCATGGTGTATCTAAAATCACCCAAGTTGCCACATTCTGGACTCTGCTGTAACTCCCAAACACCCTTCAAGGGTGGACCCAAGGAGAGCACGTTGCAAACATCAAACAAGGCCTAATGTAGGCATGAGCGACCATGAGCAGAGCCTCCTACCCCAACTCAGAAATGGGCACCAGAAGAACCAGGGCACTACCTACTTTCTCCATCAATCGCCAGGCCATGTCTGGCCTTAGAGGGGAGGTTTTTCCAGGCTCGGAGTTGAGGGACCAGTGAAAAAGCTGACACCTAGTTCTGCCTAGTTAGCCACGTGGTTGCATCCAATCTGCTTCCTGGCACCAAAGCCATTCTGAAAATGAAACCCTTGTTTGGGCACATCCAGAAATCCACCACTCAGGTGAACTTCGCAAGGGTCCTCTTTGCACTGGTGGGTGACGGATAGGAACAAAATAAATGCAGCAAACCGTGATGGGGAAAGAGAAAAAGAAGAAGAAGGCAAAGAAACCCTCCCAGTGGTGGGATTGAGGGACCAAAGTCTCCATCATAGCAGCCTTCCAATACTTGAGGGGCTGCCACAGAGAAGAGGGGCTCAGCCTCTTCTCCAAAGCCCCTGAAGGCAGGACAAGAAGAAACAGATGGAAACTGACCATCCTAGAAATAAGGAGAAATTTCCTGACAGTGAGACCAGTTAACCAGTGAATGACGTGTCTCCAGAAGTTGTGGGTGCTCCATCACGGGAGGTCTTCAAGGAGAGACTAGACTAGAATGTTCTAGGGCAGGGGTCTCCAGCCTTGGCAACTTTAAGACTTGTTGACGTCAACTCCCAGAATTCCTCAGTCAGCTTTGCCGGGAGCTGAAGTCCACAAGTCTTGGAGTTGCCAAGGTTGGAGATCCCTGCTCTGGGTCTCCTTCTTGAGCAGAGGGTTGGGTTAGAAGACCTCCAAGGTCCCTTCCAGCTCTGTGAATCTCTGATTCATCTTCCAGAGGGTTGCTGGGGAGGGACTGGATTCTAGCTGTTTTTGCTTTGGGCCCTTAGAACCTCTCACCAGATCGATCATCTGCATTTCAATAAAAGCCAAGCAAGACATCTGACGGAGCTGAGATGAGAGCAGAAAACCCGCTCTGGGGGTCTAGAAACGCCCGTTCCCATGGAGAGGCAGCCAGAGACCTGAGAAAACCCATCAAGCTGCTTCTCCTGACAGTAAACACAAGATTTCAAGGAGGGAACGGCTGGCAAGTTTCACTCTGCTTGCAAAAGGCGAGTGGTGGGGAGCTTTTGCACCCTCCCCAAACGCAAGGCCTTTTTCAAAGAGGGGAGAATTTCCATTCCATGGATGTGGCTGCCATCTTGACTTGTTGAGATGCACACATACAGGCATCTCGGCATGTATGTACACGGGTTTGCACAGTGCTGGTCTCCAAAGCGTTCGCATTACGCGCAAGAAGTACTGAATCAGCCAGGGAAATACAGAGCAGCTGCATTGGCAGCCTTTGGGTAAGCAGACTTGCCGTAGTTTTATGCCAGCTTGGCATTTTGTGACATGGCATTAGATACCAACCCCACCCATCAGGTGAGCTTATTGTCAACCTATTGCAGGTCCCCGTTCTGACCCAGATTCCCAAACACGACAAACCCTCTGAAGTGAACTCAAAAGATTCCTTTATTAGGAATGCCAGGAGCCCCGGCAAAAAAATTCTCTCTCAGGCTAACAAGTCCGGCCATCCGGAAGATGAATAGTTGTCTGCCACATCTATTCATGTCCGCCCCCTGCCTTCTATCCCCCAGAGCTAGGGCGGCTTCTCTAGTAGCAGTGCCTCTTCCGTCCCAAAGACCGGCCCACAGATTTCCACTGTTCTCCTCTCCTCTGCCTTCTGCACATCCGCGCATCAGGCACTGGACCCAGCTGTTCCTCCTCTTCCTCATCAGCCACCTCCAGACCTGGGGGCTGTCGACTCTCCATCTGGGGGGCTTGCAGACAGCTGAGGCTCCGCCTCTCTCTCTCTCTCTCTCTCTCTCTCTCTGTCAGCTCCATTCCTTCTTCCCCCTCGGAGTTCCCAGGTTGCCTTGATGCTGGCCCTGATTCCCATGCCTATGCCTCCTCCTCTGAGTTGACTGCTAGAGGGACCATCGGCCGACAGGCCACAACAGTCCCAGAAAAGGGGTGTTTTTTGGTAAGGAGGTGAAAGGTGCTGCCGTGTGAACTGGGCTTCCCATGTGCCACTTTTGTGACCAGAGATTAAACTCCAGAACAGCCAACAAGGGAATCCCCAAAGTGTGGTAGCCTTCAAGCCTTGAAGCCTCCATTTTTCTGGAGTGCAGTGATGCCCAACCTGGATAACCATTCCTCTGGAATGGTAGAGGGGCTCCTGCTTGAGCAGTGGGTTGGACTAGAAGACCTCGAAGGTCCCTTCCAACTCTGTTATTCTGTTAACTTTGGAGCAACCTGTTCCGTTTTAGAAGTTCTGCCTGAGGTTCGTCCAGTCCCTTTCCTTGCGGGATGCTGGCAGGGCTCTATGACCTCACTTGACCCCTTCCATTCATCTGGAGAATTGGGAGGCGTCTGCTTTTGGCAGTGAAGTTGGAAGGGAGAATTGGGCTGTTTTTGGTGGTGTGTCTTGGATGGTGTGGTGAGAAAAGGGAGGAAGAGTTGGTGGTTTTTAAAAGTCCTCTGGAAACAAGGCTAGTAGTTCCAATATCACCTCTTGGTCCTCTTTTTGGAAGGAGTTGAAGTCCACAAATCTTAAAGCTGCCAAGGTTGAACACCCTGCATTAGAGGAACCAACGGGTCCAGATTGGAAGTGGTTTAAATCAGTGTTATTCAACCTTGGCCCTTTGAAGATGGGTGGACTTCAACTCCCAGAATTCAAAGCTAGCTGGGGAATTCTGGGAGTTGAAGTCCACCCATCTTCAAAGGGCCATGGTTGAGTAGCACTGGTCTAAATAATGGCTTCTTCTAATTCCCACTTCAGCTGATTCCCTGCCACCTTCTCAACAACCTTCCCCCCACCCAAATGATTCCCCAGAAGACCACCCAGTCTCTTGACCTCCCTTCTGTTTGCAGCCTCTTCTCTCCTGCCCAGGGGCAGCTGCCGAGAGGAGATTCAGCTTCCAACTTGGCAGGCAGAGCCACCAAGGCCTGGCACCGAGCTCTCTAAATCAGGACGCAAATGGATTACATGGTGGAACTGATTAGCCACCATCTGTTCCAAGATGGCCATCACAGGCGGTCTGCTGACAAGGGGGATTCCTTTCTTCTCAGAGCCAGGTTGGGGGGTCAGAGAGTTTTTGTAGCAGTAGAAAGTTGACATCCTCCTCTTCCTCCAGGAATAAGGGAGGGAGATTTCTGGCAGGAGTAGCCTTCACCACGGACTTTCATAGGAATCAGCCTGGACTGGAATTAGTTGTTTGGTGGAGTTAGTATTAATTTTCCCTTTTCTGTTCCCATTCTGTTCTGTTCTGTTCTACTCTATTCTATTGCATTCTGCTCCTATTCCATTCCATTCCATTCCATTCCATTCCATTCCATTCCATTCCAT
>WNWU01000128.1:173798-190050 GCA_012654045.1 Ptyas mucosa
ATTCCATTCCATTCCATTCCATTCCATTCCATTCCATTCCATTCCATTCTATTCCTGGGAAGGATGTCTATTTTGATGCCTGTCTTGTGTAGCAGCCTCTATCCTGAGCTATGCACAACCCCAAAAGGTCCTGGCTAATCTCCCAGACACTGGCTGGGGTTAGGGTGTTAGTGGAGTTCCAGCATGGCTGCAGCTGTATCTCTCATGCTGTTATTGAGATCCCAAAGGTGCTTTTTCCAAAAGGCAACTGGACTTTTTTTGATTTTTCCTTGAAGACGTTTCGCTTCTCATCCAAGAAGTTCTGAGAACTGAAGAAACTTCTTGGATGAGAATCGAAACGTCTTCCGGGGGGAAAAAACCCGAGAAAGTCCAGTTGCCTTTTGGAAAAAGCCCCTTTGGGTCAACCATGTCCTGGAAGACGGAGAATCTCCATAGATGTTGGGATTGAGGGTTGTTGTTTTTTAGGGGCTCAACTCTTTTTTTATCCCTGAAATGGAGGGTGACTTTGCTTCTACGTTTAATCTTTGTTTGCTGCCAGAGTGCCTTGGTAGACGGCCAGTCGTGTAAATATGTAAAGAAATAAATCAGAACGCAGAAACCGATGGAGGACGGGTGCTGAGAGAGGCTGTTCTGGGCTCTGGCAGATGCCAGAATGATCAGGACCATGGAGAGCTCCGTGCCAAGAACCCCTAGCTGGGTTGGCTCTGGGAAGGGGGCTGATGAGGGAGGGGGGGGGGGGGTGTCTCTCTGTTATCCACCTGCATCCCCCACCCACCCACCCAACCCCGGACTGATTTGGGGTTTTAGGAGCCCCAAACTTCCTTAAAGGTCTTGTATTGATGAGGAACTTTACAAGAACCAAGATGATGGGACAATTGCTGTAACTCTAAAGATAGAGCTGACAATTCTCCCTGAGCTAACCTGGTTTATTCACTGTCTGTTCCAGGGTTCACACCACTCCTTATTTTCTACCTTCTGCTTCCAAATTCATACATTCAAGGGGGGGGGGGGGGGGCTGGGGCAAAATCTGAATAACCACTAGATGGCAGCAAAATGTAACAAGACGCTGCCTCTTCACTGCCCTCTTGTGGCCATCCAGATATCTGCGTAGCTATGTCAGCTAAAATTTTACAAACAATGCATCCAAGCCTGGTAAATTTTTATCCTGGTGGCTTAGGGGCAGAGGGCAGGAGCATGTTGTGCAAATTCAGAAAATGAGGTGACTCGGTAAAGAAGGCTGTCGCATGTGGATTCCAGATACATATTATCTGTGTTCATCTGATGTATGTCCCCACCCCCCACCCTTTCTCTTAGGGGAGAGAAGCAGCATTATGCAAAGCTCAGAAAAGGAATAAGAAGGTGTGAGATGAAGATATTAGAGATGTAAGAGAAAACTACAGGAAATAGAGCTAAATTGAAGGCTACATCAGGTTTGCACCAACCCTGATGCTTATAGCTCTTTGTGGTGTTCTGTTTGCAAGCTTTCCTTCAGCCACTCCCCATGCACCGTTTCTCTCAAGGTTGGAGGTCCAGGGGGGAAGAAAGGGGGAAAGTTGGTTCAATCTGCAGGGCAAGCAAAGTAGTCAGAGCTCCCTGCTAAAGAGGCCCAAAAGGTGGAAGGACCCTTGTTCTCTTACAAGGCAAAAGGTTATCCTTTCCAACAGTGGAAGAGGGGGGAAAGTAAACTTTTTCTCTCTTTCTTTCTTTCTTTCTTTTACCTCTTTCTCTTTCTCCTCCTTATCCATCTTCTCCACCACTTCTTCTCTTTCTCCTCCTTCTCCACTTCTTCTCCTGCTCCTGCCCCTTCTTCCTCCTTTCCCTTCTCCACTCCTTCCATCCCCTTCTCTTTCTCCTTCTCCTAAAGCGCGCCACTTTAAATACAGGGCAACTTTGTAGAAAAAGTCTGTTTGCAATGGCAATGGTGGCTTATTTCAGTTAGACTGAAAATATGGTAACTGTTGATTTAGTTAGAGATAAATCAATCTGTGGGTTCTGTCTGCTTCTGAGGTGGATCTTCAGGCCTCCTGCCCTCCCTTGTGCTTCTCTGGGACTTCTTTTTCTTTCTTTCTTTCTTTCTTTCTCTCTCTTTCTTTCTTTCTTTCTTTCTTTCTTTCTTTCTTTCTTTCTTTCTTTCCCTTTCCTTTGGGCACGGCTGCCCTCTCCCATTGCTGTGACTTCTCTGCTTCACCAAAACTGCTCCTGCAGTCCATCTTGCTGGGAAAGGATGGATTTCCTTGTGCTGCTCTCCGGCACAGCAACAGGGGTTGGACGGCCAAAAGTCCAGATTCAGCGATGCTGGTTGGGGAATTCTGAGAGTTGAAGTCCACATCTCTTAAAATGGCCAAGGTAGAGAAACGTGGCTCTAAAAGCTGGCTGACTTTGGAAGATTGTCTGCCGTTAAATTGGTGTTGTGTTGCTCCATAGTTCCTCTGGACTTTATTCTCTTTGAAGGATTCATTGCTTTGAGCCAGTTTCTGTCTCTCTCTCTCTCTCTCTCTCTCTCTCTCTCTCTCTCTCTCTTTTAAATGGCCCTGTTTCCCTCTGCACTTTGCGTTGCGTAACGTTGTGCTTTCAATTTGCCAGCCCATGAATGAAATAACCTTCAGCTGCTACTCGGTGCATTGGTACCTACCGTATGTGGTCTTATTGCCTTCCAGCTGACACGACCTTCACAGGGTCTCAGATGCTCCCTCTTCCATCTTGGAGGCAAGATCTTAGGACCTTGGTGGTGGCATCAAAGGGAGCTTGGATGTGCAGAACGCTTCGCCACCAGCCCGACCCCACCCAGCGTTCTCTATTTGCAAATGGTTCCTGAGTTCCTTTCCTATTTGTCACATCCCCCAACCCCCAAGCTCTTCTTTCCCAGCTTCGTTTCGCTCCAGCAGAAAAGCAGAAGTAGCAGACCTTGGCTGATTATTGTATTTGTGGAAGAAGAAGACAGAGTTATGTATTAATAGAAGAGAAGATTTGTAGCTCGGGGTTGAAACAAGGGGTCCTTGGAGCTCTCTGAGCTTGGTAGTTTTCTTGCAAACGTTTCATGACCCAACTAGGGAACATCATCAGAGTTAGAAGAGAGTGGTGTTTGCAAGGAGGAGGAGGAGGGTGGGGACTGTGGGGTCCTTAGTGCTCTCTGAACTTGGTGGTTTTCTTTTGGACATTTCATGACCCATCTAAATAGCATCATCAGTGCTAGAAGGGACTCAAAACACCAAGGACCCCTCCCAACCCCCCAACCCCCATTTCTGTATTGCTCCAATAACTGTTGGAAGCAGGCTGTAGAAGCATAAAATGGTAGAGTTAGGAGTGATCTTGAAGGTCTCCTAGGCCACCCCTCAACCAGGGCATGAATGCAAAGACCATCCAACCTTGGCTTGAAAGCCTCCGTGGCTTCCACAGTCCGGACACTGCATGTGGAGCTTCCGTCTCCTCCACCCACCGGCTCTTCTCTCGTCTTTGGGGGCTCTGGAGAATATCTCCTCTTTTTTTCTGCAGTTGGAGAGGGGAGGGGCAACGGCCTTGAAGGAAGGGAGGAGGAGCTGCTACCATGGCAACCATCAGATAAGGCTCCGGCCTTGACCAAGAAAGGAACTTGAGGGAAGGTCTCAGATGAGCCCCTCCCTAGTTCACGCAAAGGGAGGGAAGGGGAAGTGTGTTCAAGAATCCATGTGTGTTTGTACATGCGTGTTAGGCACAACACTGGAAACCAAGAGCCTGAAAGCTCTAGTCCCGCCTTAGGCATGAAAGCCAGTTGAGTGATTTGGGGTCAATCGCTGGGAGACTGGGAGTTCTAGTTCCGTCTTAGGATGCGGGGCTTTCTCTCTCTCAGCGCAACCAACCTCACAGAGTTGTTGATGTGAGGAAAATATAGGGACAAAGGAGTATTAGATTGATTCATTAGGTCAAGTTATTTATAAAAATAATAAAGGCAGGATATAAAGAAAGAAAGAAGATGGTTACAGTCCTGACCAATATGGCATTGGTGTCTTAGTCTGGTCTACCTCACAGGGCTGACAGCCTTTCTCTCCTGTTTCCCCAAAAGCAATGGTTTTGGGGTTTCTGGCTGGGCTGCCCTTCAGGCAGTGCCTCCCACAGTAGCCACTTCAAGGCTTGACTACTGCAGTGAGGTCACCATGGGGCTGCCCTCGAAGACTATCTGAAGCACCACCAGTGACACCGAGTGTGCGTCAGTGTGCTCATGTGACACCCGTACTCCACCAGGCAGCCTCGTTGCCAGTTTCCTTCCGGGTGTGATTCGGGGTGCTGGTTATCCCTTCTGAAGCCCTACATGGCATAAAACCAAATTATTTGGGGGTTTCCCCCATCTCTTCCGGTTTCTCTTTGACTGATATGAGCCAGCAGGTTTGGCCCACTCTCAATCCCTTTGATCAAACCGTGTCATTTTTCAGGACCCAGGAAGTCTCCTGCTCTGTTGCAGTGCCTGCCCCCCCACCCCCACCCCCACCCCCCAGAGCTCCAAGTGACTCCCACCTGCGGGAGTTCCGGAAGGCCTTTGGGCCCTGGCTCTTCTCCCAGGACTCAAGCAAGGGAGATTTGGCCCCTTGTTGGATGCATTTTGTATATGTTTTTGTATAGAGTAAGCAGATCCCACCTAATAGGTTTTTGCGTTGTGTTTTTATAGTTTATTATACTATCGGAGGCTACTGCTGGTGCTGGGTGCGGCATTGCGGGCAGTTTTGGGGGCTCCCAGAGCAGAATACAGAATAAGAGGTTTGGAAGGGGCCTTGGAGGTCTTCTAGTCCAACCCCCTGGTCAGGCACAGAAAACTTTACCATATCAGACAAATGGTTGTCCAATCTCTTCTTTAAAATCTCCAGTGGTGGACCATCCATAACTTCTGATGGCAAGTTGTTCCACTGGTTAATTGTCCCCACTGTTAAAAAGTTTCTCCTTAATTCCAGGTTGCTTCTCTCCTTGATTCTTTTCCATCCGTTGCTCTTAGTCCTGCCTTCAGGGGCTTTGGAGAAGAGGTTGACCCCCTCTCTTCTTTGAATGGCTCCTGTAACGCCGCTCTCCGGGAGCTGCATTGGTTACTGGGGGACAACTGTAGGTCTTGAGATGCTCTCTTTTCACGGATGACGTTCCCTACTTCGGGTCATGAAATGTCTGCAAGAAAACCACCAACCTCCGAAAGCAGCAGGGACCCCTCAATTCAGAACCTGAGCTGCAAATATTCCCTTTGATTGGTAAAGGAGGTCTTGGACACCAGAGCTTGGAGGGGCATCTGAAGGAGACGCGGGATTCATTCACCGTGGCCAAAGCCTCCTCACGGAGGAAAAGCCATGGAGGAAAAAAGACCCCCTTGGGGATCCATGGATCTTGGAGGGAGAAGAAGCCCCTTCCCACCTGGGCTCCTTCCGCCAGCCAAGAGGCCCCGTTGAAGGTCCTGCTCTGAGGCACAAGCAGAGGCTGTCTCTGAAGGGCCAGTCTCTGGCATTCTGGGCTGCGGCACATGTGCGTGTGTTTGCTTCAAGGTCTTGCACAAATGGATTGCTCTTTCTCCCTGAATGCGGAAGTAGCGACTCCCCCAGGCGGCTGGCCATGGGGACACACACTGGGCAGTTGGGGGGGGAGCAAGGAAGCACCAGCAGGGGCCCCTTGGTGGGCACAGTGCCACAGCCCCCCTGTTCTGGTCTGGCTTTGCTTCTGATTTGCCCTACAACTCGCATGTTCTTGGAAGATCGCGACATCACTTAAAAATTAATTATTTAAAGCGTTTAATATCCCAAATTGCAAAAGTAATTTAAAAATACCTTAATAAATAGCAGAGCGGGGAGATTAAAGGCATTAATAAATGCAGCCCAGATAACACAGACCAAAAGATAGGCACGTGTTGGAGAGAGAGCGCCTGAGCTAGTGCAGAGTGTTTTTCCTCCAGCAGCATGGGTAACACAGCCCACACACACACACACACGCACACACACATGGACCACAACGGGCGGGGGGGAGAGAGAGAGAGATGCCAGGAACAAACTGGATGGAAAGCTCAGTCTGCAAATGTGAAGGTGTTATTTTTTCCTTGTTGGAAACGATCCATCCACCCTGAGCAAAATCTGATTCTTTCTAAAAACAAATTGGGCCAAGCATTGTTGGTGCATGACAAATAAAATCCAAATGAAGCCTCTCCCTTCCCAACCCCCCCCCCAACATACACACACATCCCACCAGCCCTTAAAGTTGCAAAACTGCACACCATTTCTGCTCCCCATTATGGTCCACTGGTTTCTAATTTTATTTCTATTTACTGGAAACATTGACTTCTGCTGATTTCCGAATGCAACATGCACCTTCCCAAATGCATTCGGGGAGATGTGAAATGCAAAGGGCGGCTGAGCTTTACAGAATGAGCATCAGCCATGGGGTGGGGGGGAGGGGGGACTATCTCTTAGCTGGCCAGGCTGGTGGGCTCCTGCCAGTGTATCCCCCTACCCCGTTAGATGGGAAGAAGAGGAAGGGTTGGGGTCCTGAGCTGGCCAGGTGGGAGGAGGGTCTTTCCTCATGCTGGAACTGGGGAAAAGGGGGTGGGTGACAGTGTGGTCCCCTAGACCCTCCTGGGCTGTGCCTTTTTAGCCCGCCCACCCCCTCGCCCCTCTGCCTTGCAGCGGGAGGGTGGACTTTGCTCCCTTTTGCCTGGGAATGCCAGGCTGAGCCCTGGCATCTGCTTGTACAGGCAGAGAGACTCAGTGTGGCTCCTGCATTTTCTGAGCATGGTCATTAATCACCCTGGGAAGGTATGAAGCGCAAAACTGCCACCTTGGCACTTCCCGCCGTGACTCCCTTCCAAAAGCAGAGAGTCAGATTTTGCTGCAGAGGGGAAGGAAGCAGCAGCAAGGAGGAAGAGGGCACTGGGGCTGGTGGAAACACTGTTCTTGGTGGCCAGGTGGGCACAGTGGCCTGCCTGCTGCCTTCATCCCCATTTATGGTCACTTTAGAAAAAACTGCATACACACTTTAAGAGGGATGGACTTCGACTCCCAGAATTCCCCAGCCAGCTTTGCTGGGTGTTGAGAGTTGAAGCCCATCCCTCTTAAACTTGCCAGGTTGGGGAAGCTCTGGATTAGAGGCTGAAAAATTACATCTGTGGCTCAGGGTTGAGTTTGGGGTCCTTGGTGCTCTCTGAGCTTGGTTGTTTTCTTGAAGATGTTTCATGACCCAACTAGATAACATCATCAGTCCTACAAGGGAGTGGGGTTTACTGAGAGGAGGAGGAGGAGGAGGAGGAGGAGGAGGAGAGGACGACTGTGGGGTTCTCAGTGCTCTCTGAGCTTGGTTGTTTTCTTGCAGACGCTTCACAACCCATCTACATAACGTCATCATGTTACTAGCACTGATGAGGTTACCTAGTTTGGGTCCTGAAATGTCTGCAGGAAAGCAGGGAAGCTGAGAGAGCAGCCAGGAGCCCTCAGGCTCAAAGCTGGAGGGAAGGTCTGCACAGATCCAGGTTCCGTATCCATTGCTCACCTGTGCAGAGTCTGCACTGAAGCCATTGAAGAAACGGGTGGAGGAGCCGACAGCAAAGGCGGCTTCAGAGGCTCCCTTTATACAGGGGAGGGGGAGGGGCTTTGTAGACGACAAGTTGCACACCTTTACTGATTGGTAAACTGTGGAACTCCTTGCCACAGGACAGAGCAGCAGGCCTATTCCAGATGAAGGAGAATTGTTCCACGCTTTTTCTCTTCCCCGAAATCTCGGTTTCATGGCAGTGCAAAACACACAATGCAGGTAGTTCTCAGGAACACAATTGAGCCCCAGATTTCTGTTGCTAAGTGAGGCAGTTAAGTGAGTTGTGTCCCATTTTACAACTTTTCTTGCCACAGTTGTTAAGTGAATCGCTGCAGTCATGAGGTTTAGCGACACGGTTGTAAAGTGACTTTGGCTTCCCCGTTGATTTTGCTCATTGGAAGGTCGCAAAAGGGGATCATGTGACCCTGGGACACTGCGACCGTCATAAATATGAGTCAGTTGCCAAGTGTCTGAATTCTGATCACATGACCACGGGGATGCCGGAACAGTTGTGTGAAAAAGAACCATGGTGGCGCAGTGGTTAGAGGGCAGGACTGCAGGCTCCTCCTGCTGACTGCCGGCTGCCTGCAATTTGGCAGTTCGACCCTCACACCAGGCTCCAGGTGGACTCAGCCTTCCGTCCTTCCAAGGTGGGTAAAAGGAGGACCCAGATGGTTGGGGGAAAGAGGCTGGCTCTGTCAACCGCTTGGAGAGGGCTGGGAAGCCCCGTGATGTGGTACAGAAGTCTTAAGGGCTATGGCTATCCAGTGCCCTTGTAACTTTGACCGGCCCCTAAATGAACTGTTGTAAGTCGAGGACTCCCTGTACAGACTTCTGAATGGATTCTGTTGCCATCTGCCCTTAGAAAGGGGTCTTGCAAGGCTCGCCTGGGCGTGGATGGCCGGCCTGAGTGGGAATGGGCCGCTGAGCGGTGGCTTGGGGAAGAAACGGGAAGCCTTGCCTGATAAAGGAGATGGGGAAGGAAGTGGGGCCCAGTGGTTAGGGGCTTCGGCCAACAGCTTGAGTGGAGTCTCTCTCTTCCGGGGCCGTTCGAGGCCGTTGAAAGGCAGCCGGAGTTGCCTGGTGCCGAGGAGGTTGTGTTTTCTCACCAGGAGGGAAGTTGGCAGGCAGAAAGAGGGAGGGGCTGGGAGAAAAGGAAGTGGGAGACCCAAACTGGTGTTGGTTTCATTTCCAGTGCGTGAAAATGGCCTTACGGAAGTTGGGGGTGCTTATGGTACCCTCTTTAATTTCACGTTTCAAGACTCTTGTGGAAGGGGGGGGCTTGGGGACTGCTCCAGTTCCTTCATTGGGGGGGCCTCCTTGGGCACCCCTGATCAGCTTAACTCAGCTCCAAGGGCCCAGGGGCTGCAGGGGCTGCGACTGGCAGCCTCCAAGGCTCCCCACCTGGGCAGCCTTCGTTCTCTTGGGTTAACAGGAGGAGGAGTTGTGGGCAGGCACAAGGCTGAACCGGGACAGCGGGAATATCGCCCGCAATCTTTTCCCAGTTCTGAAATTCCAGAATTCCTTAGAAAGTCTTCCTTCCTTTTATGGCACAAGAAGGAAAAGCGGGCACCGGGGCCCCCATTGCCCCCCCCCCGCCCCCTCCTCCCTTTCGTGGCATTCAGTGGCTCCTATTCAAGGCCTGTTGACTGATTAAAAAGTCTTTACTTATTAATCCCCTGCGCTCGGGCTGATTAATTAAATCTCCATCCATGCACGAGAACTCTGAAGGAACTGCAGAAACCAGGATTTGGGCATTGGAGGCCATTGGGAGCCCCGGGGGGGGGGGGGGGGGGGAGGGGCTGCCTCCCAGAAGACCCTCCCAGGATTCAGAAAAGGGGAAGGAGAACCCGTTTTCCTCCTGGAGAGCGAGTCAGGGATCTGGAGGTTGACTCGTAGGATGAATGACTAAGGGAATTAGCTATGTTTAATCTGATGAAGGCAAGAGAAGGGTCAACATATTCAAACAACTCATTTGTCTGAAAGGATCTAAGGTTCCCTGGTTGAGCAGGGGCTGGACTAGAAGACCTCCAAGGTCCCTCCCAACTCTGTTATTCTGCAAAGCACCTGAGGGCGGGACAAGGAATAATGAATGGGAGATCAAGAGAGAGAGGTCCAAGCTAGAATTAAGGAGCAATTTCCTGACAGGGAGAGCCACCTATCAACGGGAGGTCTTGCCTCCAGAAATTGTGGGGGCTCCATCACTGGAGGCTTTGAAGAAGAGACTGGACAACCAGTGGTCTGAAATGGTAGAGGGCCTTCGCAGTCCAAAGGGACTCTCAAGAATCTTCTCCAAATGCCACCTTCCAGCCCTACTGCAGGTAGTCCTCGACTTACGACAGTTCACTTAGTGGCCATTCAAAGTTACAATGGCACTCATGACCGCTGTTCATACCTTTGCAGCGTCCCCATGGTCGGGCGATCAAAATTCAGGTGCCTGGCAACTGGCTCATACGTATGACCGCTGTGGCATCCCGGGTGTCACGTGATCCCCAGATTCACTTAACAGCTGGGTTACTAACTTATCAACTGCAGTGATTCGCTTACCGACTGAGTCAAGAAAGGTCGTAAAATGGAGCAAAATGCATTGAACAAATGTTTCACTTAGCAACAGAAATTTGGGCTCAGTTGTGGTTGTACGTTGAGTATAATTCTGAGTCTACCGGAGCCCTTGGTGGGAGCTCAGCCTCCCCTCCTCCTCTGCACCGGGGCCTGGTTATCCCTAGGCATCCAAAGGGCTCCCTGCGCCCCCCCTTCCTCTCCCAGATGTGGCCATCCCCTGCTGGCTTCTGACTGCCAGCCAGCCCGCCCCTCGGCCCGGCTCCTTCTGCTCCACTGGGACTGAAAGGAAGACGGAGAAGAGGCCTGACTGTCTTTGGATGCCTTCCTGATGCTCCCTCGCTAAAAGAGGATCCAGGGAAGCCATTCTTTTCAGGCGGCCTGCCCACTCCGATAAAGGCCCTCAGCTCAGCTTCCCCGCCCTTCCCGGTCTCGTGTTCTGTGCACACTGTGCTGGGCTGCCTCATTTGTTCCCTTGATTTATTATAAAAATATATACCCTGCTTTCCCTATTAAAAGTCCAAGGTGACTAATAACAATAAAACCACAAAACTGCAACCATATACAATAAAATAAAGAGGGAGCTTAAAGCAGCCATCCGCTCAAGGGAACGGGGCGCGAAGCGTGGCAGCCAAGCGGGAAAACTCCAGTCCCCACAGCTGGGCCCAGGGGGGACTTTGCATGCGTGGGGTGGGCCAGAGAAGGGGATCTCCTGGGGCAGCCACCAAGAAGGCCCCTCCACCTGCTCCACCTGGAACTAAGGAGGAATTTCCTGACAGAACAATCAGTGGAAGGTCTTGCTTTCAGAAATCATGGGTGCTCCATCACTGGAGGTTTTTAAGAAGAGACCGGACAGCCGTTTGTCAGAAATGGCACACGATCTCCTGCCTGAGCAAGGGATGGACTAGAAGACCTCCAAGGTCTCTTTTAGCTGTGTTATTCTGTTGCTCTGCTCCCAGGCCTTCAGAGAGGGTGAGAAGCAGAGGTGAACTTCTCCACCATGCCAAGAAGGTGCTCACCGGGGATTCCTGGAAGACCAAGATAGTCTCCTGCCCCAATGACTTCCCTGGTTTCCTCTGGAAATAATCCGGATAAAAATATCCCAGGTGGCTCCTTGGGAGCTTGGTCCACACATGGGGCTTCTTCAGTCATGGTTGACTGGACACTCACAACTCATGGTTTCTTCATCAGTTCCAGTCTGCAGGAGAAGAAGGTTGCCCTTCCGAAGGTGAAGAGAAGCCTCCGAGGTCTCTCTCGGGACACGATGAAATGCCTCTTTTCGGCAAATATATTTGGGCAACCCAACTCTTGATGGGACAGTCACAGCCAACTCTAAAAGAATTCAAGAGCTGTTTTTCCTGCATTTAAAAAAAATTAGTTTTCTCTTTGTGGTAATCTTAGGTACTATCCAAGACCTTGGAAACTACAGTGTTTGTGCATCTCTCTCTTTTCTCTCTCTCTCTGTCCTTCTCTCTTTTCTCCTCTTTTTCTCTTTCTCTCTCTTTTCTCCTTTTTTCTCTGTCTGTCTGTCTGTCTTTCTCTCTCTCTCTCTCTCTTTCTGTGTGTGTGTGTGTGTGTGTAAAACAGAGAGAGGAAGGAAGGCTGCAAAAGCCGTGATCCTGCAACCTGCCCGTTCCCCAGCCCGGCGGGGCTTGGAGGACGGAGGGCGCATAATTGAGCCATAACTCAGCGCCAGCGGAGGAATCCTGAGCCATCGTGTGAAGCGCGGCACTGGGGCTCTATATTGCAGCCTCCCCGGGGGAGAAGGTTTTTATTAAAATCTGGGTTGATGGCGAGGGCTGAGATTAACTCCGGTTTTAATGGATGGCTCCCCGCGGAGCTCCTGAACGGAGCCTCCCAGAACCTCCTTCGCGTGCCGCATGTGCGGGGAGGGCTGGCCGGCTGCGAGCCCAGGACGCGGAAAGCTGCTCTGGGACCTGGCCGGGAATAAGCCCCCTCCCTCCCCCCCCCCCTCCAAAGCCCACGCCAGGACTGGCTGGAGAGGCAGGGAGCTTGCCGGGAGCCAACCGGAAGGGAAATTTATTTCTTCATTTATTTCTTTGTTTATTTATGAAATGTATTGGCTGCCCATCTTAGCACAGGGTAAGTCTAGGCAGCTTACGATATTAAAAAAAAAATAAAACTATAAATAAAATACTACAAAGAATGCCCTGGTTGCTTTAGGCTCCTCCCCAGCAGAGAGGGAGGAGCCAAGATGGTTCACCCTGGACCCTGGTTGTCCCCTCCCCTCTGTTTCTTCTTGGGCTTCTATTTAATTTATTTATATTTATATTTATATGCCGCCCTTCTCCGGAGACTCAGGGCGGCTTACAATGCGTTAAGCAATAGCCTTCATACTTTTGTATATTTATACAAAGTCAGCTTATTGCCCCCACAAACCGGGTCCTCATTTTACCCACCTTAGAAAGGATGGAAGGAAAGGATGGAAGGAACCTTGAGCCTGGTGAGATTAGAACTCACAGTAATTGCAGGCAGCTGGATGTTAAATGCTGCCTTAATAGGAGGCATTAGCCTGCTACGCCACTCAGGCTTCTGGGCATCTCTAGAACTTCTTTAGAGGGGTGAACCCCAGAAATGCCCCCTGGGGCCATGAACCTGGAAAGGCTGCCAATCTTTCTGTCTCTTGGAGACCCCCTGTTTCCTGAACAAAAAGGGGCTCCTCTCTTCCTTTAGTGCAGAGTTTCTCAAACCTGACCACTTGAAGGCCTTCAATTCCCAGAATCCCCCAGCCAGCTGGCCAAAGTTGAGAAACGCTGCCCTAACAAGAAAGATGGCAGGAACTCCACTAGCAAACCCCTACATGAGGGTGGGCCTTCCCTCACCCCCGTCCCTCCTTTCCTCCCCTTCCTTGGGGACTGCAGGTAGAGAAAGCTTTGGACAAAGCCTGATCTTCCTCCTCTTTCTGTAAACCAACAACCCAACTGCAGATGTGCCCACAATCGGCTTCCTTCTTCTGGAAACACCCAAGTGACAGTTGGGGCCCTTCTTTGGTTAGTGCACTACAACCATGTTTTGAAAATGTATTGGGCAGTTGTGTTCAAAATAGTGATGCTACTGGACATTGAGGTAGGACATGGTCAACTGGATCACAGATAGGAGGGACAGCCAGTCTTGGACATAGAGAATACAGAATAACAGAGATGGATGGGACCTTGCAGGTCTTCTAGTCCAACCCCCTGCTCAAGCAGGAGGTCCTGTACCTTTCTGGCTGTCCAGTATCTCCCCTGGTCTGTTAACCAGTTGTAAAGGGTGACTTCTAGGCTCTAAACCTACCTGAGCTTCCTTGGGCTGTGGGAAGTCCACTGGTCAACCATGTCTTCCCAACAACTGACCAGGTTGTTCAAGGACCACTTAATCTTCTGCATCAGAGAGAAGGTCCAAAAGAACAGAGTTCCTCCAGGCTGGTCTAACTGGGGTACCAAAAGAAGCTCATACGTTGAGGTTGAAGATGTAGGCCACCTTCAAAATGCTAGAAAGGTCTGCTCCACTGGCCTCTCTCCAGGCAGCGGGGAAAGCTGTTGATGGTCAGCTGGAGACCCCTGCCCACTCCTCTTGTGGGCTGCTGGCAAGGGAGCAGAGCCTCCATCAGCCGGAGAGACAGGCTCAGTCAAGGGAATCCTTGCGTTCATCAGATCTCTGGCCTGTCTTGTCTTCAAAGCTGAAGACGTTCCTTGAATATTTCATCCTTCGGCTGGAGGGTGGGAGAGACAGGTTAGGAGCACAAATGTTGAGAACCCCTGGTTTAGGCCCAGGTTCTCCGCAGACCCAGAGACAAGCAAAGAGCGCTTGGGAAGCTTTGTCTCAAAGAAGCTTCTGAAGGAGGAGCCCTCGGATTTCCTTCCTCTTGGATTAAACTGAAATATGCCAAGATTTCCAACCTGAATCAAGACTCTTGGGGAAGCTGCTGGGTGGAGGACAACCATGGGAGACCTTTCACGCTGTGGGCAATGGGAGGTCCATGCTTGGCCTTTTGGAGGAACGGAGAACGTGGAGGGGAGGGTGGAGCAGAAGCCCACCTGCTTTGGACTTATCAAGGCAGGGCATCTGTTCTTCTGAGGCTCTTTGAAAAGGAACCAAGTTCTTCTCTGGGTTATTTTGGAGAAGAAACTCGGACGCTGTCCAAGTCCATCTCTGGAAAGGTAGAACAGATGCAGCCGCTTGTCAAAGCTGACCCAGAAAAACGAAGCCCATTAATCAAATCGGGCTGAGAGAGTCAGATCCATCTCAATTAGGACCGGCTCCCCAAATTCCGTGAGGGGCCCGCAGGACGGTCAGGGGAGCCTTGGCCAGAAGTGGTCCCATCTCTTGTTCCTCCATCTGTGGATCCACAAAGCGAAGAGACCCTCCCCCAGGAGGATCCTCTGCAGGTCTCTCTGCCTGAGCTGAAGCGTTCGTCAGAGGGACACCCACTCACCCACCCACCCACCGGGGCAGAGGACGAGAGGGAACTTCTCTGAAAAGATCTGGAGTGGGAGGTAGAAGGAAGACAAGGAAAGGGGGCAGCTGGGCTCCCTGCTTCAGGAGAGGCTTGGTTTCCATGACATTCCTCGTGCCTGGTCTGTGGGAGTCTCCTCAAAGCCTCCATGCTTCAGCCCCAATGAGCGAATCCAAAGCCAAGAACATGAGGGCTACCCAGCACAAGGCTCAGAGGCCCAAGGAGACCCCCACCCCACCCCGCCAAGGTTCAGGCACTTCAGCCCACCCCTTGTGGGGATTGATGGCTCTTTTATGGCAAGGAACAGGGGCCTCCTTGGCTCCCTAACCCCCCAACCCACCCCCCAAACCTTTGCTTTCTCGTATTGCTAGGTGGCTGGGATTGATCTGTTTTAATGGGTCTTTTTGGAGAAGAAAAAGAGCAACTTCTTATTGTTTTAGCAATATTTAGAAAGAGCCCTCGGGGCCCAATAACTGCCTTTTCAGAATAATAATTTACGGATGTGTTCTTCCTCCTGAGCAATGAAGAGGTAGAGACCGTGAGTGGCTGGGATCCAACCTCTGATATGGCTTTTAGGAAGGGGGAGTCAGGCACGGCTGGGGTTGAGTTCAATGGGCACGAAGATGAGTCCTGAAATTCTCTCTCTAATCCTCCAGCTCATCTGCAGAGGAAGGTTGGAGAGGGCAATACAGAATGACAGAGTTGGAAGGGACCTTGGAGGTCTTCTAGTCCAACCCCCTGCTCAAGCAGGAGACCCTCTACCATTTCAGACAGGTGGCTGTCCAATCTCTTCTTGAAGGCCTCCCGTGATGGAGCCCCCACAACCTCTGGAGGGAAACCGTTCCACTGGCTGATTGTTCTCACTGTCAGGAAATTTCTCCTTAATTCCAGGTTGCTTCTCTCCTTCATTAATTTCCACCTGTCGCTTCTCGTCCTGCCTTCAGATGCTTTGGTGAATAGGTTGACACCCCCCCCCCCCCACTCTTGTCTATGGAGATTCTCAGTCATCCAGATCATGGTTGCCTTTCGAAAAAGCACTTTTGCAGCAGCCCCTGAGATGCTATCATGTCTCCCCTAGTCCTTCTCTTCACCAGCCATACCCAGTTCCTGCAACCATTCTTCGCATATTTTAGCCTTCAGTCCCCTATTCTGACCCTTTCCAAAGCCCAAGACTTTCAGCAGGGGCCATCTGGGCCTGAGCCAGGAAGCATGGAGTCTTACTAACTCTTCAATCTGTGCTGATCCTGCCTGGGGGTTGGTTGGGGGAAGCAGGAAAGGGCTTCCAAAACCGTAAAGTCTTGGACGACAGCAGGGAAGGGGAAGTGAAGAGGATGCTACTCTTCCAGGCCCACCTTCTTCCATGGCCATTGGGGTTGTGTCTCAAGACAGATCTTTCTGTCCAGAATTCAGTCCGTTCTTCAGCTTGGGCAATCCTCGTATTTGATCTGGCACAGGGGTGCCCAACCTCAACAACTTTAAGCCAGCATAGCTACCTGGGGAATTCTGGGAGTTGAAGTCCACAGATCTTAAAAGTTGCCAAGGATTTCCATAGTCCCAATTGAAGGGAGGGAGGGAGGAAGAAATGGAAAGATGGAAAGAAGGGAAGAAGGAAAAAAAGGGAGGGGAAGAAAGGAAGGAAGGGAAGGAGGAAAAAGAAGAGAGTGGGAGGGAAGGAAGGAAGGAAGGAAGGAAGGAAGGAAGGAAGGAAGGAAGGAA
>WNWU01000128.1:190060-225582 GCA_012654045.1 Ptyas mucosa
GAAGGAAGGAAGGAAGGAAGGAAGGAAGGAAGGAAGGAAGGAAGGAAATTCCAATAATCCAGCACAGGAAGAGCGAAGCAACCCAAAAGCCACAGCCTACAGGAGTCAGTTAGAGAAAAGGTATTTGCCAACCACACAATGACACAACTACAGACACACAGCGCCACTTTTACTAGCAGAGATCGGGCAGTGGTCTTTCTGAGAAAGAGCAAATGAGAGTGGTGGCCCAGGGAGGGTTGGGAGAGCTCTGGGCATCTCCGTCCTTGAGAAACGGGTGGGCAAAGGAGGCCCAGCCAGAGCCCAGTTACAGAGCCCTGGTCAGCCGAAGCTGGGACGGGCAGTGGAGGTCAGGGTCTCCCGACAACCGAAGCCGATGGAAGTCAGCAACTTGGCACGTGAAAGCAGCCGCCGGCCACAAGCAGGAATGAATAAATGAAACGGAAGAAAGAAAAATCGATTTTCTTATCTCCTGCCTGTATAGTTTGCTTGCCGGCTATTTCCCAGGTTTCTCTGCACTTTGCATAATGTTGTTTACCCAAATGAGAAGAGCATGAAGGGAATCAAAAAGCGGCAAAGGGGCTGTGTTAGGGTCTGCAAAAGGAACGGAGCGGGGAAAGGTGGGAGCGGCCTGAATGGGAGGCCGATCTTGGGCAGCCGATAAATATGTGCGGGGAAGGGTCGGGGCGGTGGGTCTATTATCTCTGAAAAGGCTAAAATGTAAGTCAGGAAATATGAATTGGTGTCAGCTGGGTTACTGAGGCTGTGGAAGAGAGGAGGGACCCATCGGCTGGCGATAATTGCATGTTATGCTCCAGGGAAGGGGAAGAATGAAGGAATCGGATATTTGTTTTCAGACAAAAATAGGGCAGCCTTCGGAAGAACGTGATCTAAAGGAGAAAAGATTCTGCCTGATGACCTGAATGGGTGTGTGCGTGTGTGTGAATGAGACAAGGGTGTACAGGAAAAGCGACTGGGCCGTTCAGAGACCCAAGGATGAAGGACAGAATACAGAAGAACTCTGTATTCTGTTTGGAATATGGGTCTATGCGTAAGTCTACTCGTAGGAGAAGACGGCCAGGAAAATGAACGTAAAGCAACAAAGATGATAAGTGAGGGGGAGGCAAAAGCCTACGATGAACAGTTGCAGAAATGACGAGAAGGTGACCTGATAGTCTTCCGGTATTTGAGGGGAGGGCAGTCACAGGGAAGAGGGGGAACACCCATTTCCCAAAGCACCCGAAGGCCAGACAAGGAAGAGAGGATGGAAAGTAACCAAGGAGAGAACCAACCTAGAACCAAGGAGAAATTTCTGGTCAGTGAGAACAATTAATTGGGGGAACGACTTGCCTTCAGAAGTTGTGGGGGCTCCATCACTGGAGGTTTTTAAGAGGAGCCTGGACAGCCAGTTGTCTGGAATGGCGTAGGGTCCCCTGCTGGAGCAGGGGGTTGGACTAGAAGACCTCCGAGGTCCCTTCCAACTCTGTTGTTCTGGAATTCTGTAAATCTAAACACAAGACTGATAGGATTTCATGGTGAAAGAGAGAATTAGAGATGAAATACCTAGATGGTCAACCCAAAGGAGCTTTTCCAAAAGACAACTGATTTTTTTCTTTGTTTATTTCCCCCCTTGAAGATGTTTCACTTCTCATCCAAGAAGCTTCTTCAGTTCAGAACTGAAGTTCAGAAAGAAAAACAAGGGAGTCCAGTTGCCTCTTGAAAAAGCACCTTTGGGGCAACCATGACTTGGATGACTGAGAACCTCCATAGACACCTGGACGGTTCAGGTCAAATTCAGATTTGGGGGACCAACAGACTTAGAGGAAAAGGAGAGAAGGGAAAGAACAGAATTAAGTGTAGGAAGATAAAATATGTAACAGGGTAAGAAGATCAGTTAGTCTCCCAATAAAGACACAGATGTAAGGAAAGAAGCCGCTGGAAAAGAATTTAAAGTTTTATGTTCTTGTGCGGCCCAGAAGTGTTCAGGGACCCTCTAATGGGAGAGATGAAAAGAAAGGGGTGAGAAAGAGGGAAATGGTTTTAAGAGAATGATTGCTGCAGAAAATGACAGTGAAAGAAAGACGCTGTATGTACTGTATATGATTATGATGACCAGAATTAGAATTAGAATTAGAATAGAATTGGAAGGGTCCTTGGAGGTCTTCTAGTCCACCCCCACCCCCACCCCCGTTCAAGCAGGAGAACCTACACTATTTCAGATGTGACTGTCTATGGAGCATCCATGATTTATGAAGGCAACTTCTGTTCCACTAATTGTCCCCACTGTTAGGAAGTTTCTCCTTAATTCCAGGTTGCTTCTCTGCTTGATTAGTTTCCACCCGTTGCTTCTTCTCCTGCCCTCAGGGGCTTTGGAGAATAGCTTGACTCCCTCTTCTTTGGGGCAGCCCCTGAGATATTGGAAGACTCTGCTATCATGTCTCCCCTGGTCCTGCTTTTCTCTAGACTAGCTTCATAGGAGTGCTAAACATCAGCCAAATAAACATCTGGGAATGCCACACTCTAGCCAGGCCCAAATCCTGCAGCTTTTCTTCCTATGTTTTAGTCCCCAGGCCTTTGATCATCTTAGTTGCTCTTTTTCCAAGGTGTCCATATCTTTTGTGATGACCAAAATTGGTAGCAGGATTCCAGGTATGGCCTTACTAGGGTTTTATAAAGTAGCACTAATACTTCACGTGATCTTGATTCTATGCCTCTGTTTATGCAGCCCAGGATTGTATTAGCTTTTTGGGCTGCTGCCGCTCACGGCTGGCTCATGACGGGGTTTTCCATTCAGTCGCATCCAACTCTTGGCAATTCTACGGGCCAGACCAGAACACCTATAAAAAAACAGTTTAAAAGTACCTGGTGACTTCGAGGGAAATGAAAAGCTTTGGAAGCGGTTGAAAAGAGCTAAAGAAGGAGCCTCCAACAGAATGAAAAGAATTGAAAATAGGGCTCATGATATCATTTGGGATGAAACCGAAGTGAGGGAAAGTTTAACAGAAGAGCCCCAGTCTCCTCTCTTGTTCAGTTGTGGTTTCCAAAAGCCCCTAAGATTATGTCAGCAGGTCACGCCAAGCCAATATAAAACAGATTGAAAAGAAGTTGAATAATAATGGTCTTTATCTTCCTATGCTCAACGATTCCCAGCGATAGTGATTGTGGTCATGAAATAAAGAGACGGCTGCTCCTTGGAGAGGAAAAAAATACAATATCAAAATAATGCAGTCCTTGGTGCTCTCTGAGCTGGACTGTTTTCTTGTAGACATTTCATGACCCAACTAGGTAGTGTCATCAATGCTAGAAGGGAGTGTTGTTTGCAGAATGGAGGAGAAGGTGGAGGAGGGTGGGATCCTTCATGTTGCATGAGCCCAGTGGTTTTCTTGCAGACGTTTCATGATCCAAGTAGGTAACATTAGCAGTGCTAGAAGGGAGTGGGATTTGGAAGGGAGGAGGAGGAGGAGGAGGAGGAGGAGGACTGTGGGGTCCTTGGTGCTCTCTGAGCGTGGTGGTTTTCTTGTAGACATTTCATGACCCAACAAGCTAACATCGTCAGGGCTAGAAGGGAATGGAGCTGGATCTCTGTTTAGATATCATAGCTTGCCCTGTCAGTGTTGGCTTGAGTTTCTCTTGGGGGTTCCTTGATTGGGCTGTTGTTTACTCTTTGTTTGTCTGAGCTGGTTGGTCCTTGATTGGGCTCTTCAAGGGAAGCCCCATACAAAATGTGTTGTGGTAGTCCAGTTGAGCTGTGACTGTGGGCAGAACCTCAGTAACGGTGGCTCTTCTGTTCGTTATGTCAACCTGTGAGAAGACCTCTGGCCAGCCTGGTCAATGATCGAAGGGAGGTGCAGCCTCAGAGATCCGGTTGCTTGTCCCATGGTGGGGCCTTTTTGGTGGTGACCTGGAATTGATATGGTCAAGGTTGTGCGGAAGCAACGATTATGTGACCAGCTGTTCTTCTTTCTTTCTCTTGGGGAACTTTGGGTTTTCCGGGTGGGCTTGTTGAGTGAAGGGCCCTTGTCTCTCCATGGTGGAGCTGATCTCAAGCATTTGTCCAAAGGTTTCTTTTACGTTGACTCAATGCCACCATCCAGCCCAGTTGTAGAGAGCTCACTTTTTCAACAGCAGGGAGGGGAGATGGATGTTGGAGAGCTCTGATCTGTCGCTTTGATGATAGAAACCTAGCTATGAAGAGCACAGCCCTGCAACAGGATCACTTACACCTCATCCCTTCTTCAGCTTCCTTCCAGGGTCCAGGAGGCCGAATACAGTCAGTAATTTAAGCTGCCCACTGAATATTGGAAGAGGCTCTTTTCTAGGGAAGAGGCTCCTCTTCCCTGGGTTGTAAGCCAAGAGGGTGATGCAGCTGCAAAGGAGGCCAAGGCCATTTTAGCCTTCGTCAACAAAAGCACAGTTTCTAAATCCAGAAGTTTTATGCTGCCACCTCCTTAAGGATCCCAAGTTTTTACAGATTACAGATTAACAGAGTTGGAAGGGACCTTGTAGGTCATCTAGTCCAACCCCCACCCCCACACAAGCAGGAGACCCTACACCATTTCTGACAGATGGCAGTCCAGTCTCTTCTTGAAAGCCTCCAGAGATGAAGCTCCCACAACTTCTGTTCCATTGGTTGATTGTTCTCACTGTCAGAAAATCCTCCTTATTTCTAGGTTGCTTCTCTCCTTGGTCAGTTTCCATCCATTATTCCTTGTCTGGCCTTAGGTGCTTTGGAGAATACCTTGACTCCTTCCTCTCTGTGGCAGCCCCTCAAATATTGGAAGACGGCTGTCATGTCTCCCCTGGTCCTTCCCTTCACTAGACTAGCCATGCCCACTTCCTGTAACCCTTCTTCATATGTTTGAGCCTCCAGTCCCCTCATCATCCTGGTTGCTCTTCTCTGCACTTTTTCTAGAGTCTTTTCTAGCCTTGGAAAAAGATCATTGAGAGGGGATTGAACTGCTCTCTCCATGACCAGAAAGGTTTCGGTTGGAGAAAATCAAGAGATGATTTCTCTTGTTCCAGATGGAACAAGAAAGGCAGAATTCACCAAAGGTTGGAAAAGCTGACTTTGTATTGGCAAGAAGAGTTTGAGGGTGGACTTTGTGGCCCAGCGAAATGCTGTGTTCCCCTTTCCCAGATGTGATCCAGCAGAAGCTTCTGGGCCATCCTAGGTTGGATCTCTCTTTGATAAGAGTGGAAGCTGATCAAGGAGAGATCCAACCTAGAACTGAGGAGGAATTTCCTGACAGTGAGAACAATTAATCAGTGAAATGACTTCCCTCCAGAGGTTGTGGGTGCACTGGAGGTTTTCAAGAAGAGATTGGGTGGCCTTTTGTCTGAAATGGTCTAGAGGCTCCTGCTTGAGCAGTGGGTTGGGCTAGAAGACCTCCAAGGTCCCTTCCAGCTCTCTTATATTCTATGCCCTTGCTCCAAGTTTAGCTTACAGATTCCACCCAGCCCCTAACTCCGGTGCACTGCATTTATTCCATTCTAAGCATTAAGCATCCAGCTTAATTAACTAATTAATGAATTAATGCTGATCAACCATTAAGCATCAAGAAGAGAGCGGACAGCCATTTGTCCAGAATGGCCTAGGATCTCCTGTTTCCGCAGGGGGTTTGGATTAGAAGACCTCCAAGGTCCCTTCCAGCTCTCTTATTCTGGATCTTTCTGGGAGGCTTAATTTTGGATTCCTGCCCTAAGCAGAAGGTTGGGCTGGATGGCCTCAAGGGAGCCTTCCAATGAGAGACTACACCAGCCATGAGAATCGTCCTGAAGTACCCAGAGCAGCTTTGGGGTCTGGCTTCCAGGTGGACTGCCACCGGATTCCCTCCCAACTCAAGGACCGGTGGGGCGGGGGGGAGGATGAGCTTAATTAGGAGATGGTTGGTCCCAGCCTCTGCTGAGCAGGTCTCTTTCAATCTGGCCAAGGCTGGGCAGCCCTGCTCTAAGGCCTCCCTCTGCCCTGGCTGGCCTCGGGTCCGGAGGGGGTGGGCCATGGTGGGTTTCCTGCTCTGCCTTCCAAGAAGACTCAAGAGCCAGTTTAATTGCTCCACAAAAGCCCCCCTTAATTTCAAGCCTTTTGCCAAGGAGCCTTAATTGTCCAAACTTTTCCCTTTTGTTAGCTTGTTAAAAAGCTATGCCTTAAATATGCAGTTTTCAGCAACCAGCGTTCTTTGGATTCAGCATTAATTCCACCCCCTTTTCATGAATTAATGGTTCTCATTCTCTTCTTGCCCAACCTGAATGTATTACTTGGGTGTGTTTGAAGCGTCTCCTACGTAGTTTCATGCTGGAAGATCAGCTCTCCCCATACAAGGACGGGTCTTTCAGAGAAGGGGAGGGCGGAGGGGGAGATGGCCAGATGGTGGCATCAAGACAATGAACGTGAATTTGGACAAACTTTAGGATACGGTGGAGGACGAGGGGCCTGGTGTGCTCTGGTCCGTCAGGTCACAGAGAGTCGGACATGACTTAGCAACTGAGCAACAGCAGGATGGAAGAAAGAGATGTTTTAGACCAGGGGGGCCCAACTCCCGGTCTGTGGACTGGCACTTGGGCCATGCCATGCTAAGAACTGATCCGTGCAAACAAGCGACGTTCCATCCATGGGATGCAGGCAACCAAACACGCCGCCCCCCCTCCGGTCCACGGAAAAACCTCTCTCCACAGAACCAGTCCCTGGTGCCCCAAAGGTTGGGGGTCACTGCTTTAGATTAAGTAAAAGGACCAGCAGAGGAGTTGCAACTTAACTTCTTCCTTTTGAGGTCTCGTGTTATCCAATTTCCTTCCAATGCCTGGTGTTGTTCCTGCAGCCCTGAGTCTTTCAGAAACGCTGTTTTGGAGGATTTAATTCACCCTTTGCAAAATAAGAAGCCTACCGCTGTTATTTGGAAGCATCTGTTACATATTCAAGAGGGTAGGAAGGGTTAGGGTTTCAGGACCTGAGCTGTCCAGAGCATCTGCACAGATGGGAATCTTATCTTGCCCACTTGTAAAGTCAAAAATAATTCAGCAATTACTATTTCATCTCCGCTGGACACCCATCCATCTTTCTGGGAGCAAACTGGTGGATTCAGCTGTGAAAAGGCCAGCGATGGTCCATCCGCTGGAACTCCAGGCTTCTTGGCCGGTGATTGGCTCACAGATTTCTTTATTAAATTTATATACAGAGACTCAGGGTCGCTTCCAAAACGATAAAAAGATTTATCCAAAACAAATATTACCTTTGTTTTGAAACTTGCGCTGTCCATCACGGAGCGAAGGGGTGGGGAAGATGGCAAGAAGAGGAAAGGAAAGGAGAGAAAAGAAGAGGGAAGGGAAGAGAAGAGAAGAGAAGAAAGGAAAATTCATGTGTTTATGGTAGCCAAAAATGATATTAAGATGTACAGCGGCTTCAACTTTTGTTCCATTTCCAAACAAGCTTCTTTTTAGCCAGGGGTCTTTGGTGGGGAAGTAGTTAAGAATTGGGTCTGGTGGATCTTTAATTTTCCATTTCTTTTGCTCTTCTAAAGTTAGGTAAACGGCGTTAAATGAAAACAAATTAATTGCAGAGTGCAGCATGAATAAATATGACTCAGCTATTAGTTTGCGAGTGACTAAAATTCATGTAAATTCTGCCTATTCTTCCCCCTTCTTCCTTTTTTGCATACAATTGAAAAAGCAGCTTTGGGGAGAGCGGAGTAGGCGGCTGCAAGGGCCAATTTGGCCACAGGCAGAGATGCTTTTTTCGGGGAGAGGGACAATTCCTGGCAGCAATGCTCCAGGAGGTTCCTGCCCCTGGTCTAAGAGCACTGTAGCCAGGGCCCTTAGACTTGTATACTGCTTCACAGGGCCTCACCCTCTTCAAGCGGTTTACAGAGTCAGCCTCTGGCCCTCAACAACCTGGGTCCTCATTTTACCCACCTCAGAAGGACGGAAGGCTGAGTCCACCTTGAGCCTGCTGAGATTGGAACTGCCAAATTGCAGTCAGCCGAAGTAGCCGGCAGTCCTGCCCTCTAACCACTGGGCCACTGTGGCTCATGCCGAGGGAACCCTCTCAGTTTTACAAAGAGCAAGGTTGGGATCCCCCCCCACCACCACCTTTTTCTTTCTCAAAAGACAAGCGTCTTCCCCCTTTCACCACCCTGGTCTCCAAAGGCCCTGAAGAACAAGGAGGATGGAAACCAACCAAGGAGAGAAGCAACCTGGAGTTAAGGAGGAACTTCTTAACAGGGAGGACAGTTAACCAGTGGGAGAGCTTGCGGGGGCTCCATCACTGGAGGTTTCTAAGAAGAAACTAGACAGCCACTTATCTGAAGTGGTCTAGGGTTTCCTGCCAGAACAGGGGGTTGGACTAGAAGACCTCCAAGGTCCCTTCCAACTCTGTTATTCTAGAATTCTGTAAATCTAAACACAAGACTGATAGGATTTCATGGTGAAAGAGAGAATTAGAGATGAAATACCTAGATGGTCGACCCAAAGGAGCTTTTCCAAAAGACAACTGATTTTTTTCTTTGTTTTTTTTCCCCTTGAAGACGTTTCGCTTCTCATCCAAGCAGCTTCTTGAATTCAGAACTGAAGTCTAGAAAAGAAAAACAAAAAAGCCCAGTTGCCTCTTGAAAAAGCACCTTTGGGACAACCATGACTTGGATGACTGAGAACCTCCATAAATAATTTCCAGCCATTTGTCTGGAATGGTAGAGGGCCTCCTGCTTGAGCAGGGGGTTGGACTAGAAGGCCTCCGAGGTCCCTTCCATCTCTGTTATTCTGTATTCCTTTGCAACAATTTGCAGGCTATCCCTCTGTGCATCTGGGGCAAATCCGTTTGTCACAGGCACCATCTTGAGGGCACTTTCTGCTTACAGAAATCTGCAGCTCTCCAGAATTACAGCCCAGGATGGTTTCCTTTCAAGACTAAATGGGATTTCGTGCAATCCTGTTAAAGCATTGTGGTTTTCATGCTCAGCAAAACTAATTCCTGCAAAGCATGATTACACCCCGCACCGACATCTATTCACACACGGAAGCTTTTCTCTGATCTATAGAAGCCGGCTAGGTTTTTTTTTTTTTAAGTTCTTTTCTTTTGAGTTTTAATTCACCGATCTCAGGTGCTGCAGGAGATTTTCTAGAATCATTCCCGGTTGGGGATCAGTGAGATCAAAACGCATCCTGCAACAACTCATCCTTCGCATTTTTACAGAGTTCCCAACCTATCCTACAGCCCAAAGATTCCCAGGTAGACCTTCATATTAACTGCATCTTAACCTGCTTAATTTGGGGATGGAGGAATCAACCCCCAAAGTTACCAAATGGGAGGTTGAACCATCTCAATCTTTACTGAATGGGGTGGAGAAACCGTCTTTCTGGGGGAAGTAGAACTTCTCAAGAACCAACAAGCTTCCCAGCGTTCTAGTATGGTTTGGGTAGGAGAACTTTCCATCCGGATGAATTAAGGCAGAGGTTAGGGTTAGGGTTACGGTGGCTGGGGGATTCTGGGGCTTGAAGTCCACAGGTCTTAAAGTTGCCAAGGTTGGACACCCCTGAGTGGGAGGGGTGATTTCTCTTCTGATGCTGCTTTAAGGGGCCCCACCAACCTCGCCCTTAACATGCCACTTTCCTGTTGATTCACCACCTTGAGAATTTTTGTGCTGGGCCTGCAGCCCTATAAGGACAAACCGAGTGATGGAGGGACCCTCATCCGCCCTTGGATTATGGCCTCTCGATGTCTTGAAGGAAGGCCAGAATGGTTGGAGGGCCCCATCAGCCCTCCAGGGCAGAATGAGCCTTGGCAGAGGAGCAGTGAGCAAGTCTAGCTGGCTCCCTCCTGCCAGACATCTGGCACTGCCCCCTGCAACTCTTCTGCCAGCCTGGCTGGATTTCCCCGGATAGCTCTTGAGTGCTCTCCAGCAATCCCACTGGGTCTTCCCAGGAGCTGTTCTCTGCAGGAGGCCGAGTCCTGTTCTGGCTCCCCGTGAATGCTGGTTGGATTCTGAAGGAAGAAAGGAAAAAAGGTCAGCACCAAGCAAGCCCTGGGATGTGGCCAGCCAAAGCAGTGGGCGATTCAGAATGGGGTCTGGTGAAGGAGGAGAGATGCCAGCTTGGGAGAAGGGAGAAGGGGGGAAAGGGAGCCTTGGATCCAAGTCCAAGGGGCAGAAAAGCTGTGTGGAGTTCTCCCTGTTTGGTCTTTCCAGTCCAGGAAGGCAACCAAAGTGTTCCTACAGGATCTGTGAAGGTTCTCCTTCACCCTTGTCGGGGGTCTCCAAACTTGGCACCATTAAGTCTTGTGGACTTTGGCCCCCAGAATTCCCCAGCCAGCATTCTGGGAGTTGAAGTCCCCAAGTCTAAAAGTTGCCAAGTTTGGAGACCCCAATCCAGATCATGGTTGCCCAAAGGTGCTTTTATTTTAAAGGTAACTGAACTTCATGGTTTTTCTTTAAGACGTTTCACTTCTCATCCAGTTCTGAAGTTTGAGCTGAAGAAACTTCTTGGATTAGAAGTGAAACGTCTTAAAGAAAAATCATAGCGTCCCGTGGCCTTTATAATAAAAACACTTTGGGTGCTTGTATAAGGAGATAATTGTAGTCCTCACTTAGCAACCATTCAAAGTTACGACAGGCCTCCGAAAAGGATCTTACCACCCAGATTGATGTTCCAATGTTCCCTCCCACCAGTCGCATGATTGCGCTTCTGGCTCTCGGCACCTGACCCTTTGCAATTTGTCTGACTGTAATTTACAACGTTTTTCTTTTTGCTGGAAACTGGTGTTTATTTTCAGTTTTCAGCAAAGAAAACACCCATTGGGAACACCGAGTTCACTTTATAACTTCCATGTTTGCTTAATGACTACTCTCCCAAAAGTGCTTTTTCAAGAAGCAACTGGACTTCCTTTGTTTTTCCTTGAAGTCATTGCGCTTCTCATCCAAGACGCTTCTTCCATTTTGACTGAATGGTGGAGAATGGAAGGATTTCTATTCTTTGCAGTCATCTGGTCATTTGCGTTCTTTCTGAGGGTCATTGAGGCCACTTGGAGGTTTATCTGTGCCATGACCTGGATGACTGAGAATCTGCATAGACACTTAACGACTGTTGGGAGAAAAAAAAGGTGTAAAATTGGGTGTGGTCATACGATGACCTGCTTAAGGACCGGCATAACTTACAGCCATAATTCTGGCTCAATTGGATGCAATAAGTTGAGAGCTAAAAGTCAGGCCGCTCGTTTAAACTCTGCCTGGGTGGGGAGGCAGACGTCCCAGTCCTTTCTAGAGTTCCCAACTCAAAAGGGCCCTTCCCCACTGCCTCTCCCCATCTCTTAGTTGCCCAGCCAACACCCCACCAGGTTCCCAGGCTGGGGAATTCTGGGAGCTGAAGCCATCCTAAAGTGGCCAAAGTTGAGAAACATGACTCAAAATGTCGGTTGTGCACTCCTGATACTTTGGCCATCATTTCTGTTTCCTCCCTTCTGTTTGTTCTTCACCTCTAAGTAAGATTTGGTTTCTTGAAGCCCTGCAACGTTGGACTTCTTGTGTCCTGAATGTTCACCTGGACTTGGATGCCCTGAAAGAGGTTTTCATGGTCGTTCAGTGCCCCTTTTTCAATGTAATGGTCAAGACTCTCCAGTCCACGTTGTGTCTCCTAACCTGATCTGGGCAAATTTCCCACAGCTGCTGATTAGGAGGTCCACCGCCTTGTCTCTCTCTTGTCGTGGTCGACATGCGTTGTTGTGTCCAGTTTTCTCAGTTTCTGTTTTACGGCATCTGTGGCACAATTGTGTCTGTTCTCCTGCTGCAAATATTACTCCGTCTGCTTCTTTCTGAGAGAGCCAATCTGGAGCTGCTGCCAATTTTTTTTACTCTTCACCTTGCCTCCTATTTATTTTGGGTATGAAACAGGCAGAAGTTGTTCTTGCTATGCTTTTAGAAAATGCTCGATTTCTACCGAGGGTTGGTCCTTTTCCCAAGCAGCTGCACCTTGCAAAGGGCGGTGAGAGCAGCTGGGACTTCGCCTCCTCCTCCTCCTCCTCCTCCTCCTTCCACCCTGATGCTGCATGGAGGGTGGAGATCGGCTTCTCTCCCTTTGATGCTCTGGGTCTTCAGGAGCCTTGGAGGGAGCTGGGCCCCCCTTTGGCCTTCGGGGTTACGGCAAACACAGAGGCCGGCCAGTCCAGGGAAAGGCAGTGGCAAGGTTGGTGGCCTTCAGGGCTGCAAATAAAAACGCTTCCTGTCTGATCCATTGATGGCCTTCCAGATCTCCTAAAGTGGTATTGTGGTTGGTTAGTCTATCCGCCAGGTGTTGAGACTGGATTTAACATTTTTATCCACCTATCCAGTCCTCCCCAAAGACCTGGGATAGGCAAACAGGGATGTTTTGGGGTGTTAGGGGTCTAGTCGCAGGATGTAAGCTCTTTTGAGTCAAGTTGCCTTTTGCCATTGACTGAGGGTGAATTTGTCAATGCCAATGAGATTCAAATGGTGCTCCAGATGTTTCTGGGGGCACCTATTACTATTGGGTCTACCTTTGTTTTCTTTTCCCACAATCGTTCTATTTCTGTTTGAAGGTCTTTATATTTTGTGATCTTCTGTAGTTCTTCCTCTTCTCTTCTGCTGCCTCCCAGTACTGCCACATCCACTATCTAAACTTTTTTGTCTTTCTTATTGACAGCCGTTAAAGTCTGGTGTGTTGTGTGGCAGGTGCTTGTCTGTTTAAGTTCTAAAGTTCCGGAGCAGTTTAATGTCTTCACTTTCTCTCACTTTCTCTATTTTATGGTCCCACCAGGTCTTGCTTGCAGGCAGATGGTATTTCTTGCAGATCTTCCAATGCACCCTTGTTGTTATTTTGTCACGCCATTGCTTGTAATCAGTTGGGGCAATCTTCTGGCAGCAGATATGCCAGGTAGCCCCCTGTTTCTGCAGCTTCTTTGCATAGGCGGCACTTACTGTCTGTTGGTGTCTTCTCAATTCTGGCTTTGTGTGCATTTGTCTTTAAGGCTTGGTGTTGGGTAGCCAGAAGTAGCTCCTTCAACTTTCCTCCTCTTAGACATTGCCAGGTCTTGTTATGATCTGCCTTCCCTGCTATTTTTTTTTTACTGTCTCGGCCATTGTCTTCCCGTGTCTCATTTCTATTCTTCATTAGGTCTTTCTTGTAGGCCAGTTTGGTTTCTCCAGTACTCAGTAGGCCTTCTAACAATAGCTGAGGCCTTTTCAGGAGGAGGAAGCTTTCAAGACAAGACCGGACAGCCACTTGTCTGGAATGATGTAGGATCTCCTGCTTGAGCAGGGGGTTGGACTAGAAGACCTCTGAGGTCCCTACTGATTGTGCTATTCTGCTGTGTTCATTCTAGTGCTAAGGACAAGGTGTCGAGCTAAGATAATCAGTCTGAGTGTTGGTTGAGGAGCCAGTCTTGTGGCAAACAGTGGCCCCATTTTTCATATTTATTCCACTTGATTTTCAGTGGATTTCTAGCACAAAGGCTTTTGAGAATCTATCGGTGCCCATTCAGTGAAATGTCAGCGCATGTATCAAAATGTCAGGACGTGGGTTTGCTCGCAGCAGCACGCCAGCCTCACATATGGCCGGTCCTGAGCCGTGTTTACTCAGGGGCCGGCAACCTCTGCGCCAAATCGGTCTTCGGCCAACAGTCCTTTTTCCGCTGGGGTGGATGCTGGGTGATGCCGTCAGACAGCTGGCATTCTCCTGATTATTGTTTCAATTTACATCTCACCTTCCTACCCAGATGGCACTGAGTAAACTTGGGTGGGACCAAAAATATTTTTCTTCACACAATGCAGAATAACCCCAATATGTCTGAGGTGTTAGGTACGTTGAGGTATGTTTACGAATGAGATCAGGCTGTATCCTCTCCCCTCGTTTATTCCGCTTCTATGCAAAATATGCATTATAAAATAAGATGCGTTAGAAGAAGGTGTGCAGAGGCCTTTGACTTGCCTGGAAATGAGTCTGTTTAAAACTTCATCACCAAACCTGGACACCTTGGTCACTTTGGAGCAGGGCTCTGCTCCTCTGCTCCCCAGGACCTCTGGAGGGAAGCCCTTCCACCGGCTGATTCTTCTCGCTGCCAGGAGATTCCTCCTTCGTTCCTGGTTGCTTCTCTCCTTGGTTAGTTTCCACCCATTGCTTCTTGTCCTGCCCTCGGGTGCTTTGGAGAATAGCTTGACCCTCTCTTCTTTGTGGCAGCCCCTGAGATATTGGAAGACTCTGCTATCATGTCTCCCCTAGTCCTTCTCTTCATCAAACTAGACATACCCAGTTTCTGCAACCGTTCTTCCTATGTTTTAGCCTCCAGTCCCCTAATCCTCTTTGTTGCTCTTCTCTGCACTCTTTCTAGAGTCTCCACATCTTTTTTATATAGTGGTGACCAAAACTGGATGCAGAATTCCAAGTGTGGCCTTACCAAGCCTTATAAAGTGCATAACCCCTTTGTTATGTCTTAGTAAGACCACATTTGGAATATTGATACTTGAGGAGAGATAATAGGACTTCCAGATAACTGGTGAAAAGTAGGGTATGAAAATGGCCTGGCTGATCAAGAAGGGTGTGGGGTGACTAAGTGACAGCTTATTTGAGGGTGTTTCCCCACATTTTCCCCCTGTCAACCCCTCCCCCCCCTTTTCTTCCTCTTCTATAGAGGCAATGAGTGTCCTCAGCTAGCAAGGCTCTGCATTATTCATTTTCATCCTGAATTCAGAGTTTGCTCCCTCTCGCTCTCGCTCTCTTGCTGTTCCGAGCTTTCAATCTATAGGTCTCTTTCTCTCTCTCTGAGCTTCTTTGATAAAGCAGCAACCAAGGTTAAGGAGAGACGCAATTTTCTTGCTGGGCCTACATCAGCCCTAAATATCAGAAAAAGGGCCCAGTTTCAGTCCTCGCCTGGCACAGGGAGAGGAACGATTTCTCAGGAAAGGGATAAAGAGGAAAGGGTGTTGTTGTTGTTGTTGTTGTTGTTGTTGTTGTTATTATTATTATTATTATTATTATTATTATTATTGGGATTTAACGGTTGATGCCAACACATGGAATCGCATCCCATTAGCAGTGGCCAGGCAGAGCAAATTCTCCCTAAGATGGAAGAATCCTTGAAGCAGAATCACGGAGCAGAATAAACAGAGTTGGAGGGATTGTTCCGACCCAGCTGCCCAAACACGACAAACCCTCTGCAGTTGAATCAATGATTCCTTCATGAGGAGCGCCAGCAGCCCCGGCAAAAACTTTCTCTCTCACAGACACAGCAGCCTAACAAGTCTGTCTGGCAGGGAGATAAGTAGTTGTTTGCCACACCTATTCATCCCCCCCCCCACCCCCGCCTTTGATTCCCAGAGCTAGAATGAGGTCTCACTAGCAACGGTGGCTCTTCCGTCCCAAGGACCGGCTCATAGATTTCCACTGCTCTCCTCTCCTCCGCCTTCTGCACATCTGCACGTCAGGCAATGGACCCAGCTGTTCCTCCTCTTCCTCATCAGCCACCTCCAGGTCTGGGAGCTGTTGACTCTCCATCTGAGGGCTGATGGACGGCCTAGGCTCCGCCTCTGTCTCTCTCTCTCTCTGCTAGCTCCATTCCCTCTTCCCCCTCGGAGCCCTCAGGTTGCCTTGATACTGACCCTGACTCCCATGCCTCCTCCTCTTCCTCCTTGGAACTTGAAGACTTGTGGACTGGGAGTTAAGAGTCCACAAGTCTTCAAGTTCCCAAGATTGGATACTCTTATTCCATACCATTCCAAACAAGTGTCTGTCCAGTCTCTTCTTAAAAATCTCCAGGGTTGGAGCATTCACAACTTCTGAAGGAAGCCATTCCAATAATTAATTGTTCTTGCTGTCAGGAAATTTCAGGGCATACTCCAAGGGCTGCCCCATATAAAGAACATCGCAGCAATCCAGACGGGTGCAGAGAACGGCTGCCAACTCCATCTGGCTCCACACAAGCTTCGGCTGTACCTTTCCATATTTCTGAATTTTGTCTTCTGGAGATGGGGGACATGGAGACAGGGCCTCGTGCTCCCCCAAATTAGCTGCCTGGTTTCTGGGAGTGCACCCCCAACCCCCAATACCACCCACCCACACACACACACAAAATAATGACACACATCCGGTCCCTTCTGAGACAGGCAGCAAAACCTATTCGGGGTCAGTGCACAAAGTTGTAGCCTCTCACAAAATCTGTGTTTGTGTGCAGAGCACGTGGCCTTTGCTTTTCAATCAAAATTGTAAATTATATAACATCTGAAGTTTTTATGTTCCTGTAAGCCACCTTGAGTCACCATGCATGAAGAGACGGCAACATACATTTCCTAAAATAATAGGTAAATAAAACTGGGACCTGAATTTCTGGGACTAAGCCAGGCGGTCATTATGTCAGTTGTGCCTGATTGTAAGACTTTTTTTTTGGGGGGGGGAGGGCATGGTTGTCGAGTGAAACCCTGCAGCTGCCCAGAGAATCCGGCTTCCCCCATTGACTTTGCGGGTCGGAAAGCCGGTTGGAAAAGCCATGAATGGAGATCACGTGAGGAGGAGGAGGATAACGCTGCAACCATCATTTTATTTATTTTTCACATTTTTGGACCCCTTGCCTCCTTCGGAGAGGGATTCTGGGCAGCATACGGATAAAATACTGTAACGTAAAAACTGTATATGAAACCTTAAATCACATCGTGACCGGCTTTAAGCTCAGGGCATTCACACAACTCCAGTATCTGACTTTTTCCACCCTTCCTATAAACAAGGCTGAGCTTCGGTGGTTAGATGGCCCAGATATTGGTACAGGTAGTCCTCGACTTACAACCACAACTTCTGTTACTAAATGAGATATTTGTTAAGTGAGTTTTGCCCCCTTTTACGAACTTTCTTGCCACAATTGTTGTTAAGCTGTTAATTTAGTTAACACGGTTGTTAAGTGAATCTGGCTTCCCCACTGACAAAAGGCCCTCGGATACAGCAATGGTCATAAGTGCGAACCCGTTGCCAAGCGTCCAAAGTTTGACCTCATGACTGCCGGGACATTGCAAAGGTCATAACTGCAAAAAACGGTCATAAGTCACAATTTTTCAATGTTGTTGTAGCTTTGGACTGTTGTAAGTTGAGGGCTACCTGTATCTGAATATAGATCTTTTTAACATTCATATTTTATTGTGGTTATATTTTTTTTAACGCAGGTGCAATGTGGCTCTATCCTGCAGATCCACGTACGATAGGCCAGATGCCGAGTGAATGTAGATGGGATTTAAAATAGTTTGGCCTTTAAGTGTGGATGCCCGTTCCAGCTGTGCTCACTGCGGCCCTTCTGCCTGGACGGCATCTGATGTGCCCCCCTTGCTTGTCTCCCTCCCTCCACAGAAGTGTCTGCGGCTGAACCCCGATGTCCCCATCTGGACCTCCAAGCAGCGCATCCTTTGCACCCTGAACCACAGCCTGAAGGATGTCCTCAACTATGGCCTCTTCCAGCCGGCCTTCAACGGCCGGGCGGGGAAGTTCCTGGATGAAGAGCGGCTGCTGAGGGAGTACCCCCTGAATCCGGACACCCCGGTCCCTTACCTGGAGGTACCTGCTGGCACGGCCCAGTTCAGGGGTGGCTCTCCCCACTTAGCAAGCTCTGGGTCCCTCCCCTGGCTGGACTCCCCTGCCCCGAATCCAACAGGCCGCTTCTCCTGGGCTCAGTGGCTCTGCGGTGCTCCGAGGGAGGATGGCGTTGAAAGGGGGGCTTTGCTGGTAGGGAGGTGGGCTCTGAGTGATGCATTGCTGGGAGACTGGAGGGGAGACCCCCCCTCAACTCAAAGTCCAGGGAACTGGCTGTGCAAGGTCAGGGGTCCTGTAAGCAAAGATGGGGTTGTGGGGTCCTTGGTCCTCTCTGAGCTTGGTGGGTTTCTTGCAGATGTTTCAGGACCAAACTAGGTAACATCATCAGGGCTAGAAGGGGAGGAGGAGGAGGAGGAGGTTAAGGAAGAGGTGGAGGAGGAGGCTGCAGGGGTCTTGGTGCTCTCTGAACTTGGTTCTTTTCATGCAGACATTTCATGACCTAGCTAGGTAACATCATCAGGTTTAGAAGGAAGTGGGATGTGCAGAGGAGAAGGAGGAGAAGGAGGAAGAGGAGAATACGAGATCCTTGGTGCTCTCTGAGCTTGATTGTTCTTGTAAACATTTCATTACCAAACGAAGAAGCATCCTCAGTGCTAGTGATCTCCTAGATGGGTAACGCAAGAAAACCACCAAGCTCAGGAAGCACCAAAGACCCCCCATTTCAACCCCGAGCTATAAATATTCCCCTTCAAAGTTGGGACCATCCTGGGGCCAAGAGGGTTCTTCTCTGGAGGATTCTGCAGTGCTCACAGCCCCCACCAGCCCATCCGCACAGACAGCTCAGGGGTCAGAGACCCTGCAGGAATCCCAGGCTGGGGGCTGGGGGGGCCGAGCCCTGCACCCGGGGATCAGGCAGCTGCCCACACAGCCTCCCCTGAGTCAAGCCGAGGTCCAGTTGCGCTGCCTTCAGCCGGATCTGTCGCAGGGAAAAAAACAGGTCACCTATCCAGGCAAGGCAGATCTCCTGGCAGGGGATCTTGTTCCCGATCCCTTGTTTGGGAGGGGTGGGCTCTAAATGGATCTGCACCAATTGACACACACACACCCCAGATGCTGTGGGGCCTCGGGCCTCCGGTTAATTCTCCTGCGGGCTTTCAGCAGCTGCTAAACGCCGCTCCGCAAAACAGAATTTGCACTGAGCACCCGCAGGGCTGCACCTTGGAGCTGTGTGGTGAGTTGCACAATCACAACTCTTGTTGCCCAGGACCATAAGGGGCTGCCCCTGAATGCAGCTGTGACTTTTTCCTTGTGGGACCCCCCCCCCCACCTTCGCCCCCTTTCAAGCCCCTCCTTGAGAGGGAATCGATGGCTTCCCGCCAGGTGCCTGCTGTAGCCAAAGGGTCCCTGAAGGGCCGATCGTTAAGCACCGAATCTCTCCGGGTGCCAATTTCTTCTCAGATTGCCAGCTCTCAAAGGCCTCCCCGGCCCAGTGTGGAATTTCAGTCCTGCTGCAAAAGGGCCATTTGGCAGCACGTTAAATTTAGGGAGGGAACCCCCAGCGGGGAAGGCTGAGCCCCGGAGTGGAGGGTCTGGGAAAGAGCCTTGGAACCCCTCTGAAGTGCTCCGTCCCTCTTCTGCTCCAGCTGCCTTCTGAGGTTTTGCCAGCGTCTGTGTGTAAGAGGGGTGTTGTATCTTATTTGCACGTGGGAGATCTGAAATCTCGCTTCGCCAGGGGAAAGCTGAGCTACCGGAAGTAAATTCTGCAAATTACCTTATGCGGGCTTGCAAGAATACCCAGGAGAAGCAGGGAGTGGCTCCATGTGCCACGATCAAGATTTGAACATATGTGCCTCCCAACATATCTACCTTTGTTTATTTTGCTTTATTTCTCTCATTTACAAATTGTCCTCCACCCAGATTTTTATCCTGTGAGGTGCACATCTTAAAAGAGGACAAATATTATGTAATTTTAATAGTAGTTTCCAAACTAAGCTGTAGAATTTAACAGAAATGCCCAATCAATGAATAGAGGAGAGCCAGGCTGTGGTCCAGACAGAAGAGTCGGTAACGCAAGAAGGTGTATCAGGGTCCAAGATGTCCCCCCTCCCAACTCCCCAGTTGCAAAGTCTCCTCGGCTGTTAATTGTTGCTTCCATGGATGAGCAGATCAGAGAGGGAGGGAGGGAGGGAGAGAAAGAAAATATGGATGATGGATGATAGGTAGGTAAATAAAGTTGATAGATTTATTTTATTGATTTATTAAAATTATATTCTACATATTTTGTAGTCACACAATTCTGGAAGAGACGGAGGAAGGGAGAGAGAATGAGAAAGAGATGATGATGATGATGATGATGATGATAGCATAGCATAGCATAGCGAGAAGGATAATAATAATAATAATAATAATAATAATAATAATAATAATAATTTTATTTCTATACTGCCCTTCTCCCGAAGGACTCAGGGCAGTGTACAGCCTATTAAAAGCACAAGATAAACATCAATTAAAATAATTAAATAATTCGGCTCAATTTAAGACCCCAAAAATTTAAATGGACGGATGGATGGACGGATGGAGAGAGAGATGATGATGGATGGACAGGCGGATAGACGGATGGACAGATCGATGGACAGATATAGAGAGAGAGACAGACAGGCTGGCTGGTTGAGGAATGAGAAATTCTGGCTCAGGGATTCTGGGAGTTGAAGTCCACAGGTCTTAAAGGGTCCCTAGTTGTCCACCCTGGCCAAAGGGGCACCACAGCCTGGAGCCCAGTGTCCTTAAAAACAGGCTGTTGATTAGCTGTGTCTCACCAGCTGCCCCCCTTGTTGGCTCACCCGTGTTGGCGTGGCCTGACCTTCCCATAGCCTTGAGAAAGGGACATCCGTGGGGGGAAGAGCTGCAGGCCATGTCTGCAGCCGGCTGGGATGGTGTGATTGATTGAATCAGCGGGTCAGCAGACTTTCCATTGACCAGCGGCCCAAATCTCTGGAGGCTCCAGAAGAGCAGACGGCCAGAAGAAGCCCTGGATGGTGAAAGAGCCCAGCTCCAACTCTCCCTGGGTGGGCAGCCTTGGGGCCGGAGGGCTCCGCCGGAGTCACAGGGCCCAATCGATGAAGGTTTGACCGATGCCCAGGCTGGCAGCTGATGCTTCTTCCTCCCTTTGCTTCCCATCCAGTTCCGATACAAGAGGCGCGTCTATTCCCAGCCCCTGTTGGATGACAAGCAGTTCGCCAAGCTGCACACGAAGGTAAGCCATCGCCCTGGGGGCGAATGGGGGGGCAGGGGGTCTTCTGGCTGCATTTTGCAGTTCAGGCTCCAGAAGTGGCTGCAAGCCTTGGGCTTCACCCCACTGGCCGGGGCCAGGAGGACACTAGGCTAGGCTGAGCTGGGCACGAGGGGGTTCGCCAGGGTTTTCGGTCCTCCCTTCCTTGGGGCAGCCAGAGCCACTGGAGGGAGCCCCGTTTCCAGGGGCAAAAGGGAAGCGATGCCCAGGGGCAGGTAAGAGCCGAGGGACATCCAGATCTTCTGAGCTTCTGCCTGGGCCCATCTTCCTTTCCTTGCATTACAGCATAGAACACAGAGGAATAGGGTTCACATGGAGGTCTTCTAGTCCAGCTCCTGCTCCATGGCAGGAGGTCCTATATCAGTCAGGGTCCAACTACCCTCGGCCAAGCAGGTATGTGGACCACCAAAGGACTTGAAGTGGGAACGTTGAGCCAACTGGAGATGGAAATTGGACAGCAGGATCCTTGGGCTCCCTCACTTCTCCTGGGAGCCCAGATTCTGGAGCTGCAAGGGATGGGTCTTTGAGAAGGACACCATTTCTGAGGGTCCTTAGTGAAGGCAGGGGACTTAAAGCTTCTCAGGACCCCCAAAGGTACCTGGAGTTTTTGGTTTTTCTTTTAAGACGTTTTGCTTCTCGTCCAAGAAGCTTCTTCAGCTCCAACTTCAGAACCGAAGAAGGCTTTATGGGTGGGAAGCGAAGCATCTGAGAGAAAAATCAGAAAGTCCGGTTGTCTTTTGGAGAAAGCGCCTTTGGGGCAACCAAGGGACCCTTTTCCTGGGCCCTGGCCTTGAGTGTGCCCAGTGTAGCAGAGGAACCTTCTTTATTCCACTTTGCTCACACAGCCTGGGCTCCGTTCCATGGAGACGATACTTTTGCATTGAGTTAAAATTGCAGAAATTACCAGGGAAAAAAACTCGCTCCCAAACACGTCCCAAGAGGCCACATTTAGCAGTCACGCAAGGCAGGTTTTGCAATATCGTCCATCCAGATATGCTAACTAGGATGGTCTTGGAGAGCTGATTAAACTCCTTTTATTAAAGGAGCTTATTAAAGAGACTTTCGTATCGATTTTGAATCGCTTGGCTTTCCACAAGGATGTTGCACCGGGGGGGGGGGGGGTGAAATTACCACAAGCAAATTTTTTCAGTCTGGTTGCATTTTGGGTTTTCAGGTACAGAAATATTTGTGGGCTAAACTCAGGTTGATCCACCCAGTGAATTTCTGTTTCTAACAGGACTTTACGTATTTTATCCTGGAATGAAAGGTTGAATCCTACCTTTATTTTTGGATGTGGTTATAAGACAAACCAGATAGAAACGGGGTGGCTCCATTAGGCCTGGGGGGTCCAGAGCGCTGGACAGGGGAGCCTCTCTTTTGAGTCTTGATCTTGCCCTGAGTGGACTTACATCCCCTGCAAAGCCCTCCCTCGCCTGGGCTGTTGTGGGGGTGAGGTGTGGTAGCCTGGATTCCTGTCGAAAGTGGGAAATAAGAGAAAACAAGGCCATCGAAGAATAACGGGGGCTCTTGCTTTGTGTACAGGACAGACCGTTGTGCTGCTGGCTTCTCTGGGGCCCTGCGTGGGGTGGACATGGGGCAGCAGGAGCAAAAGCATGCCAGGCAGGCACCCTCCCTCTGTGGCCTTTCCAGCCCAGGGAGACTTTGCAGAGAAGAGCAGCCAAGACGCTTAAAGGCCTGGAGGCTCAAACCCAGGAAGAAGGGCTGCAGGATTTGGGTTTGGCTAGTCCAGAGAAAAGAACAACAAGGGGGGACATGATAGCAGCCTTCCAGTATTTGAGGGGCTGCCCCAAAGAAGAGGGAGGTCAACCTGAAGGCAGGAGAAGAAACAACAACGGGTGGAAACTAACCAAGGAGAGAAGCAACCGGGAATTGAGGAGAAACTTCCTGACAGTGAGGACAATTAACCAGTGGAACAGAAGTTGTGAGTCTTTCATCACGGGAGGTTTTGAAGAAGAGACTGGACAGCCATTAGTCTGAAATGGTAGAGGGTCTCCTGCTTGAGCAGGGGGCTGGACTAGAAGACCTTCCAGCTCTATTCCCTTCCAGCTCTATTCTGATTGATTGCAGCCAGGAGGGCAGGATGCTATGGATGCGCCCCCCCCCTCCAGATCCTGCTGACTCAGGTTCCCCCCCCAAAGGGAGGGGAGGGGCCAGGGAGCCCGCAAACCAGGGATGCTGCAGAGGGGGAAGCCCCAGACGGAAAGGGAGGAGGGGGAGGCTTTCTGGCCAAGTTGGCTCTGGTGGGATTTGTCCCCGGGGCTGCTGTTTTGCTTGGACAGGATCAAGCCATGGAATGTGTCAGTGTGCGTGACATCACGAGTGTGCGTCTGTCCGAGTTGTGAGTTGTACGCCCTTTCTGAAGCCTGGGTGGAGAGAGAGTTGGCGGGAGAGAGAAGAGGAAGGACGGGAAGATGGGGGCCCATCTGGGAAGAAAGCAGCACAGACGGAGGAGTGGGAGGTCCGGCACCAAAAGCAAGGTACCCTCCTCTCCCCTCCCCCAGGGGCCCCCATCTGACCCTGCTCCCTCCCCACTCCTACTTTTGGGGGGTGGAGGGAAGCTAGGGCTGCACTCTGCTCAGTCCACCTTGTCCTCTGGCTAGTTGGACCGAGCCGAGCTGGGCTCTGCCACGCAGAATTCACCGAACCAAGGAGAGCCCAGCCAGGTCTGAGCAGTCCCAGCTGCTGCAGAGGGGGGCAGGGCTTGGGGGGTGGGGGGTTGAGCGGCTGCTGGACTGGCCCTCCAGCCAGTTCTGCTCAGCCCTGAAAAGAAGCGGGGGGGGAGGCTGTGTGCCACCCTGCAATTCTGCCCACCTCGTCAAGCAACCCTAAATGCACTTCCGTCCTCCTCCTCCTGCTATAAAGGGGGCTGGGCGGGTGGGTGCACATCCCTGGGCCTTCAAAGCATTCTTGAGTCCCAGGGACCGTCTGGATGAGTCCCTGCAGCTTTTTTGGCCCTATTATAGCAGACGTGGTTTGCCATTGCCTTCTTCCTAGGGCCAAGAGAGAAGGACCGGCCCAAGGTCAGCCAGCAAGGCAGACTTAAAACTCAGGTTTCTAGTGAATTGTCCTCATTTCTAGCCTGCTGCCTTCGGCTCCCGACACAAAAGCGGCTCTCGTCGTAGGGATCCCGCTCCCCAGATTAGGGATATGGGCTACCATCTCCATGCTGGGCTAGGGATCCAGGAGCCACAGCCCCACCTGGGAGGGAGGGCTGCACATTGCAGTCTGTATTATGGGTTGTCCTTATTTAGCGACCACAGCTTGTGCTCTTCCTTCAGTTTTCCTTTGCTTTGCAGACCTACGAAGGTCATGAATGCGAAGATTGGTCGCAGAGTTACTGTTTCAACATTGCAGTAACGGTGAACGGTCACTAAACGAGGCAGTCGCTGAATGAGGACTCCTATAATTGTTGTTTGTTAGCAGTTTGCTCACGTGAGATTGGTGGGAACCCAGAGCCCGTCTTGGCGAAAGGTGTGAATGTTGCACCACAGCGGGGTTGACTTGTTTCGATGCGAGAGAAAATTGTTTCTCGCGGGTTCAGTCTGTCAGTTTGTTGCAGGATGCATAACCCGCCCTTCTCTCCAACGGTGTTCGGCAGAAATGGGCCCCTGGGAATGGGTGGGACTGGAGTGCCCCTGCTTCCCAGCCAACAAGGCCCCCGGGGTGGTGAGCGTCAGGTGAAGAGACGGACTTCTGCAGTCCAGACACGCTTTGCCCGCTCTCCCTGCCTCGGAGAGGGCAGCCTTTGTGCGTCAGGACATTGATTCAGTGGCCGCGGGCGGATGGGGATCGATGAGACACACACCCCCTTGCTGGCTATCGACCCTCCTCGCTGGCTTTGGCGGGAGTCAGGCGGCTCCTCCGGTCTCCGGGAGGCCCAAAGACATTGGCTTCTCCCAAGCTCCCCCTGGGCTCTAGGACTCCGGGCCTTGTCAGCTGGCAAGGATGGCAGCTTCCTTCCAAGACTTCGCTGCTGGCTGGCATGGAGCGAGCAAGAGGTCGTTCTTGCAAGAGTTCCTTTTGCTGCTGTTCGAAGGGGAGGGAGACCTCAGCTCCCCCTCCCTCCCTCCCTCCCTCCCTCCCTCCCTCCCGGCCTTCTCTTCTTCCCTTCACTTTGTCCTTCATTCCTTTCTTTTCAAAAGAGAACTTCACCATTCCTTAACCTTTGAGCCAAAGATGGTGGGCATCCTTGCCTTTGTGGCAGTTACAGGTCAGTGGGTGGCAAGGCTTTGCGTTGCAGTCAAGGGCTCAACCCTCTCTACACACACACACACACAAACACACACACACCTTCACCAGCACGGCTATCTGGCTCAAGCACATAGATTGGTTGGTTGATTCATTCACTCACTCCATTCATTCATTCATTCATTCATTCATTGTTTCAATGCTGCCCATCTCCCAAACAAGCTGACTCTGGGATGCTGAGCTCTTGAGGCGATTGACCCAGAGCATTGAGCCTCCGTCCCTCCCTCCTCACCTGTCTCCAAAGGCAGAGAGGTGGCACTTCCTTGTGCCCAACCACCAAAGGCAGGACAGAGGGTCCTTGGGGTCCTTCAGCTTGGTTGCCCCCGCTCTATGGATTCCTGCAGCCTTTCCTTCTTTGCTAAACCACACAAGGATCCCATCGAGCTGGGAATCGTTTAGTGGTGATGAAGAATCGATCCACAAAGCTCTCTGAAAACGAGAGAAATGCCTCTAGATTTAAAATCAGGTTGCTTGATTTGAAGCTGTGGAGTCCGATCCATAACCGGTGGAAGAATCTGACAGAAAGAAAGCCGCTCTCTTCTCTCTGGAATCAAGAGAGTTGATATCTTCAGCATTCCCACAATCTATTAGGAAGCTAACAAATGAAAATACGATATTGCTGCATCGTGAAAAACTCTTTGTGATCCGCTCTGGATGCTTCCTGGGTTTTGAATTTAGTTAATACAGGGAGTCCTTGACTTACAATAGCTTGTTTAGTGACCATTCAAATTCATGAAAGGCACTGAAAAAAGTGACTTATGACCGTTTTTCACAGTTACAACCGTTGCAGCATCCCCATGATCACGTGATCCGAATTCAGATGCAAGGGGTTCATACTTACGTGATCCCCTTTTGCGACCTTCAGACAAGCCAAGCCAACGGGGAAGCCAGATTCACTTAACAACTGTGGCAAGAGAGGTCGTGAAACGGAGCAAAAGTCACTTAACAAATGTCTCTCATAACAACAGAAATGTTGGGCTCTATTGCAGTCGTACGTTGAGGACTGCCTGTGATTGCCTGAGTTCTCCTTTTCCCCTTGCTATAGATGGGGACCTTTGCCTCCTCCTGGTTCCTTATGAAAAAGAAACCCACGAGGGCAGCCTGGCCGTCAGCCGTCCCTTTGGGGCCCTGAGGGACAATTCACGCCGTCTGGAGTTCTAGCCTTAACACGAGGGGATTCTCCTACAAAAGAGGGATACGGCATTCAGGAAGTGCGTCTGATTGCCAGGAGGAAAGGATGCCGTCTCCAAGGGGCAAGGCTGGAATCTCCCAAAGCACAGCGTGATCCTTCCAAGCTGGCCTTCCTTATTGCTCCTTATCTGCCTAAAGGCAGAATCTTGCCAAATTGAAGCCTCTACTCTGGAAACTATTGAGAAGGAGCTGTCTTCGCCCTCTTTGCTCACACTAACTCTCTGAAATGATATATTTCCTCTTATTCTGCCGGAATACACTCTTTCCCTTCTGGGAATCTGGGCTATAATCCATCAACCAACCTTCCTTCCTTCCTTCCTTCCTTCCTTCCTTCCTTCCTTCCTTCCTTCCTTCCTTCCCTCACTTCCTCCCTCCCTCCCTTCTTTCTTTCCTTCCCTCTCTCTCTCTATTCCTCCTTCCTTCCCTCCCCCTCCCCCTCCCTCTCTCCCTTTCTTCCCTCCCTCCCTTCTTTCCTTCCTTCTCTCCCTCCCTTATTCCCTCTACCTTTTTCCCCTCTCTCCCTATTCCTCCTTCCTTCCTCCCCCTCTCTCCCTTCCTTCCCTCCCTCCCTCCCTTTACTCCCTCTATTTCCCCCCTCTCTCCCTGTTCCTCCTTCCTTCCCTCCCCCTCCCTCTCTCTTCCTTTCTTCCCTCCCTCCCCTCCCTCTCTCTCCCCCTTCTTTCTTTCTTTCCTTCCTGAGATGTGCCAAGGGGTGAGTTAGGGATTGATTGATACCTGTGCCTTGTTTTCTCTGGGTTTGATCATCCTCGTAGCCCTGTAGTAGAATTCAAGTGTGCAGCAAACGACAACATGAGGCGGAGGTTGACTTCCTTGGCAACCTGCTGCCTGCAGTGCTTAGAAGGAAGAGATGCTCAGAGCGGTTTCTATGGCGGCTGCATTTTGAGCCGGTCCCCAAAGTAGCAAAGTGCACAACGAACAGGAGGCGAGCAGAAGGGAACGTTGTGCAACCTGAATCCAGCACTAAGAATAACCGATCTTCGTTCTGTTAAAAGCCATTTCTAGCCCGTCGGGAAACTTGGGCCCAGGTGGTGTGGATGTTCTCGGGGCAGCGGGGATTCTGGGAACAGGCAGCCAGCCTGTCCATCGGTCCTCTGTGCGTGATCTTTTGTCCCCTGGGAGAAGAGCTGGGTCTTCTGGAGGAGGAGTGGACTCTGCTCGGGGGCTTTCCTTCCATTCCAGCAATGACTCTCACCCTCTTGGTCTTCCTAGTTCCAAAAATACCAGGGTCCCTCCCCATCCCACCAGGAGAAATGGCGAAGGCTCTTCAGGCGATTCCATGCAGGCTCGGGGCAAACCTCCATTGACCGGGCTAGAATCAAGACGGTCCCAGCCTCCCCCCAGCCCTCTCTAGCCCAGGAGCAGCCGTGATAACGGAGCCCCATTGCCTCCCCCGGAGGGCAGCTCACCTGCGGCTGCTTCTTCCTCCAGGGTCCGGAGAGAAAGCCAGTGGGGATAAGAGTCAGCCGGAGTCTGACCGCTGGGTGGCCTGCGTGCTCCACAGGGGATCGGCTTCCACGCCTGTGGGAGAAGGATAGCAGGGAGCTGCCCAGAGATGGCCTCCTACCCTCTCACCTGTGGAGCATCATTCTCACTCTCACCTGTGCAGCTGAAACACCCGCAGCTCTTCCCGCCTGGAGCCCCCTTTGGACGGCTGCAGCCTTTCAGTCTTGAGCCTGATGGACAATAGAATCCATCACTCTTTTCCTTCTCTTCTCCCATCACTCCTTCCTAGGGGAAAGAGAGCAGGAAGTCCCTTCTTCCCCAGTGGGGATTCCAGTGAGGGATGCTCTGTTGGCTCAGCCCCCCCCCCCCCAATCTCTTGTCAGCCAAGGAGCATTGAGCCACCTCACATGGGCTCCCTAAGCTTCTGTGGCTTGGCACACGTCTGCCTTTCATTTCTGTAATTGCACGGAAGGTCAGTTAATTGAAAGAGATGCGTTGCTCTATTTTTATCTGCTTTTGAAATGGGAGAAGTGGGGGAGGGGGAAGGAGCTCCCCCAATCCAGTTGGGTTGAATGGAAGCCAAACCACTTTGCTTAATGGGCTGGCGCCTCTGGCATCAACATGGGGTTTTCAGGACCTCGGAGAGCTCTCGGGAGCCACCTGGCATGGAGGGGGAGCCCTGGCAGGTCACCGCCTGAATCGGCCTTGCCTGGACTGCACCTGTTGAGCAGCAGGAGCCGATGGGACTGCACTGGGTGGTGCTTGAGCGGTGGACGATGGTTCTCTGGAAAAGTCCCCTTCCCTGGTTCAGGAGGGAGCAGGGATGCAGCCAGAGAAGGGGGGGGTCTCTCCGCCTCCCTCTCTCCACTCCTTCTTCCTCTAATTCACACACACCCCGTCCCAAGGCCGAGCTGCAGCGACATCAGCCTGTTCATCTGGCTGCCTCCCCGTCTCCCGTGAATGTCTTCCTTCCTCTTTCATCATTCCCTTTGCTCTGGCGTTCTACAAAGGCCCTTCTCCTGCCTGGGAAGCCAAGGGGTGGGCATCAAAGAGAATGGCCAAGGGTGGCAGAAGATGCCACGGCTGAGTGTGCCCCACAGCTCAGATGCCTGCAAAGGGCCTGGCACAGTCCTGATCTGCAAGGGATCCAAAAGGAACCCAACCTAACCTGAAAATAAGCATCTTCAGGGCCGCCAGCGTTTCCCAGGACGGTTAATGGATTTATAGATGAGGGAGAGGGAAAGGGAAAGAAAAAGAGGTGGGAGAGAGCAGTGGTGAAATTCAATTCTTTTTACTACCGGTTCTGTGGGTGTGTCTTGGTGGGCGTGGCGTGGCTTGGAGGGCACGGCAGGGGAAGGATAGTGCAAAATCTCCATTCCCATCCCACTCTGGTGCCAGCCAGAGTTGGTATTTGCCGGCTCTCCAAACTGCTGAAAATTTCCACTACTGGTTCTCCAGAACCTGTCAGAACCTGCTGGATTTCACCCCTAGGAGGGAGAGGGAGGGAGGGAGGGAGAGAGAGAGAGAGAGAGAGAGAAAGAGAGAGAGAGAGAGAGAGAGATTGCTAAATGTCCCCCACATTCGCTTAATGACGGTGGCGTACGCTAAACAACTGCTGCAAAAAAAAGGTAAAATTGGGTGTGGTCATGTGGCAGCTTGCTTAATGACTGTCACAACCTGCAACCGTAATTCTGGGCTCAGCTACCCTTGTAAGCAGAGGAGCAGCTGTATGTTGTTAGTGTTGCACGCTGGGGCTGCCTGGGGGGTGGGGGAAGGAGATGCAGGCTGGTCTCGGGGGTGGGGTGGGGCTCTCTTGGCCTCCTTCCCTCTTCTGCAGGCTCAGGCAAGAGGGGGTCTTTTTAGGGCCTCCCTTGGAGGAAGGAGCCCACCCATTGAGCCCCTCCGAGATCAAAAGTCCCCAATGAAGCAGCCTGTTTTATGTATTTATTATTTCTTATGAAATACATTTGTGCCCATCTCACATCCAACCTCTAGAAACCCTGAGAGATCACGGATTCAAGCTGGATTGGTGGAAATATTGGCAGTTGAACTCAAGATTTCAAAAAGATAGGGACCAATTTGGTATTGAAAGGAAATATGTAGACTTCGATAAAATTATATGGGGAGTAGATAAGAAAATGTTAACAAAAATATACAATTTTATACTAGATGAGGATAAGGCAGAGGCCATAGCAAAAAACCAATTGAGTATTTGGGAAAAAAATTTTGGATATTGTGTTAATTTTAATGATTGGGAAGAGGCTTGGAACAGGAACTTTAAAATGACAAAAGCAGCAACATTCCGAGAGAACCATTATAAAATGCTACACAGATGGCATCTAGCGCCTGCTAGGTTAGCTAAAATGTTTCCAAATCTCTCACCCACGTGTTGGAAATGCGAGAAAGAAGTCGGCACGTACTACCATATGTGGTGGTCCTGCCCAGTAGCTAAAAGGTTCTGGACAAAAGTACGACAATGGCTCTGTGAAATGTTAGAGCAAGATGTAATTTTATCTCCAGAACTCTTCCTTCTAGGTATAGTGGGTGATGGCCTAAAAAATAATAAAACCCAGCTTATAACCCAAGTATTAACTGCGGCTAGATTGGTATATGCGAAATCCTGGAAGAGTCAAACTCAACCCCCAGAAGAAATGCTAATAAACAAAATATTAGAGTGTGCAGAAATGGCAAAGTTAACGAGCCTGTTAATGGATGATGAGATATCTAAATACTATGAAGTATGGGAAAATTGGTATAAATGGCTAGATAACAGAAAAAGACGATGATCTGTTTCTTTTTGTGAATAGATACTATGAAACATGACTATGTACTTATAGAATGTAAATATAATGATGGGAAAATAATAGTTTAAGACAAGGTAGATCAGATACAGGATATTTAATTTATAAGAACACTGTACCTCCGGATAACAAAGAGACTTTGTAAATTTTTTTTAGTTTTCTTTTAATTTTGAAACTTAATAAAGTATTTGTTAAAAAAAAAAAAAATGTGAGTCAGTTGCCGAATGTGTCTGAATTTTGATCACGTGACCATGGGGATGGTCGTAAGTGTGAAAAACAGTCCTAAGTCACTTTTTTCAGAGTCATAACTTTGAACGGTCACTAAATGAATTGTTGTAAGTTGAGGGCTGGACTAGAAGACCTCCAAGGTCCCTTCCAGCTCTATTCTATTTAATTCTATTCTGTCTGTAATATGTTCTTGAGGACTAAGTGTATTTATTTATTTATTCATTCATTTATTTTTGTAAGGAGGGACCGTCCTTTCCATGGAAACGTGTTTCTTTCTTTGGTGGTTTGCTTACATGCCGCCCATCTCCCTCGGCAGAGTGACAGGCGTCTGGATGGGGTCCCACTTGGGGAATGGACGATGGGAGGCCTGCCTATCAGTCAGCGCCTGCCATCCATGCCTGCTGGCAGGTCAGAGGCTTTTCCAGGGGGGTCTGCAGGGGACGGTCCCGAAAGGCCAGGCAGTGGCCGCAACAGTCTGACCCACGTGAAAACCGGAGAGGTTCCATCGCACCATCACGGCTGCTGTTTTGATTCCTTTTGAGCATCCCCCTCTTCAGTATTGAAAAGGGACTTTCCGCTTCTCCTGGCCTCTGCCCGCCCTTGACCGGCCGAGAGGGCTCTCCCGCTTAGGACGACTCACTCCCGGGACCAAGGGGGCCAGGACACCTGCTTGAGCAGGGGGATGGACTAGAAGACCTCCAAGGTCCCGCCCAACAACTCTGTTATTCGGTTATTCTGTCCTATTCGGCTGCTCGGCGTGGCTGACCACTGGCTTAAGCAGAGGCCCAAGGAGTCCGAGACGGCCCAGCTGAGAAGGAGACCCTGAACCTCCAGAGGGAGCCTGAGTGCCTGCAGCTGTGGCTCCTCAGGGCAGCGTGGATTGGGCCAGCCCAGCACCCTCTCTGGGAATTTCTCCGTCCCCTGATTAGCCCTGGGTTTCAGGTCATATGAGGACACGGAATCGGTCCTCGTGCAAAGTGCAGAGTTTGTAAAACGGGGGGGGGGGTTTGTGGAGTGTCGGTGCACAGGTGTGCTAAGGTTAAAGGTGCCAAAGCTAAATGCAGTAGGAAAGAGGGCAACTGGAAGAGGGGGGGCTGCTGGTCCCCCGTCCTCTGCAAGGCCTCAGAAACCTTCCCGGTTGTTGCCTAACAGCTGGCGGGCGGCTTCAGCGGAATGGAATGCGCAGCTCAGTTCCAGCACATCTGGAGCTGCCGGTTGGAGGAGGAGGGGGGCCTTTTGCACAGCTGCCTTCTCTGTTTGGCTGTTCCTGGTTCTGGGTTAAGCCCGGCCGTTCCTGCAATAACAACCCGTCGGATTTTTTGCTGGTCATCTGAGGTGGAGGTCTAATGTCGCGCACAGCGAGGATCTTGGTTTAGGGAACAAGCTGGCTGGGGAAGCCTGGGAGTCGAACTCCAGCCATCTTAAAGTGAGGATCGCGTGAAGGGTTGATACCACTTTATAAGGCCCTGGAAAGGCCACACCTGGAATCCTGCGTCCAGTTTTGGTCGCCACAATGTAAAAAAGATGTGGAGGCTCTGGAAAGAGTGCAGAGAAGAGCAACAAAGGGGATTAGGAAGCCGGAGGCTCAAACATACTGAGGACAGTTGCAGGAATTGTGGAAGTTTAGTTTAATGAAAAGAAAGACTAGGGGTGACATGATAGTGGTCTTCCGATATTTGAGGGGCTGCTGCAAAGATTAGGGAGTCACCCTATTCTCCAAAGTACCTGAAGGCAGGACCAGGAGCAATGGAGGGGGACGGAACAAGGAGAGGAGCAACCTGGAAGTAAGGAGAAATTTCCTAACCGTGAGAACAACTAACCAGAAGTTAGTTGTTCCTGCCTCCAGAAGTTGTGGGTGCTTAAGAAGAGACTGGACAGCCATCTGTCTGAAATGAGACTGGGCAGCCATCTTTCCGGAATGGCATAGAGTCCCCTGCTTGACCAGGGGGTTGGACTAGAAGACCTCCAAGGTCCCTTCCAACTCTGTTATCCCTGTATTTTGGAAAGTTCTCTGAGGTTTTTGGGACTAAGAGGGGCCACTCCATCCGTGTCTTTGAGGTCATTTCAGCACCAGGCCGAGCCGGCCTCTTCCATCCTTTCCCTTCAATCATCGAATGGCAGAGATGCCCTTCAGGCTGCCAGCTAGCGTGTCTCTTGAGAACAAGGCAACAAGAGTGGCCATTTTTTTGGCTGCCAGCTCACAGACGGGGCCTGGGCTGGGTTGGGAGAGGCAGCAGATGGTGCCGCCCACGTGGAAGATGCGGTGCCAGGAGGGCAGCCCTGGCAGACGTGCCTGCAGAGGGACGATGGGCATTGCTTGCTTGGCAGCTGGATCTCCATCCCAAGTTTCCTCGGGGTGAAGTGGCAGGGGCTGGTGATGCAGCTGGCACTTTGCCCAGCTATGGTAGTCCTCGACTCCCAACCATTCAGAGTTATAACGGCACTGAGAAAAATGGACTGCTAACAGTGTTTCAGACTTATGACCAGGGTCACGTGATCAAAATTCAGACGCTTGGCAACTGACTCCTATTTATGACGGTCGCAGTGTCCCGGGGTCATGTGATCCCCTTTTGCGACCTTCGGACAAGCAAAGTCAAGGGGGAAGACAGATTCACTTAACAACCATATTACCAACTTAATAATTGCAGTGATTCCCTTAACAATGGTGGCAAGGCAGGTCATAAAATGGAGCATAGAAATTTGGGACTCAGTTGTGGCTGTCAGTCAAGGATTGCCTGTACCTGCCCCACATTGAAACTCCTGCTGAGCTCCAGCGGCAGTGGGGGCAGGAGGGGGGCTTCTGCCGCTTCCTAAAGTCCCCCAAGAGAAGAGGAAGAGGAGGGAGGAAACCGCTGTGCTCCTCAACCGTGTCCTTGGTCCCCGGTTCAAAGCCCCACTTGGCCGTGGGTTGGCTGGATGGCCCAGCACCCACAACTCCCCTTTGGGCCCCCTGCTTTGTGAGGAGGAGGGTGTCGGTCTATTTCAAACGCAATGGGCCAACCCGCAGCAGGACAATTTAACAATTCTATTTAATTATTTAAAATAAATAAAACATTATTTTAATTTTTGTCCTCGCCAATTCATTCTGTTCCTCCTTTTTCCTCCTTTCTAGTCCACCATTTCTTCAACATTAGTGTAGCTCTTGTCCCATGGTGAGTTGGCCCTTCTTGAGTTGGCCGTGGAGGATGGTCACTGGGACGCAGGGAAAGATGAGCCAATGTGGGTCAAACGGAGCCTAGAACAGAGCTGCCCTTCTCCAGGCTGAAGGAAACAAGCAGACGAAGGCAGCAAAAGACCACCTCTTCCCAACCTTGGGCCACTTTACATTTTGGCAAATTTTGCAAATGGAATTGCTGCAAAAAAGGAAAAAGGGGAGCAGCCAGGAGGAGAGGCAGCAAGAGCCAAGGGAGGGCTTCCCAGCGATTCTAAGGGCCGGAAGGAAAAGGGGAGCCATGGTCTTAAAGGGGCCAGTTGAGGTGAGATGCACCCCAATCTAAGCAATCAGCACCTCCAGATGTGAGGACCAGCTCTCTCGTTGTCATACCTACCCAAGATGATTCTTGACCAAGGAGTTGTCAGTCAATCAGAACAGAGCTGGAAGGGACCTTGGAGGCCTTCTAGTCCAGCCCCCTGCTCAAGCAGGAAGCCCTATACAGTTTCAGACAAATGGCTGTCCAGCCTCTTCTTAAAAACCTCCAGCAATGGAGCTCCCACAACTCCTGGAGGCAACTTCTGTTCCACTGGTTAATTGTTCTCACTGTTAGGAAGTTTCTCCTCAATTTCTCTTTGGACGGTGAATTGTTGACCCTGGGGAATTTGGGGAGGGTCAGAGGCAGATCTGGGGGGGAGGGGATTTTGACTTCTGTCCAGAGAAGGACAGCTGTTCTTGACCAATCAGCTGGAGGCCCAAAGCTGATGGGAGGCAGAAGGAGAGATGGATCAGTAGGGCTGGGTTGTGGCTTATGTGTGTAAGAACACTCCCAGGGCAAGATCAAATGGATCGGAGGTCAGGTGTGACCAGGAGGATTGGCACAAGCAACCATCAGCTCTCTTCTTGGTGGCAGTGAGGGAATGGGCTCCTAGATTGGGGGAAGGGGTCTCTGGCCCACCGCCTGCAGCCTGGCTGCCAGGGAGAGCGGCTAACCGGCATCTTTTCTTCCTGGGTTTTGTGACCGCAGGCAAATCTGAAGAAATTTATGGACTATGTGCAAACTCTGAATGCGGAGAAGGTCAGCAGGTTGCTGGAGAAAGGACTGGACCCCAACTTCCATGACCCGGACACTGGAGGTGAGAGGAGGATGGGCGCCAAGCTGCCACAGCTGGCTGGGGAATTCTGGGAGTCGAAGTCCACATATCTTCCAGTTGCACGGTTGAGGAACTCTGCCTTAAGAGGAACTTTGGGCCAAGGAGAGATCCTCTGCCTCTCACCTCTTCTGAAATGGTGTCTTCTAGAGTCTGGCCTTGGGATGCTTATAGTCCGATCTTTTGCTTGCTTTGTAGCACTTGGGATATTGCACACACCCTCCTCTCTGCAACGGGCCAGGAAGTGTAAATGGGTTGGAGGAGTTTGGCCTAGCGTGTTGTGTGAACCCAGCCCAGGAGGGTGGCTTCTCACCCACCACGGAGGAAGGAGGAAACCTGGGAATGTTTGTCAGGAGGGAGGCGGCTCCCTCGACACACATGAACATCGTTCTCTCCGTTTGCAGCCTTCTTCCTACCCTTCCCTTGCAATCCAGCCTTTCTTTCTTTCTTTCTTTCTTTCTTTCTTTCTTTCTTTCTTTCTT
>WNWU01000128.1:229364-260633 GCA_012654045.1 Ptyas mucosa
TTATTTATTTATTTATTTATTTATTTATTTATTTATTTATTTATTTATTTATTTTCCAATTTATATGCCGCCCTTCTCCGTAGACTCAGGGCAGCTTCCAATGCATTATAGCAATAGCCTGCATACTTTTTTGTATATACCTGCTTATTAGGGCTTTCGCCCCCCCCCAAGCGGTGTTGTTCTAAACAAAGTCAGCTCATTGCCCCCACAATCCGGGTCCTCAATTTAGCTCCCTCGGAAGGATGGAAGGCTGAGTCAACCTGGAGCCTGGTGAGATTCGAACTCGCACTAATTGCAGGCAGCTGGATGTTAACTGCTAGCACTTAGCAGCACTTAGTCCGCTGCATCACCGAATGTGCCGTGATTAATAATAACAATAGCAAAGCAACAACCAGGACCCGGCCATCGAAACTCTGCCTTTATGGACGAAAGATGTAACAGTGACAGCCATGGTGGCTTCCTTTGCACAGACGCTGCTAGACCTGGGTGCCTCTACGGACTACAAGGACAGCCGGGGGCTGACCCCCCTGTACCACAGTGTCATGGTGGGGGGGGACCCCTACTGCTGCGAGCTCCTCCTGCACGACTACGCCAAGGTGGGCTGCATCGACGAGAACGGCTGGCAAGAGATCCACCAGGTGAGCCGTGCCAGTGGGGGGCGCAGGAGCTCAGCTGGGGGGAGGGGCGGGGCGGGGCGGGCCCAGGTGGAAATGCCCCCAGCCCTTTTGCTGTGCCGCTCTGAGTGAGGAGACCCCCAGGGCTGAATCCCCACCGTGGGAGGGAAGGGGGGCAACTGGGAAGTCCTCTCACCTGTCCTGTGGGCAGAGATTCTGCAGCAAACCTCCCTGGAGTGTGTATGGTAGTGGGTGGGGGGCTTTAAAACAATTTGGGCGTTCAGTCCCCCCACTTCTCCTGCCCCCGAATGCTACAGGTAGTCCTCGACTTACAACCGTTTGTTTAGTGACCATTCACAGTTACAAGGGCACTGAAAGCAGCGATTTATGACCGTTTTTCACCCTTACGACCATTGCCACATCCCCGTGGTCACGGGATCAAAATTCAGAGGCTTGGCAATTGACTCATCTTTGTGACGGTCGCAGTGTCCCAGGGTTGCATGATCCCCTTTTGCGACCTTCTGAGCAGCAAAGTCACTGGGGAGGCCAGATTCACTTAACAACCAAGTTACTAACTTATCATCTGTGGTGATTCACTTAACAACGGCGGCAAGAAAGGTTGTAAAATGGGGCAAAACTCACTTAATAACCATCTTGCTTAGCAACAGAAATGTTGGGCTCCATTGTGGTGGTAAGTCAAGGACCACCTGTATTCTGGAGTTATTTGCTAGAGCTTGTCCAAAGCTGCCTTATCAGTGAGATGGGTGGCATATAAATTTAATAAATAGATAAAATGAGAAATATTGCAGACCCCAAAGAGAAATAGTTCAGCATTGGGGGAGGGGGTTAGAGCTTTGGGATGGCAGCCTGGCTGGCACCAGAGGGCCACGGGGGACGGTGGGCACCATGGGATTGGAAATCCAGACTGGGAGCTGTAGGGCAAGGGGGTGGCGGGCCTTGAAGTGGGCTCTGAATGCGAGTCCTGCCTTCCTGTCTCCTGGGCAGGCCTGCCGCTACGGACACGTTCAGCACCTGGAACACCTCCTGTTCTATGGGGCGGACATGACTGCCCAAAACGCCTCGGGAAACACTGCCCTGCACGTCTGCGCCCTCTACAACCAGGTGAGCCCTCCCCCCCGCTCCCCCCACACACCCCCACAAACACACAGCAGCTGCTCGGCCTTGGCTTTGCCCCACAGGGGCCCTCGAGCATCACCAGGTGTCAAAGGAGCTGAGCAGGGGAGGCCCTTGGGGGGGGGGGGCTCAGCCTGTTGGGCTTGGTGGTCCTTCTGAAGATTCTCACCTGGCCCTGGATGAGAGGTTCCTCCCCCCACCCCAAAAGGGCATAGCTAATCCGGGTCTGGCAGGAATTCTGGCATCCCACGATGGTCCATTCTCCGTCCTTTTTTCTTCCTTCCCTTCTTTTTCTTCCCGAAAGTTAATATCGAGTTCCATTTACTTTTCAGTAATGCTCCAAGGAAGGTGGACTTTGTGAAGGGAGGGGGGTCCAATGGGGAGGGGGGTCAAATTCTCACCCCAGTGGTGCCTCCAGCCTCAAGGGGGGGGGATTCCAGGGTCCTCTTGCAAGGGGTAACTGGACGTAGCTCAGGGCTAGCCTGGGTTGGCTCTCTTGTCCGAATCCAGGAATTTGGACCACAAGGCCCACACCCTCCTCTGGGCTGAGGATGGAAGTGGACTGGGGGGAGGGCAAGAGACCTGCAGGGACCCCGCCCCCATCCTCCTGGGGTCACAGACTACAGGGCTGAAGCTGCCCCGTGGCCCAAAACCTCCCTCCTTTTCCTGACAGTGCATGGGGCAGGTTACAGCCAAGAAGGGAAGGCAGCCCCGTTGGCTGAACTAGGCCAGAGATGCCCGCCTCTGCCCAGCCCGAAGGAGGTCTGACGTTGCCCCTCTTTTCTTTGCCAGGAGAGCTGCGCCCGGGTTCTCCTCTTCCGGGGAGCCAGCAAGGAGATCCGGAACTACAACAGCCAGACGGCGTTCCAGGTAGGAGTTGGGCAGGCAGGCTCTGGAAGATGGACTCTCTGCTTCCTCCCCTGACAGGAGAGGCTTCATAGGGGGGCAGAGGATATCCAGGCCAGGAAAGCAAGAGGAGGGAGAGGCAGGGGCTGCTCGCTCACTCACACCCACCCTTTGGGAGGGCAGCGCTCCCTGGAAGGCCTGTGTCCTCCTGTCTTCCCCCTCAACCCACCCCTAGGGGCCTTAAATCCCTTAAATTTGGCCAGCCGTGTGCTGCAGTGGCCAAAAAAGCCAACCCAATCTGAGGCGGCATCAACAGAGGGATAGAATGAAGATCACGCGAAGGGTTAACACTACTCTATAAGGCCTTGGTAAGGCCACACTTGGAATTCTGCGTCCAGTTTTGGTCACCATATTATAAAAAAATGTGGAGATTCTAGAAAGAGTGCAGAGAAGAGCAACGAAAAAGACTAGAGGACTGGAGGCTGAAATATATGAAGTACGGTTGCAGGAATTGGGTATGGCCAGTCTAGAGAAAAGAAGGACCAGGGCCCTGGGGGTACAGGATAGCAGTATTCCCTCACTCTAAACCCCCAGAAGAAGGGGTCAACCTGTTCTCCAAGACAACAAACAATGCACAGAGAGTAACCAAGGAGAGACGCAACCAGGAATTAAGGAGAAACTTCCTAACAGTGAGGACAATTAATCAGTGGAACAGCTTCCCTTTAGAAGTTGTGGGTGCTCCTTCACTGGAGGGTTTTAAGAAGAGACTGGACAGCCACTTTTCCATAGGGTCTCCTGCCTGAATGGGAGGGTTGGACTAGAAGACCTCCAAGGTCCCTTCCAACTCTGTTATGCTGTCCTTGAAGTGGGACTCGGCTGCTGTATCAAACCACGGAGCAAGACTTGCCCCAGAAGAGGGACCAGGGCCGTTTGGGATCGGGGTTCTCCACTCCTGACCAAACCCAAGCAGAATGGGGCATTTCCAGTGGCCCCTGAGTTCTCTTGGGGTCTTCATCGTGTCCCCTTGAAGCCCTCCGACTGGCATGAATCCCCCTCCCCCGCCCCCGCATTCATCCGTCTTGGCCAACACGAGACGGCCACCTTGTGATTTTTCCATTCGGAGAGCTGCATTTCACGCCCGTCTGTATCCATTACATACTTCAAGTCAAAAAGAGGCGTCTTGGATCAGTTCCAGTTCCAGGCCTTGTGTGTGTGTGTGTGGGGGGGTGATCAGACCCCTGCCAGAGCCCCCTTTCCTCTGCCCGAAAGTCCTCGGAGAAAAGGTGGAGCCACTGGAGCGCATCCCCTCTGGGGCCTGCAGAGGGGGTCACACCAGGAAGACCATCTCAAGCAGCCCTACATCCCTCCCCCTGGTTCAGAGCTGGAGAAGGGGAGCCATGTGGGGCCAGCTCAGCCTCCCCCCTGCCCCTTCTCATCTGCTTTGATCAAACAGTCTTTCAGACACAAACAACCAGATCCACACATTGGTTGATAAGAGTTCAATTAGTTACTTTATTGCTCTGTGCCTGTTTTACAGGAATCTTCCCAGACTAGCAGTTTGCGCCCAGGCCCAATTACATAAGGTTCAACAGCATTCAAAGGGGATCAGACTTCACCCTTGTGTGCCCACGTAGGGATGGCAGCCTAATTCCCCATTTGACTCCTCCTCCAGGCTCTCTGTCCACCACCGCCTGCCAGCCTTCTCCACCACCGGCTGCCTTGGCTGTGCAATGGTTGGTACCTCTAGGAGAGGGGCATGGGGCCACAGAGGGCATCCCAACTGCCCCAACTGAATTGCGCAGCTTTCACTTGCTGTTGGGGTGGGCGACTGACACCTGGTTCTGCCTCTTCCGGGCCCCCATCTGAAGTGGACCTTGGAGATATCAGATTCTCCCCAGCCTGGGGGGGGGGGGCCATCGGGGCTGCTCTTCTCCCTCTGAATAAAAGTAGGCAGAGTCCTGATATCCTTGGCAAGGGTGCTGAATGAGGCACGTAAGGGAGCCTGGCCCTTTTCTCCTGACCCCACAGGGCGTCCCCCCCTTTCAGAGGCATCTCTCCCAAGGTTTCTGGGGGTCCCCAGGGGCTCAGAACACCATTTGTCATGCTCAGCTCTTCCTGGGGTCCAATCCTGCCACAAACAAACATCTCTGGGCTTGGCAGCTTGGACAGAGCGTGTCCATTCCTGTATCCCTGTAAGAAGCCAAAGGGCCTACTTTGCAGGGCTGTTTTGAGGCAGAGTGGCACTCAAAGAACTCTTTGTGGTCAGCAGCCGTCCGGCTCACTCTGGCCTCTTTGCTTGCAGGTGGCCATCATTGCGGGCAACTTTGAACTGGCAGAAATCATCAAAACCCACAAAGAGTCCGACGTTGGTAAGTGTGTGACCTTTGGCCTTTTGTAGGGCTGAGAAGCTCGGGGGGTCAGCCTCTTGCCCTCAACAATCTGGGTCCTCATTTGAGTGACCTGGGAAGGACAGAAGGACGAGCCAACCTTGAGCCGGTCAGGATCAAACTCCTGACTGCGGGCAGAGTCCATCTGCCATTCGCTGGGCCAGCAGGGCACCAAGGCTCCAGCAGCTGGGTCAGCCCAGGTCCAGTGACTTGACTTTATTTATTTATTTGTTTGTTTGTTTGTTCAACTTGTATGCCGCCTTTCTCCAAGGACTCAAGGCAGCTTACAATGCATTTAAAAACCATATATAAAAACATTAAAAATTGAATCATTAAAAACAATTAAAACCCATTCACACCATTCATGGCCGGATCTCGCCAGATCGCAAGAGTGAGATCAACGGCCCCAGGCCTGCCGGAAGAGCCAGGTCTTCACCGCTTTCCGGAAGGCCAATAGGGTGGGGGTAGTCCGGATCTCAGGAGGTAACTGGTTTCAGAGAGCTGGGGCCGCCACAGAGAAGGCCCTCCCCCGTGGGCCCACCAGCCGGCATTGTTTAGCTGACGGGACCCAGAAGAGACCGACTCTGTGGGATCTCACCGGTTGCTGGGAGCTATGTGATAGAAGGCGGTCTCGAAGATAGCCTGGCCCTGAGCCATGTAGGGCTTTAAAGGTAATAACCAACACCTTGAATTGTGACCAGAGACCAATAGGGAGCCAGTGCAGCTCGTGGAGAATTGGTGTAATGTGGGTGTACCTAGGTGCACCTATGACAGCTCTCGCTGCTGCGTTCTGGACCAACTGTAGTCTCCGAACACTCTTCAAGGGTAGCCCCATGTAGAGTGCATTGCAATAATCTAACCGTGAGGTGACAAGGGCATGAGTGACTGTGAGGAGAGCCTCCTGATCCAAGTAGGGTCGCAATTGGTACACCAGGCGAACCTGTGCAAAGGTCCCTCTAGCCACAGCTGTCAGATGTTGCTCTAATCTTAGCTGTGAGTCTAGGAGGACACCCAAATTGTGAGCCCGTTCTGAGGGGGACAATTCCCCCCCCCCCCAGAACCAAGGATGGACAATCAACATAGCCTTTAGGAGGCAATACCCACAGCCACTCGGTCTTCTCTGGGTTAAGTCTGAGCCTGTTGACTCCCATCCAGACCCTCACGGCCTCCAGGCTCCGGCACATCACATCCACTGCACCACTGAATTGACGCGGGGTAGAGATATACAGCTGGGTATCATCAGCGTATTGCTGATACCTCACCCCATGTCGTCGGATGATCTCACCCAGCTGGCTGGCCGTGGTCTCCCTCCTGCCACTCGTGGCTGCCCACACGTGGCAAGCTGGGTCTGGAGGGCCCGCCAGCCCTTTTGGGCTAAGCACCATCCATCCATGGCACGGCTGCAAGTTCTCTCCCAGCCCTTCTGGCGCCCCGGACACAGAGTCGGGAGCTGAGCTGATGGGCTGCTGGTGGAGTCGGGAACAAATGGGGAAGTCCTGCCAGAGCGAAAGGGCTGCCAGATTTGGGGGCGCAACCACCCAGCTGATCCTGAGATCGCAGCCAGGAGGCGGTGTTTTGAGAGGAACCAATTATATTGATGTCCCCACACGGTGTATGTAATTGTATGATTCGTTACAGTTTAATTAACTACATCGCCCAGAAATGACAGCGAGGTTTTCTTCCTTAATTGGTTTCTCTGGCTTTGGGGCTCCCTTTGAAAAAGGATTTTATTCGAAACACGTTGGGATCCACAGAGGCTCTGGAAACAGCAGGGGTGCCCCCCACCCCACCCCCACCCGACATGTGCTTCCGAAAGGACAGGCTAATGGAGTAGGAAGGGACCTTGGAGGTCTTCTAGTCCAACCCCCTGCTCAAGCAGGAGGCCCTACCCTGTTTCAGACAAGTGTCCAATCTCTTTTTAAAAGGATATTTTTAAGGACACGGGAGCAAGTCCCCAAATAATGGCAGGAGGGCTTCCCCTGGGCTGCAGCTGGCAGGGCTCGGGGGGGGGTCCATTGAGCCCCAAAGGAACAAGGGCAAAGCCTGGCCCCCAGCCCTCTGGAGGTGCCTGGGACCCCAGATACGCAGGGTACCTGCTGAGGGGAGGGGGCTCCAAGGAAAGGGGAAGGAAGAGGGTAGCCGGGGTGACCAATGCAAAGTCGAGAACCGGAGGCAGGTAGGAAGGTACCGCGGAGATCATCTAGTCCAATCTCTTGCTGAGCGCAGAAGCCCTCCCTCCAGTCCAGTGCCAGATGGGTTTTCACCGCCTGGATCTGGGGGCCTTGCCCCAAGGAAGGAAGGGCCCCAACCCTCTTAGCTTTCCGTTGAGCCTGGGAGGCCACGTGCCCCAAGCTCCCCCTCCCCCTCCCCCTCCCGACTATATTCCTCACGGGCCAGATGGCTTGCTCTCTAGGGACTTCAAGGAGGCCTCTGAATGGGTTTTATTCTTCTAAAATGTCTTTTTGCAACACAGGGAGTCCTTGACTTACAACAGTCCATTTAGTGACCATTCAAAGTTACAACGGCACTGAAAAAAGTGACGTGTGACCGTTTTTCACACTTATGACCGTTGCAGCGTCCCCGTGGTCACATGATCAAAATTCAGATGCCTGGCAACTGACTCGTATTTAAGACGGTCGCAGTGTCCCCGGGGGTCCCGTGATCCGCTTTTGCGACCTTCTGACAAGCAACGTCAATGGGGGGAACCAGATTCACTTAACAGCTGCAGCGACTCGCTTAACAACAGTGGCAAGAAACGTCGTAAAATGGGGCAAAACTCACCACAAATGTTTCACTTGGCAACAGAAATTTGGGGCTCAGTTGTGACTGTAAGTCAGGGACTATCTGCATAGGTTTCTGAATTGTGAGCCTCCCAAATTCATTTGCTGAGATGAGCGGCTATCGAAATCAAATACTCGAATACTAACTAAATAAAGGAATGAATTCCTTTCCGGAGCCTTCAGTGTTCTTGGGGCTGGGTGGGGCCATCCAGGCGCTGCTCCCTCCACCCCTTTTTGCTCTGGGGGAAATTCTCCCAATTCTCCTCTTCCTCTTCCTCTTCCTCTTCCTCTTCCTCTTCCTCTTCCTCTTCCTCTTCCCCTCCTCCTCCTCCTCCTCCTCCTCCTCCTCCTCCTCCTCCTCCTCCTCCTCCTCTTCTTCTTCTTCTTCTTCTTCTTCTTCTTCTTCTAGCCTCTCTTGGTGGTGAGAACCTGCCGGAGAAACCAATTACGGAAGAAAACCTTGCTGTCATTTCTGGGTGAGATGGCTAATTAAAGCGTAACCAATCATACCAACAACCATGAAGGGACGTCAATGTAATTGGTTGCTATCAAGATTAACAGGACATCTGAAATCAATGATGGTCATTAAAGGAAGCAAGAACACAGCGCTGTGAAGTGGCTTCAAATAGGAGGAAGGGGAATGAGTTAGAATTTGAAATAGTAAGAATGTTATCTCCAGATTAGCTCAGAGGGACGGATTATTCTAGATCCATTTCAGTCTGGATTCAGCTCAAGATGTGACTTTGCCTTGACTTGCCTTGACTTCCTTCCCTTCCCCTCCCTCTCCTCTCCCCTCCGCTCCTTTCTCTTCCTTTCCTCCCTCCCTTCTTTCCTTCCTTCCATTTGATATGCCTGCCCATGACTCTGGGCAGCTATTAAAACCACAAAAGTCAAATAAAACTAACCACAGCCTTAATGCAATGAAGCCAAGTTTCTTCAGAGGCATCCTTCAATTCTACAACCATATAACCAGGATCATCTAACATCCCAGCCCGAGGCCGGAGGGAATACCATGACATTAAAAGCTTTTTGGAAGTCCACTGCCAAAATTAATAGCTGGTAGACCTGAGATGGGTAAATTCAGCCCTCGGGGTCTCATTTGACATCTCAACTGCCTTTGATACCATCCATCGTAGACTCTGGAGGCGGAAGAGGGGGGCTCATTTGGCAGTAATTCTTCTTCTCCTACCTCCTCCTGGGACTAGATGGAGGACCACCTGTAGGAGGTGACCAGGCTGAGCACAAGGGAGGGGTCAAACATGCCATAAGTCACAAGTCACTTCACACTCAGGAGAGATCTAAGTCCAGCCCACCTTGAATTACCTCTCTTATCTCCCGCTCATTCCCCTTAACTGTCAGTTGGCCAGATTTTAAGAGAAAACTTAAGATTGCAAGAAATCTTTATACTCCTTTGAACATCCCCAATCTCCTGATTTCCTGGGAGCTTGAACCACTTACTCCCAGGACGGTGGGCTGATAAGAGTGCCCTGTTCTTCCCCACCCCCCACCCACACCTTCTAGCATCTCCACGCAGCCCTGAGAAAGGACGCCCATCAACACAGGGTCAAGCATCCTCAGTAGGCGGGGTATTCCAGCCCTACCGCTGGACCCTGAGCCAAAGGAGAGATGCAGGTGGGGGGCGAGAAGGACTCATGCCATGCCAGCTCAGTCTTAGTAAGGTGGGGCAGCTGGCTTCGGATATGTTCCATCTGGGGTTCTGGATGGGGCTGAGCTCCCTTGGAGTCCCTCTTTGCAGGAGACAAAGGCTTTTATTGAGTGGGTGGGATGAGCAGTTAGGGCTGCCGTTTGCTCTGCCTCCTGTTTTTATAATTTATGGCTTTAATCTCTCTCATTTCCCGATTAGCGTCTGCACGGCTGGCATTCATTTACAAGGGAAGCCGCCTATAAGCAAACAAATAATCAATGCTTTTTAATGCCAGGAGAAATACGGTCCTTTGAAATGTAAATAGCGTTTATGTGAGTTGGAAGGGATTTGGAGGGGGGAGGAAAAGGCAGGTGAGACCAGGTGTTGGGCTTCACCTGTTGCAATAAGAAGCCATTTTCTCCTGCTTTGGTTTCCATGGGGGGGCCTTCGTCCAGGGTCTTCAGAGGTGACCCCAGAGGGGGGAGAGGGAGGGGGGCACGGCAACAACAAAAGCAGCACAAGCACCGCCCCTTTGGTCTGCTGGTTAGGTCACAGGTGCAAAGCTTCCTCTTTGGGGGGGGGGAGCCTTACTTCGTGCAGTGCAGGTAGTCCTCGACTTACAACATTTCACTTAGTGACCTCCAAAGTTACAATGGCACTGAAAGAGGGGCTTATGACTGTTTTTTACACTTACGACCACATGATCACGTGGTCAGAATTTGGATGGCTTGGCAGCTGACTCAGATTTATGACGGTTGCAGTTTGCCAGGGTCACATGATCCCCTTCTGTGACCTTCTGACAATCAAAAGTCCACAGGGAAGTCAGATTCACTTAACAACTATGTCACTAAACAATTACAGTGATTCACTTAACGATGATGGCAAGAAAGGTCGTAAAATGGGGCAAAACTCTCCTAAGAAATGCCTCGCTTAGCAACAGAAATTTTGGGCTGGGTTGTGGTCATAAGTCAAGGACTACCAGTAAAGTGAGGGCCTGTCAGATGTTGCTGAACTACAGCTCCCAGCAGCCTCTGCCAGTATGGCACAGGATGCTGGAGCGGAGGTGACAGATTCGGCAGGGATTCCTTCTGTCCTGAGCAACTGGAGGGAAATAAGATTTCCGTCCAAACAGATGGAATTGCATGCAGGACCTGCAAAAATTAAAACTAGAGCAATGGCAGCTGTCACTTTTAAATGCTGATGTTTTCTGGATGTTCACACCACTGTTGTAATTTGTAACATATTTCTAGGACAAGAAAGAAGAATATTTGTAGCTGGGGTTGAAAGGAGGGCTGCTCCCTGAGCTGGGTTGTTTTCTTGCAGACATTTCATGGCCCAAACTAGGTAACGTCATCAGTGCTAGTAAGGAGCGGGGTTAATATATAATATAAACAGAGAGCAAACCCTGCTCCTTACTAGCACTGATGACGTTACCTAGTTTGGGCCATGAAAAGTCTGCAAGAAAACAACCCAGCTCAGGGAGCACCCAGGCTCCCTCCCTTGTAGGATATCCTTCTCAGTTTCTTTAGCTCTGGTGTAGCTGGTCTATATAGCCATATCCCTGGTCCGACGTGGAACTCCTTGCCACTGGAAGCCACTCTTTGTAGCTCCTTTCTCAGTTTTAAGGGCACATTTATCCCTGAAAGAAAGGGGAGTCAGGGAGTCCAGATAGGTGACAGACCAGGAGTTTCAGGGGGCTGCTTTGAAAACCTTGGCCCCCAATTTGGGCCCAATCCAATCCACAGCATCTCCGAAGCCCCACCAAGCAGGACTCTCTCTTTAAGGCACTGGGACCACCCCTCGCCTTTAAAGAGAGAAACGTTTCTGCCCCTTTGAGTTCCAGAGTTTGAAGTCAGCACACAGGAGGGCAAGAATACAAATAAGCGTTGGAAGGGAGCTTGGAGGTCTTCTAGTCCAACCCCCTGCTCAAGCTGGAGACCCTGTGCCATTCCCGATAAATGGCTGTCCAATCTTTTCCTTAAAAACCTTTGAAGAGTTGGAGAAATCTCCTTTTAAAAAGTTGCCTATGCTTTGGGTACTCCCCACATTCAGAAGGCGGGGGGGGGGGGCAGGAGTGAAAGGGAGCCAGACGCACCGGAAAAGCCTTTCCACGAGCAAAAGGGGCTCCGCGTGTTTGTTGACCCAAGCCAGCGGGGCTTTTAAGCGGTTAAGAAAGTCAGCAGCGCAGGTTCCGTGGGGCAGACATAAAGCAGCAGCCGTCCCTTAAGGGCAGGGTTCCTTCCCTGTGGCCGGTTCCTGGACTGGCACCCCAATGCCACGCAAGCAAGCGAAGCCCCGTCCGGAGGATGCAGGCAGCCTCCGATCCACGGGAAAACCTCTCTCCACTGAACCGCTCCTTGGGGCCCAGAAGCTTCGGGGCCGCGATTTTAGGGCACCTGGCTCCCCACTCCGCCCCCCACTCCTTCCGAGGCACCTGGGCTGCGGGCTCTCTTAAGAGGGGCCGGCCGGGGAACGGGCTCCCAGAAAGGGGGGCTGGCCACTTCCCGGATGGGCCCCAGGTGAGAAACGCGAGGCGTCCGCAGGTCACGCCAGGCCTCCCCGGCTCTTTCCTGCTGGGGTGGGCAGGTGGGCGGGGAAAGGTTCCTTCTGCCCACCCCCAGCGCCCCCTTCCGAGCGCCTCTGCGCCCCGGGGGGCCCTGCCTGAACTCAGGAGCCTTTCCCGCTGGATGCCACCTCGGTGCAAGCGGTGGGCAAAGGCTTTCCGGAGAGATTGACAGCCCCTGGTCTTGCCCCGGGAGGAAGTCAAAGCGCCTCGCAGTCCACCGGAGCGCCTTGTGAATAGAATAGGCGAAGGGAGTCGGAAGGGACCTCGGAGGTCATCTAGTCCAACCCCCTGCCCAAGGAGACCCTACACCATTTCTGACCGATGGCGGCTCGGTCTCTTCTTGGAAGCCTCCAGTGAGGAATCTCTGAAGGGAAGCGCGGGGGTTGTGGTGGTGGTCCGGCCGTGCTAACGCCCCCCCCCACCTTCTCTCTCTCTCTCTCTCTCTCTCCCGCAGTGCCTTTCCGCGAGACCCCGAGCTACACCAAGCGGCGGCGGCTGGTGGGGGCGGCCGGCCTCTCCTCCCCGCGCCTGCTCCAGCGCTCGGCCAGCGACAACAACCTGAAGGCGGAGAGCCGGCCGTCCTACTCGCCGGCGCCCTCGCTCCGCGGCCTCCCCCCGCAGCTGCTGGCCCAGATGCGGGAAGCGGCGGGCGAGGCCGGGCCCCGCGGTGCCCACAGCCGCTCCCCGTCGCTGCAGCGCGTGCGGGAGGAGAAGGAGGCCGACGCGCCCTCCCTGCGCAGGAGCAGCCGCGCCAGGCCCAGGTGAGCAGCCGCCCCGCCGGACGGGACGGGACGGGGCGGGGCGGGGCGGGGGCAGCCTCGGCGGGGTGGGACCGGCTGCCCCGCCCGGAGCCCCGGAAAGAGGGGGACGCGCTCTGCCCTCCGCGCCGTTCTTGTGCCGGTGGGCCTCTGGATCGCCTGGTCTGACCGATTTCTTAAGTCTACATCCATTGGGAGGTTTTTTTATCCGCCTTTATAAGTAACTCCAGGCTGCGAAGAACAATCAGGCTTCTCCCTTGCTCCTCCTCTTTTTCCCCACAACAACCCTGTGGAGTGGGTTGGCCCAAAGCCAGCTTTCATGCCTGAGGCAGGACTAGAACTCACAGCTTTCCAGTTTCTAGGCCAGCACCTTCACCACCACAGCACACTGATTCTATCTGACCGTCTCACAGGTGTGACGGTGATTCTTTGTCCCAGGCCCTATATGGGAAGGACGGAACCTTTGAGCCAAGGAGCTTCCCCTCTCTTTGGCCCCATTTTGGATGTGTGGGGAGGACTACTGTTCCCATTACTTTTGGAGTGTGCAGCCACAAGCAGTGACACCACTGTGAATCTGAAGGGTACCACCGCCACGCCCTGGGGACGCTTGGACTTGAGCACAAGAGTCCCTTTCTTGGTGGATTGGTGGTGTCTGGGTTTGATCCTGGTTAGTTGGTTAAAACCTGGGTTGTTTGCCAGGGGAGGGGATCAGCCTCTTCTGCCTGTGTAGAGCTGCGGCTGCCTTGCCCTTCTGGGTGGAAGGAGGCTGGAAGGTCTGCCTGAAGCTTGAGGAGCAAAGATTTAGAGAAGCCTTCAGTTCCTATGAAACTTTCTCACCTGGGTCCTGACTGTTTTCTTCTCCTGAAACATTCCTTCACTCACAGGTGGTTTGCTGACTGGCTGAAGGTAGCTAGAGGGAACGGTCAGTCTTGGTTTAAACTTAAGCCACAAGCCACCAGTCTGGGCATCTTCTCCAAACAGAACTTTGACGTTCTGGGAATTCTATCTAGTCCCTTATCCCGGATGACCCGAAGGTGCTTTTTCAGGAGGCAACTGGACTTCCTTGTTTTTTCTTTGAAGATGTTTCACTTCTGACAGAGCTGAAGAAGCTTCTTGGATGAGAAGTGAAACATCTTCAAAGAAAAAACAAAGAAAAGCACCTTTGGGACAACCGTGACCTGGATGACAGAGAATCTCTACTTATCCTGGAGTTCTGGGGTGCTGGAGGGAGCCAGCTGGACCCCCAGATTCCTTCCCGCAGACAGGGCTGCCTGGCCTCCCTCTTTCCCCGGCTGAACTGCTGTTGGCTTGAGGGTGGGTTCTGGAAGATGGGTGAGGATTCCCAGGGGGGGCTTTGGGGTCTCCGCCCGACTCCTTGGAAGAGGCACTCAAATTTCAGGAGAGGAAAGCCAGGTAGGACAAAGTGGTCAGCCGTTGCCCTTTGGGTCCTGTGGATGTGTGTCCAATTGGGTCCTCCTGACCCATTTTGTTTGGGGCCACCTCACCCACCGTGGAGGGTGGGGGGGCTTCAAGGCCTGCTACTCTTACACAAAGGCCGGAGTTCTGGCAAAGCCCCTGCCTCTTCTCTCCTCCCTCCCCCTGAGGTGCTTCTCTCCTTTGAAGTTCTCCGGAGAGCTGGGTGCAGCCTGGGTGGTGAGCTCATTTTCTTGGAGGGGGTGGCTGCGTCAAGAATTGCTGCCTTTTTGTTTTATTTATGTATCCAATTTCTACAGCTGCCCATCACAATCAATGACTCTAGGCAGTTCACAGTTCAAAAAAATACCGCAATTAAAAGACTAAAATCATTTTGAAACAGTCCAAAATAAATATACATAGCGCAGCTGGTCAGGCACAAAAGATCAGATCTACATGCGAAGGTTCGGTTAAAATGATTTGTTGCTAAAAGCCTTCACGCAGGAATCTTCTCAAGTGACAGTTAGCCCCTGCTGGGAGTTTGTTGAGGGCCAATGGAACTCCTGGTTGCTTGTGGCTACATGGGGATTCTAGGCTGATTCCTCCTTTAACTCCGTCTCTCTTCCTACAACAGCCAAGATATTTGACCTGTTAGCAATAAAGCCAGGAAACAGGGACCCTTGACAATCTCACAGCACCGTGAGAATTCGATCTTCAGCAGAGGGATGGCAGGAGGGGAAAAAATGGTCCCTGTGTCTGGTGCAATGCCCCGTAGCGCCATCCTGAGGAGACAAAACAGATTATGTCCAGGATGTGAACTGTAGGTATCTTCCCAGCCCTCCTCCTGACCCACGCAATATGCAGGTCTTCTATGGAGTCACTGGACTTGTGGATGAGACCTTAAGCCCAGGGGGACCCAGACCAAGAACCCCTCAACCAGTGGGGAGCATCAGAAGAGAAGTGAGCCTGTGCCCCAGGCGAGGGTCACGATGCCCCAGCTCACACCAGAGTAGAAGGGGGCTGGCAGGGGGGTTGCGCCCCTTTGGGGAGACAGCTGATTCCCAAGTCTGGGCTGCAGAGATGCCACATTTCTTTCCGTGTCTGTGGACCAAACTATCTCCAGGAGAGTCCTCTGGTTATAGATGGTGGGGGTGGGGTATCTCCCCATGTAAGAAAACATTTAGAAAAAATACAGATCCCAGCCCTTGATGGAGAGAGGGGAGGAGAAGAAACAAAAGGAAGGGATGAAGGCACCAAGGCCATGCTCGGTTTGGAAGGAGCAGGAGGCAGGAACTGTAGGCAAAGCAGAACCTGGAGCCGGAGTCAAAAGAGGGATCAGCCTAGAATCTCTACGCAGCCACAACGTAGCTCATAAACCCCTAGCAGCTGCTGAACATTAGTTGAGACGATTTCTGAACCAAGGCAATACTTCGGTTTAATTGGACTTTCAGATATGGTTCCTGGTCTTTTGCTCGTGGCCGGATCCAGTTCGCGTGCTGGGCTGGCTGAGTGGGAAGCAGCTAAAAGAGGTCCAGTTCCATGGGTGGGCTTTTTCCAGCTTCTGGACCTGTGGCTGCCTCTCTTCTGGGGCTTCCCCAACCCCCCCTTTCTCCCTCTCTTCTTGAGGCTTCCTTGTTCCCACCTAGTCTCTGTCCCTTGCTGGAGCCCTCCTGTCTCCCTTTTTCCCTCCCTCCAGCCCTCTCCTCCTTTTCCTCTTCCCACCACTGCTCTCCTGCTTGGGCAACAGGCCAAGGAGGTTGGTTGCCTCCAACAGACCAGAGGTAGGGAGGCCCAGCCGCAGCTGTGCTGCACAGGGCCACGAGAAGGGAAGCTGGCGGTTCCTTGTGCAACCTGGTCATAGCCGTCCTCCGGAAAGGACAACGTGGGATGTGGGCTGAAAACAGATCGAGCTGGCTCCATCTGCAGCGATCCAGTAAGAGCTCAGACGAGGAGACTCAGCCTCTCCTGGGTCTGCGGTGGGAAGAGAGCCGACAGGATTGAAGCCTTCTGCCTTCCAAATGCTTGGCTTTGGGAAGCAGGTGGTGAGGTCTGTGCCACGTTTCTGCTTTGGATTGTTTTGGCTCAGTTTGGGTGGGTGGGTGGATGGATTGAATGGGTTTATACACTCTGTTTGCCCACGTCCGTCTTGTGATCTGGGGAACACCTGGCACGAAACGTCAAAGCAAAGCATCCCAAAAACTACACAGCCACGGAGCCGAGGCCTCTAAAAGATCTGCAGTCAGCCTGTCCCTCCACCCAGGGCAGCCTCTGCTAGCACCAGAGGGAGAAGGCGGGTCTTCAAGGTTTTATGGGAGGCTAGCAGGGCCAAGCCCATCTGGGTCTCGGGGGAGGCCGTTCCAACAGACAGGCCGTGCAGGTAGTCCTTGACTTGCAGCCGTCATTGAACAACCGAGTTGGAAGGGACCTTGGAGGTCTTCTAGTCCCACCCCCTGCTCACGCAGGAGGCCTTATACCTTCTGGACACATAGCTGTCCAGTCTCTTCTTGAAAGTCTCCAGTGTTGGAACCCCCACAACTTCTGGTGGCAAGCCGTTCCACTATATTAATTGTTCCAATTATCAGGAAGTTTCTCCTTAATCCCAGGTTGCTTCTGTCCTTGATTTCCATCCATTGCTTCTTGTCCTGCCTTTGGGTGCTTTGGAGAATAGGTTGACCCCCCCCTTCTTTGGTGAAGCCCCTCAAATATTGGAAAACTGCTATCATGTCACCCCTTGTCCTTCTTTTCATTAGACGGCATAGACTCTCTGTGGCACATCTTCCTTTTTGTCCTAGAAGAAGGAAGCTTGAAGGCTTTGGTTGAAAGGTTGAGTGCATTTCACCCTCCTCTGTCTGGGGGTGTCTCTTCTTCCAGGGAGGACGACGACCTCCCTTCCCCCACCCCACCATAAGCGACACATGTGAGGGACCCTCAAAGCTTCCCAAGGAGAGCCCTTCAAGCTGACCACAGCCCTCCCCACCACATGAGTTTAATTTCAATTGTCATTTGGCGGCTTCAGTCATCCGGCTTTAAGTGGCTGTGATGTTACGAAGGTAGCGACAAGAAATAAGCAAAAATAAGATGAATAAATTAAAGGCATGAAATCAGAAAAGGGAAAAGGAGCATCCCTTACAGAAGTTGACACGCATGGCAGACGTTAGTCATGCCCCTCGCCAATGACTCCTCTGGCATCTGCCACAGCAGCTGGTCCCAGGAAGGGGGGGAACCAGTGGGAACTGGTCCCATATTGAGTGGGGGGGGGGGTTGTGAAGCCTGTGTGAAGTGAGGGGAGTGGCATGCTGGTCCCTGTCATGTCCAGGCATGGATGTGGCAGCCACCGGGCTTTGGAAAGGGACTTGATGGAACTGTTGTGAGACAGAGCACTGTGAGATAAAGAAAGAACTTTACTCTTGTCTCTGTGAAATTTTACTCTGTTCCTTAAACTAAAGGGCTAGAAAGAGTGCAGAGAAGAGCAACAAAGATGGTTAGGGAACTGGGGGATAAAACATATGAAGAACGGTTGCAGGAACTGGGCATGGCTAGTTTAATGAAAAGAAGGACTAGGGGTGACATGTTCGCACTTCTCCAATATTTGAGGGGCTGCCCTAAAGAAGAGGGGGTCAACCTCTTCTCCAAAGCACCCAAAGGTAGGACAGGAAGGATGCAATTGAATCCATTAACTAATCAAGGAGAGAAGCAACCTAGAATTAGGGAGAAATTTCCTGGCAGTGAGAACAGTTAATCAGTGGGACAGAAGTTGTGGGTGCTCCAAGACCAGAGGCTTTTAAGAAGAGATTGGACAGCCATTTGTCTTGATCTAGAAAAGCTTTCCTCCTGAGCAGGGGGTTGGACTAGAAGACCTCCAAGGTCCCTTCTCCCTGTTATTCTGCGCAAGGCTGGCAGAGGCGTTCTCGGGAGCTTCCCTCTTATTTTGCAGCAGTGGTTTTAACATCTGTCCCCTTGCCTCTGATCTTGTGCCGTTGCTAATTCTGGCCTTGATGGGGAAGGAAGGACGCTTGGGACAAGGCTGGGTAATTAATCGATGTTCTTCTCTTGGGTCATTTGTCCTGGCAGATGATGGGCTGTCAGAGGCACCTCTGGGAGGCTTTACAAAAGGTTGAGCGGAACCCAGAGGGGCTGGTGTTTTATGGGTGCACCCTCAATTTTGCTCTCTCCTCCGCGATCCTTGGGAGTTCACAATCTTCTGAAAAACAAATGCCTTGTTGGTCTCCAAGAGAGGGGAAAGTCACGGGAATCTGGGAGGTTTTCTTGGTTGCCTCGTCTTATCTTTTTCTTGGTTGTCTGCTTCCTCCCGTGGCTGAGTGTGAAATGTGGCATTAATTAGCCCGAATTAGCCACGGGCTGCATCATCTTTACCAGTACAAGGCAAGATCAGAGGTGGAAAAAACAGGACAGAATAACAGAGCTGGAAGGGGCCTTGGAGATCTTCTAGTCCAACCCCCTGCTCAGGCAGGAAACCTTATACCATTTCAGACAAATGGCTGACCAATCTCTTCTTAAAAGCCATCAGTGATGGAGCCCCCACAACCCCTGGAGGGAAGCTGTTCCACTGGTTAATTCTCCTCTCTGTCAGGAGGTCTCTCCTTAATTCCAGGTTGCTTCTCTCCTTGATTAGTTTCCACCCATTGCTTCTTGTCCTGCCCTCAGGGGCTTTGAAGAATAGCTTGACCCCCTCTTCTTTGGGGCAGCCCCTGAGATATTGGGACACTACTGTCATGTCACCCCTAGTCCTTCTTTTCATTAAACTAGACAAGCCCAATTTCTGCAAATGTTCTTCATTATAATTCATAATTATAAATCTAAATTATAAAATGTAACCTAGAGGTAAAGCCTGCAAAGAGGCAGGTTGGGCCTGGGAAGACCAGAACAGTGCGGACAATTAATGGAGAGTGGAGACGTGGAGCGATGCAGCCGGGAGATTCAGAGAATTTCCCCACCACACGTGGTCAGTGACCTTAGCGGCTGATACTCCTGCCTTTTCATTCAAGTTAAGGTGGCCTTTAAGAACTGGCCGTCAGGGTCAGAGTACCCTTCTCAAGTCTTGAGGTTGGGGCTCTGGGGTAACTGCAGGTACTCCTCAACTTATGACCAGTTGCTTAGCGGCTGTTTGAAGTTACAACCGACTGCCTGAAGGTACTTATGACCTGGATTTGAACTTCTGATAGCTGTCCCCCCCCAACCCCATCCCCCGTGGCCATATGTCTGCATGTCCGGCATTCAGCAAACCTCTTGCAGTTACAGCCACCTGCAGCATCACGCAGTCACAGGAACTCATTTTATGACGGTTTTGCTGAACATTGACATTTGCTTCCAGTTTTTGGCAAAACCACACCCTAACAAACAACAGCACCGGAAAAATTGATTTATGACTGGTTCTCGCACTGTTGCAGCATCCTTATGGTCATATGATCAAAATTTGAACACTTGGCTATTGTCTCACATTTATGACGGTCGCAGTGTCCCAGGGTCACGTGATCCCCTTTTGCGACCTTCTGACAAGCAAAGTCAAGGGGGAAGCCGGATTCACTTAACAACCATGTTATGGACTTAACAATTGCAGTGATTCACTTAACAGCTGTGGCAAGAAAGGTCATAAAATGGGGCAAAACTCAGTTAACAAATGTCTCGCTTAGCAACAGAAATGTTGGGCTCAATTGTGGTCATAAGTCGAGGACTACATATAACCTGATGGCCTATTCTTTCTTCTTGGGCCAAGCCCCCCCACCCTTGTGTATGAGGAAGCCCCCCCAGGTTCATAAGAGTACTACGTGGTTGTGGGGCAGCATTGCAGGCTGATCCTGTAAACTGCTCAGAGGGGGCGGTAAAAGCCCTGTGTAGCCGTATAGAAGCCTCAGGGCCAGTGCTGTTCAGGTGGCAAGGAGTCACACATCCCTCCCCCCCCCCCCGTGCTGGCTTGGGGTCCTCAGATTTTGGCCGTTCCTGTGGGTGCAGCTGAAGTGGAGCCCCCAGTGAGCCGTGCAGAGCCCCCTTGCTGGGATGCGTCTTGCCAATCCTGGATGATGCCATGCGGAGCCTTCCTCTCCCTCGCTTAGCAACCGCATCCTCACGGGAGGAGCACGGAGCCGGCAGCGCCAACATCCCAGGCAGCTCATTATCCCTGAGCCGTCAAACCGGCTTCAAAGGCTGGCAGACTCTCGCACACGGGCACACGAGTTGTAAAATGAGAGGAAGGCGCTGGGCACCTCCAGGAAACGGGGAGTGGGGGGTTTGCTTGGGAGCGACGCTTCCCATTACATTTGTTGGCTGAGCTGGTGTGGAAGACTCTCCCCCAGCTGTGGGTTTTGGCCTCTTGAAAAGGTGTGTGCCTCTAGCAAGGAGGCTGTTTTCCACCTCTGAAGCTCCCCCGCTTAAATCAGGCCCCCCATCATCCCCAGCCTGTGTGTTCAGACATGTAGAGGATACCAAATTAGAGAAACAGGTAGTCCATCTCCCATCATTCCCAGCCTGTGTGCTCAGAGGCATCTGGAGGATACCAAATTAGGAAAACGGGAAGTCTGCCTCCCATCATCCCCAGCCTGTATGCTCAAATAAATCTGACAGGTACCAAAGGAGGGGAAGATGTAGCAGTCCAGATTAGGAGTCTGTAAAATCCCTCTGCTGCTCAATTTCCTGCTGTTTTTAAGCCTTCCTTGGCTGAGTGATTTTAAGCATGGTTGGCTGGGGAATTCTGGGAGTTGAAGTCCACAGGTCTTAAAATTGCCAAGGGTGGACATTCCTGGTTTTCAACATATCTTGCCGAACACCAGGGATAATGAACGTATCTTTGTAAATGACTTAGATGAGGGGATAGAAGGGGAACTCATCAAATCTGCAGATGACACTATACTAGCAGGGATAGCCAACACCCCAGAAGAGAAGCTCGGGATCCAAAAAGATCTTGACAGACTTGAACAATGGACCCCATCCAATAATATGAAATTTAATGTGGAGAAAAGTAAGGTTTTACACCTGGGCAGGAAAAACCAAAAGTACAAGCATAGACTAGGTGAAACCTGGCTCAAAATCAGTAACTGCGAGAGGGACCTTGAAGTCCTTGGGATGATCCCTTACACATGAGTCAGTCGTGAGCGGCAGCAGCCAAAAAAGCTAATACAATCCTTGGTTGTATAAACAGAAGCATAGAATCAAAATCACATGAAGTACTAGTACCGCTTTATAAATCATTAGTAAAGCCATACCTGGAATACTGCATCCCGTTTCGGTCACCACATTAGAAAAAAGATGTTGAGACTTTGGAAAAAGTGCAGAGAAGAGCTACAAAGAGGATTAGGGGACTGGAGACTAAAACATATGAAGAATGGTTGCAGGAGCTGGGCATGGCTAGTCTAGGGAAAAGAAGGACTGGGGTGACATGATAACAGTCTTCCAATATTTGAGGGGCTGCCCCAAAGAAGAGGGAGTCAACTTATTTTCCAAAGCACCAGAAGGCAAAACAAGAAAGAATGGATGGAAACGGTTCAAGAAGAGAAGCAACCTGGAACTAAGGAGAAACTTCCTAACAATGAGGACAATTAACCAGTGGATCAGCTTGCCACTAGAAGTTGTAGGTGCTCCATCACTGGAGATTTTTAAGAAGAGATTGGACAGTCGCTTGCCTGAAATGGTATAGGGCCATGATGGCGAACCTATGGCACGGGTGCCACAGGTGGCACGCGGAGCCATATCGGTGGGCATGCGAGTTCAGCTCCGGCACACATGCGTGCCCCAGCCAGCTGATTTTCGGGCCTTCTGGGCCCACCAGAAGTCAGGAAACCCACTGTTTCCGGCCTCTGGAGGGCATTTGGGGGGGGAGGCCATTTTTGTCCTCCCCAGGCTCCTAGAAAGGCTCTGGAGCCTGGGGAAAGCAAAAAACAGGCCTACCGGGCCCACTGTGCCATCACGTGCCAAAGGCGGGGTGAGCACGGGGAGGTGGTGTGCATAGAATTACGGATGTGGGCACGCGTGCGTGTGACCCCACTGGGCTCCCCCCGCTTTTGGCACGCGATGACAAAAAGGTTAGCCATCACTGGTATAGGGTCTCTTGCTTGAGCAGCGGGTTGGACTAGAACACCTCCAAAGTCCCTTCCAGCTCTATTCTGAATTGAATTGAATTGGTCTAGAGTCTAGACTCCATGGCCTGAGCCTTAACCTGGGAGAAGGGCTGTTTTGGGGACTAGAGACTTCAACTTGGAAAGAAGGTGAAAGACAAATGCAACAAGCCATTGTAGGCATTGATTTTTTAAAAATGTATTATATATTTATAATATATATTTTATTTATTTATATATATATATATGTGTGTATATATATATATATATATATATATATATATATATATATATATATATATCAGTAACAACAGGAAGATATAATAAAGGACAAGCAAAAATATAGTAGCTGTAGAAAAAGATATATTTAGGATGATGAATAAGTAAGTAACGTTTGTAGAAACTAAGACTCCGTCCATAAAATGTTAATATAAAACTCAATCAATACTTTAACATACTGTCAGGTCTAGTCATACAGGCCATTCATTGCTCCAAACTCCCCATTTTTAGACCGTATGTTATTCTGACACACTGATATTTATACAGCGTGCCTCAGTGCTTCGAGATCTATGATGCAAGGGCCTTAGAGGATTCAGTGGGAATAAGTGAAAAGAAAGGCTCAGACATGGGTGGGTCCTCACTTAATGACATTTGCTTAATGACTGCTCTGACGGCACTGAAAGAAGGGCCGAGGGGGTCTTCTCCAGACCTACCCAGGCCAGGGTGGTGTCCAGTGCTGGTGCTGAATGCAGAAGGACAAACGGGGCCTCCAAGGAGAACTTAAACCCACAGGGCTCGTTGCCTACCCACCCACCCACCCCGAACACATACAGATAGATTGGATGGATGGATGGATGGATGGACACGGACTGACGGACTGACGGACAGACAGATGAGAGAGAGAGAGAGAGACACACACACACATGGTCTTCCACAAGCAAGGTCAATGGGGAGGCCAGATTCACTTAACAACCGTGTTCCTAACTTAACAACTGCAGTGATTCAATTAAGAACCATGGCAAGAAAGACCGTAAAATGGGACAACATTCAGCAAGGGAAATGCTGGGCTCAGTTGCTGAGTGGAGGCCGGCCTCTTTACCAGCCAATTGAAGAAAGACTGGATCCCTTGGGCGGGGGGGGGGGGGGGGGGGCGGGGAGGCAGCTAAAGAGGGTGTGGGGAGCAGTTTTAGGCATTTGCATGCCAGGAAATGGGTGTGTTGCACCCATGCAAGGAAGACACTCCCCCCCCCAAGTGCAGGATGTCTCCCCATGGCATTCAGGAGAGCAGGAGCTGAGCCCAGCTGGAAGGCACCAGGTGGAGAAACCCCCCACCCCGCTGCCTGGCGGCTGAGAAAGGGGGGTGTCCCTGACAGGGTGTTGTCTGTTGCCGCCCCCTCCCCGTCCTTTCTTTCCCAGGCCCTTGCAGGGGGGAGGGGGAGGTTTGTGCAGTGCTGAGGAGGGCAAGCAGCAGCTGGCAGGGCGCTTCCGAGTCCCAGCCAGGCTGAGTCTCAAATGAGCCGCCTGGACCTCAGTCTTACTCAGGGAAGCCGCTTGGAGAAAGGGGGGGGGGCGACAGGAGGAGGGTTAGCACAAGGGAGGTGCAGAAACGCCTTTCCCGGGTTGGGGAAGATGGTCTCTGGGTCCCCTTAACCCTCGTCCCAGCCATCCGGCAGAAAACACCTGGAATGACCCAGGCAAGAGAAGGCAGCTGATTCTGCTGGGTTCAGAGGGTGGGACCCCCTTGGGTGTCTCTCGGGGGCTGCAACTGCAGCCTGGTGGCTTTAAACTATGGTGTAAACACCCTGTTGCATTTCCTTCCTGCCCCCCAGAGCCATTCCTAGTTTAGTCCTTTCTGGCCATCTTAGATCCAGGTTATTTGCTCATCCTCTGCATTGTCCTTCTGGGCAATGAATCGAAACGTGCCGGCGTCTGTCTTGCCTCCTCTGCACGCTGACGTTTGCTCTGCTCTCTGCGGCTTCCTTGGAAGGCCGGGCTGCAGCAGGAGACCTCTTAAAATGTTCCTTTCTGCAGGCAGGAAAGGTACTTCATCAGCCTGGCATTGACGTATGTTTGCTTGCCCATTAAGGGCCGTCAACGTGTCCCTTGTCTGAATGCTGGCATTGATTGCCATCTGTTCGGCTGTCCTGTTATTCCAGCGACTCCATGGATTGAGGAGTGGGAGTCTGGGGTCAAATGAAGATGGGCTTGTGCAAGGTTCCTGGTCTACCAGCCTTTGGCCTCAGGGATCTGGGCTCCTGCCTCTCCTCAGAAGGTCTTGAGACGCTGGAAAGAGAAGAACAACAGAGATGACAAAAGTCCTGGAGGCTAAAATAGAGGAAGAACGGTTGCAGAAACTGGGGTTGTCTAGTCTAATGAAGAGAAGGACCAGGGGAGACATGATAGCAGTCTTCCAATATCGCAGGGGCTGCCACAAAGGAGAGGGAGTCAAGCTATCCTCCAAAGCCCCTGAGGGCAGGACAAGAAGCAATGGGTGGAAACTAACTAAGGAGAGAAGCAACCTGGAACTAAGGAGAAATTTCCTAAAAGTGAGAACAATTAACCAGTGGAACTGCTTGCCTCCAGAAGTTGTGAATTCTGCAACACTGGAAATTTTTAAGAAGAGATTAGACAGCCATTTGTCTGAAATGGTATAAGGTCTCCTGCTTGAGCAGGGGGATGGATTAGAAGATCTCCAAGGTCCCTTCCAACTCCGTTATTCTGTTAATTCTGTTAATTCTGTTTTCTGTGAATACCATGGACAGTTCCCAGTAATCATCTTCAAGGTCAGAATTCAAAGGCATCAATAACAGGTAGTCCCCGACTTGCGACCACAGTTGAGCCCAAAATTTCTGTTGCTAAGCGAGAAGATTTGTTAAGTGAGCTTTGCCTCATTTTACAACCTTTCTTGCCACAGTCGTTAGGTGAATCACTGCAGTTGTTAAGTCAGTAATACGGCTGTTAAGTGAATCCGGCTTCCCCCTCGACTTTGCTTGTCAGAAGGTCTCAAAAGGGGATCACGTGACTCCTGGGACATTGCAAGCCTTAGAAGCCCCTGCCAGTTGCCCAGCCTCTGAGCTTTGATCACATGATCAGGGTGGGCTGCTGTAATGGTTGCCAGTGGGAAAAATGGTGAAAAGTGAAATATCCCTTTTTTCAGTGATGTTGTAACTTTGAACAGTCACTAAATGTCCTGCTGTAAGCCGAGGATGGCCTGTACTCTTCCTTTCTGGCTTCTTCGGCATCCATGGAGCCTGAGAGGGAATAGCTCGGCTTGCCCGATTCTGGTCTTTGGAGGTGAAGGCCTCCCGGCATCTGAAGATCTTTTCCAGGCCTTCGTGTCAGGCTGTGGCATAGTTCTTGACCATTTGTTCTTTGGCGCTTGGTGTCCTTTCCTCCCCTTCCTTCCAATGGCCTCTGTTCCTTGGAGAGTCCCAGACGAGTCCTCAAACTTTTCTTGGCAAGGTTTTTCGGACGCGATTTGCCGTTGCTTCCTTCCTAGGGTTGAGAGAAAGTGACTGGCCCAAGGTCGGCCAGTGGCTTCGTGCCCAAGGCAGGACTAGAACTCACAAACTAGTTTCTACTCCGATATTCTCCATGGCGGGTGGATCCTAAAGGGCAGAAGCTCTCTTGCCTTCCAGCATCTTCTCTCCCAAATCTCAGGCTGGTTACCAGACCTCTCGTTCCTCATTGGCTGTAGAGATAACGTTAGCCCCCCCCCTTTTTTTTTCTTTTTCATTTTGCACCTTAATTTTTATAACTCTGGCTGGCAGATCCTTGGGTGTCAGGTAGAGTGATCAGCATGGCTCAGAATATTAATGTTTCACCCTCCAATTCTAAACCGTACTCGTCTTTTTCCAATTCAGCTCCCCTTAAAATATATTCAGCATAAAGACTGAAGAAATAGTGGGAGCATCCACGGACTTCCCTTGTCCCTTTGTGGACCCCAAGACCGTTGCGGGTTTTACCCTGCGGCATCCAGAATGTCTTCCTCCGGTGACAGTGCAGGTTTCTCAGGAGGACCCCGAGCAGATCTGGAATTCCCATTTTCCTAAGAATATCCCACCCCTTAACATGGTCAATGCAAGTGAAGGCCTTCGTCAAATTGGTGAAGTGGATATTGATTTCATTTTGATATTCTTGGACTTTTCCAATTATTTAGCAAATGTCAAGAGTCATGAATGTCTCCTGTTCCTTGGCCTTTTCTAAAATCGGCTCAGATATCTTCCGCGTCCCTCTCCAGGTGGGACTCTAATATCCCCTGTATAGAACAGAATAGAATAGAATAACAGATTTGGAAGGGACCTGGGAGGTCTCCTAGTCCAACCCCCTGCCCAGGCAGGAAACCCTACACCACTTCAGACAAATGGTATATCCAACATCTTCTGAAAAACCTCCAGTGATGGAGCAACTACAATTTCTGGAGGAAAGTTATTCCACTGGTTAATTGTTCTCACTGTCAGGAAATTTCTCCTTAGTTCCAGGTTGCTTCTCTCCTTGATTAGTTTCCACCCGTTGCTCCTTGTCCTGCCCTCAGGGGCTTTGGAGAATAGCTGGACTCCCTCCTCTTTGTGGCAACCCCTGAGATATTGGAAGACTGCTATCATGTCTCCCCTGGTCCTTCTCTTCATTAAACTAGACATACCCAGTTCCAGCAATCGTTCTTTACTGTATATGATCCTGAGCATTATTTTGCTAGCTGGTGAAATTAAGGATATTGTGCGAGAGTCCCGCATTTATGTTCCACATTTCCAGCGCAGTTCTGCATTTGTGGCTTTGGGTTTTGTTTTACAGTGTGGCAACTTCCATAGCGAAGAGCTTTGTTGTGGCTATCTCACAAACCTCATTTGTGCTGCAGAAGGGAAGGCAGGAAGTCCTTGAGTTACGAGTACGAGTGGTCCTCCTCTTCAGCAGGACAGAGAAAGAAAGGGGGGGAAGGATATTTATTGTTGGTGTACAGACCGTGCGTGATGAAGAGGTTAAGGATGAATTATGGAACGTTTTGTGCCGAGATGAAGGTCGGGGCTGGACAGGAGGCAATCTAAGAGATGAAATACTGAGTATAGATAGACCTCATTTAATGGCCAGTCACTGAATGACCATTCAAAGTTACAATAGACTCCCTCCCAAGAAGTTACTTATGACACATTGTGAAGGTAAAGGTACTGCAGCACCCCACAGTCACGACATGCAGAATAACAGAACAAGAGGACAGAAGGGACCGTGGAGGTCTTCTAGTCTGCTCAAGCAGGAAACACTGTATCATTTCAGATAAATGGCTGTCCAGTCTTTTCTTAAAAACCTCCAGTGTTGGAGCATCCACAACCTCTGGAGGTAAATCGTTCCACTGGTTAATTGTTCTCACTGTTGAGAAGTTCCAGGTTGCTTCTCTCTTTGGTGGGTTTCCACCCGTGGCTTCTTCTCCTGCCTTCTGGTGCTGTGGAGAACAGGTTGACTCCCTTTTCTTTGGGGCAGCCCCTCCAATACTGGGACAGGGCTTCATGTCACCTCTTCCTACAACAATTGCAAGTATGGTCGTAAGTCACTTTTTTCAGGTTCGTTGTAACTTCAAACAGTCACTAAATGAATGGTTGTAAGTTGAGGACCTGCGCCTGTAATGGGCTTCACACTGACGTTCGTTCACATGCAGGGAACCCAGCTTGGAATCCTGCCCTTGGGGCGCCTCTTTCGCCCCCCTTCACCCGGGAGCATTTGGATCTAAATATTTGCACAATTAGTGGCTCTTTATGAAGTCGGCTTATCAACTGGAAACAGAAATAAGCTGTTGAAAATTCAGAGGGCCTTTTTTCCCTTCGCATTTGTTTCTGAAGTGCCAGAAGACCAAAGAGGCCCATTTATCTTGTCTTCTGTTCTCTCCCCTGGCCTTTCAGATAAATCCCTCCATGCGGAGGTGCTTCTGACTCTTCCAGCCCTTTTCTTTTCCTTTTTTCTGATCTCAGTGCCAAAAGCAAACAAACAGCAAAAGAGAAACAACAGACAAAGTTCTTTTTCAAAGTAAGATGGAACTGATTTTAAAATGAAAACGGGCATAGAATAGAATAACAGAGTTGGAAGGGACCTCAGAGGTCTTCTAGTCCAACCCCCTGCTTAGGCAGGAAACCACTTCAGACAAAAGGCTATCCAATCTCTTCTTAGAAACCTCCAGGGAGGAATCACCCACGGCTTCTGAAGGGTTCAGGCTTGAGGGTTCCTTTTGGAGTGATGGACCATGGACCAACAAGTGTGCCAGAACGACAACAACAATTTTGACCATCTAATCTGCCTAAATCTGCATTGTTCATCCTCCGTGTTGGCCTCCCTGCAACATTTCCACCTTTGCTTTCTGCGAGGAGTTTGGGATTCCCGCTGCCCCTTCTTTCTCCTTCCAAATCCTGCTGACCAATCCTGGCAAGAGGAAGCTGCTTGTGCCGTTCCAAGGAAGCGGTTGGACGTGTGGAGGAGCCCAGGTGAAGGAGGAGAGACACGGTAGCCGGAAGAAGGAATTGTGCTGCAAAGAACATTCATGGCAAACGTTAAGCTGTTTTCCCACTGTTATTGTGGGTGCAAATGGCTGGCCAGCAGCCCTACTTAAGGCCCTTTCCCTGTGGAGGAGGACTTGCTCACAAGAAAATGTTAAAATGACAGGTAGCCGAGATCCACAGCACACCAGGCTCCCACCTGCTGTCTCCCAGAGTTTGTCTCCAAATTTCATTTTCATTGTTTCGATGAAACAATCTAACCATCCCCTCTGCCCTCCCCTTCTGCTTCCTTCCCCAAGATCAGGGTCTTTAATACAGGAGAATATTTGTAGCTCAGGGTTGATAGATAGGAGGGGTCCTTGGTGCTCTCTGAGCCTGGTGGTTCTTTTGCAGACGTTTCATGACCCAACTAGGTAACGTCATCGGTGCTAGCAGGGAGGCTGCAGAGACGAGGACGACTGTGGGGTCCTTGGTGTTCTCTGAGCTTGGTGGTTCTCTTGCAGACATTTCATGACCCAACTTGGTAACCTCATCAGTGCTAGTGACTAACCCTGATGAGTTTACCTAGTTTGGGTCATGAAACGTCCCCAAGGAAACCACCAAGGTCAGAGAGCACCAAGGGGCCTTCAGAATCTTCTCTCTCTCTCTTCTCATTCGGTGGCCAAAGTATTTGAGCTTCAAGGTCTGTCCTTCCAAAGAACAGGGTTGATTTCCTTTAGGATCGACTGATTGGATCTCCTTGCACTCCAAGGGACTCTCAAGAAAATTAAGAGAATTTTAAGGAGAAACTTCCTAACAATTAACCTGTGGAACAGCTTGCCTTCAGAAGTTGTGGGTGATCCATCACTGGAGGTTTTTAAGAAGAGACTGGACAATTTGTCTCAAATGGTATACTAGGTCTCTTGCTTGAGCAGGGGGTTGGACTAGAAGTCCTTCATGGTCCCTTCCAGCTCTATTCTGATTGATTGATTGGTTGGTTGATTGATTGAGGTCTTCTCCAGCACCCTTCTTCCAGTTATAATCATCTTAAAAGAGAATTGTTGTTGTTGTTGTTGTTATTATTATTATTATGGCTATTATTGAATTGTGTTTTTAACCTGTATACCATCCAGAGTTGGGTGGCCTTATAATCGGTAATAAATGACTTATTTTTTCTGGCTGTTTTGCTACAATTCCTATACTCCTCAGTAAGTATAGTATTGAGAGTTGTGATCTATGTGAAAGCAGTTGTGTTGTGTAGACCCTGAAAGGGGTGTGTCCCTCAGTTGTTGCTCCACTAAGAAAAGGTTCTTGGGTCCCAGAAGGGTCTCTGTATGGGCCTTTGGCTTTGCCATAGACGCCAATCCTCATCCTCTCAATTGGGGGGAATGATGTTGAACAGGCGTGCGCTTTCTCCAACGCTCCGCCCTTGGCAGGACATGGATTATGGGCATTTGAGTCAGGCTGCAGCTCTGCTCTGCGGTGACTTCGTGGGGTGCCAGAGCTGGCTGCAGCTCCCAGGAGAATAGTCCTACACTTACGACCGCAATTGTGACCAGAATTTCCATTGCTAACCAAGGCGTTTGTTAAGTGAGTCGGTCCTTATTTTACAACCTTATTTTGCCAGGGTTGTTAAATGAACCAATGCAGTTGTTAAGTGAACCATGCAGTCCTTAAGCAAATCTGGCTTCTCTGATTGCCCCCTGGGAAGTCGCAACTGGCGAACCCATGACCAAGGGGCACCGCAGCCATTGCAAATAGCAGTAGCAATAGCAACAAGGTTTATATACCGCTTCGCGGTGCTTTCCAGCCCTCTCTAAGCGGTTTACAGTCAGCCTCTTGCCCCAAAAATCTGCATCCTCATTTTATCGACCTTGGAAAGACAGAAGGCTGAGTCAACCTGGAGCCTGGTGAGATTTGAACTGCCAAATTGCAGGTAGCCGGCAGGCAGCAGAAGCAGCCAGCAGTCCTGCGCTCTAACCACTGGGCCACTGCGGCTCAAATACTCCTGGTTGCCAAGCAGCTGGTCTTGCTGCGATGGTCGTAAGTGTGAGGACTGATCATTAGTCACTTTTCTAGCGCTATTTTGATTTTAAATAGTTGGTTGTAAGTCAAGGAGGATCCGTACTTGCAGGAAAATCGCCCTTCCTCTCCAGATTAGCTTTTCTTGTGAACTTTACACTTGCTTGCAGTTTCTTTCTCGGACTGCCTTTTTTCGGAGGGTGGGGCACCAGGGATGGATGCATACCTGAAAGCCTTTGTTATTCAGAGGGTCCCCTTCTGGGTGAGTTGGGGGGATCTGGGGGTGCTGTGGGATTACCCAGATTACTCTTTCGGGGGAGGGGGGATTTTGGCATCCTTGCTCAGTTGGGTCAGCCAAGAACAATTTCCCCAAAAGGTCCCTTAAAAGGCAACTGGACTTTCTTGTTTTGCTTTGTTTTTCTTTGAAAACGTTTTGCTTCTCATCCAAGAAGCTTCCTCTCTTCTGAACAGACACATTCAGGCTTTCAGGGTCTCCTTAGATCTGGGCCTCCCCTCCCCCACCCCACTCTTGGCTGGCATGTCCTGTTTGGACCTACAATGCACAGAGCTGATCAGTTTGGGG
>WNWU01000128.1:266255-316091 GCA_012654045.1 Ptyas mucosa
GCGTTCGGGGCGGGGTCCTCCGAGGGGCCTGGGCTGAGTCCTTGCAAGAGTGCGGGGGGGAGGGAGGGAGGAGTGGGGGGGGCGAGTCAGTTGTCACCAGGGGAGTCTCTGTGGGGGAGGGAGGGGGGGGTCCCGGCTTCACTCCTGCCCTGCCAGTCCCAGGCCCGTCTGGGGGGAGGGGGTCGCCCATCGGGCTTGTCCTCTAGTGCTGAAAAACGGGCCCATCCCAGGCTAACCTCGGCAGCTGTTGGGTGGGGCCGCCCTGTGAAATGAACCCAGAACATTGGCTAAGTCTGTCACCAGGCGAGGTGCCTTGTGTGAAGAGCCGATATCTTCCTGGATTGGTTGGCTTGAGCGTGACAAATCAGGATATCAGTGGTTGGGACCAGGGAGGCAGCGGTGAGACTGGGCTGATGTGTGAATGGCGGGTGGGATGCGTTGCATCAAGCGGTCCTCTGTGGCCCCTTTGTGCTGGGGCCTCTTTCCCTGCACCGCCCAACGGACAGGGGAATCAAGGCAGTTCTGCCTGTGCGTGTGGTGTGAGTGCATGCAACAGATGAGGAAGAGTCAAGAGTTGTCTCTCAGGGCATCCTGGGGTGCAGGAGAGTGCTTGGGCCCAGGAGGAAGGCCTGGGGAAGAAGCCTCTCTTGGGTGGACATGAACTCAGCCAGAGACGAAGAGCCACCCACCCGCTTTCCCTCCTAGCTCCATTCTGCGTTTCCTGACCCTCCGAGGGGCTTCTTTGATCTCTGGGCTTGGGTTTTCAGTAGCTGAGCCCTCTCCCCCTCTTGGGTCTGTGCCCACTCAGGGCCGGTTTGGTTTCTGACTCGGCAGAAGAGCTTCTCCCGGGGCTGTAGCGGTGTTTGAGCCAGGCTGACTCGGGGCGGCCTTCCCCACAAGCAGTCAGAAATGGAGGCTGGAGCAGGTCATGTTGTGCTCCACCCCGTGGGTGCCTCTTGTGTGCTCACAGCACCCTCTGGAACCCGGTGCATCTGGGTGCACCCACTCATCACTGCAGCGCTGGCTGAGCTTGCAGGCAGCATGAGGTCATGTTGCAAAGATGCTCCTGCAGCACCCGTGCATCGGTTGTCCTACCCAGAGGCACCTGTAAAGCCAGAAGGGGGTCTTGGCGTGGGGTACGCAGGGGCCTCCGCGAGAGACATTGGGGCGCAGAGAGGAGGGGAGCCTGCCTGACGCTTTCCGGGCTGGGCTGGCATCCAAACAAGCACCAGCCCTTGGGGGCATCCAGAGCAGCTGTCCCATCTGGAGGCTGAGTCCTGCGTGGCTTGTGGCTCTCCAAGCCCAAAGTGCCCGGGAGCATTTCTGGCCGGCCATCGGTGGCGCAAGGGCACCTTTTGTGACATCCATGGAAATCGGCCATTGTCCTTGCAATCAGGCCGATTCTCATTTGTCTTCTGTGTGTAGAGTCTGTCTAGATGCTTTTGTTCCTTCTTGGTGTCCTCGGTTTATTTGGGTTTAAGGTACGGTTGCCTGCTGGTGCAGAAGGCTCTCCGGGAAAGTTCTAGGCTTGGACAAAGATCGGGGGGGGGGCGTGGAGGGAGGACAAAGTTTGTACAAAGCAGAGCAGCAAGGAAGAATTCTCAGTGGAAGAGGGTTAACTCTTCCTTTATACTAATCTCAGAATTGCGTCTCTTATCTTAAGTGCTGCTTCTGCTTGCAGCTTGACTGGCAGTGAGTTATGAGGTGCTGAGTCAGACCACCACAGGAGCAAAAGTAAAGCCCCCCCCCCCCCACCCCCCCCCCCGGTGCTGTTTGATGTGCTCCCCTCAGTGATTTGGCTTTCAAGTGCCACAGATCCCTGCTACTTTCCCTGACCAGCTGTTGCGCGTGGGCTGCGTTGCACAAACACACGCAGTCCCCGTGTGTGGCAGGGACTCCGGCATGCTCTTAGGATGTGGCCCAGCCATGACACGTCCGGTGAGAACACCAGCTGCTGAGGCCCCCCCCCCCCCCTTCTTCCCCAGAATTTATATTTGCAAAGACAGACGTTGCGGCAGAGTGATGGCTGCAGGGAAGGGCCAGGGTGAGAGGGAGAGGGATGCTGGGATGGCAGGGTCTCTGGCTTGCCCCCTGCAACTGAGGAGAGGCTTCCATTGGACAAATGGAACCAGGGGACCCTCCCCCTCCTCAGTTCTTTTAATTCTGACAATGTGGAGCTTGGAGGAGACTTGGAGTTGTAACAACCAGGAGTAGTTTGCCACAGTCCGGAGCCAGGAGAAATCCTCTCTGATTCCTGGCTTCAGGACTGTCTGAGGCAGGGGTCTCCAGAGTTGAAGTCCAGAAGTCTTAAAGCTGCCAAGGTTGGAGACCCCTGGTCTCAGGTGAATCCAAGTACCGGCCACCCGGATAACATGCCGAATGAATTACCCGGCTTCTGAATTTGCAGCAGAGGTGAAAAGGCCTGAGTTTGCCCAGCCCAGGAGGCCGTGGCCAGAGCTAGCGGATATTCAAATCAAGTGTGTGTGGCACATGTTCCCAGATGAACCTGTGAAACCTTCCACCAACCCGAGGAAGGGTCCTTTGCAAAGCCAGCCCATCAGGAGGGTTGCTAAGAGTTGACAGATAATCTGTCAGTCCTTCCGTATCGAAATCCTGATGCTCCACGGTGGACGACTCAACGTGGGAAAAGTTCACAGATGCCCTAAGATTGGTGCTTCTCTGGCTGCCCTGGAACACGGGGAGGAGGGCCGTGTTGGGGGTCCTGTGGGGCTCCCATTGAGGGTCCCGCTAGCCTGTGGTGGGACCAGAGCCCTGGTAGGCGCCCCAAGGCTTGTGCTCCACGGGGCAAGGGGGAGGTCTTCGCTTTGGCTGCTTGAACGTCAGTCGTCTCCTGGGATCTGGGTACAGGTAGTCCTCAAATTACAACCACAAGGGAGCCCCAAATTCCTGCTGCTAAGCAAGAAAGTTGTTAAGTGAGCTTTGTCCCATTTCCTGATGTTTGTTCTTAAGGGAATCTGGATTCCCCATTGACGTTGGCTGGTTGGAAAAGGGGATCATGTGACCCCGGGACACCGCAACCGTCATAAACACCAGCCAGTTGCTAAGGGCCCGAATTTGGATCACGTGACCCTAAGGGAACTGTTCACTCTGTGAAAAACGGTCATAAGTCACTTTTTTCAATGCTCTTGTAACAGTCCCTAAATGAGCTGTCGTAAGTCGGGGACTAGCCTGTAAAGGAGAGAAGGCGCCCAAGAGTTGGAGGATTCTTGCTAGATCCAGAGTTGTGACTCGAGGGATCTGGGGGTGCAGGACGGGGCTTGGACCCAGGGGAAGACCTGGGGAAGAAGCTTCCCGTGGGTGGACATAAACTCAGCCAGAGACGCAGAGGCAGCCTCCTCTCCTCCCCTTCCGCATCACCCCTTGGGAAGGCCAGCTACCGGTCAGGTGGCCGGACTGTTCTGGGCCGTTGCGCTCACAGGGCTTGGCTGGCCCCTCCTCCAAAGGCAACCATGGCTGAAATCCTTGGGCGATGCCCCCCACCCCCATTTCCTCCATCAACGGGGCTGATCAGAACCTTTTGGCAGAGCTGACAGCCGGTGGCACCTTTGAGGAATTGCTCAGCTGTGCTGCTTTGCTCCCCGCAAGCCCACCATGCGTAAATGACCAAGAGTAGTAGCGTTACTCCCACTCTTCCAGCGCGGGGAGGGAGGTGCCACAAACCAGGATTAGTCATCCCACTCAAGATACAACAGTGGCATTAAATGGAAAGGAAAACTATTGTCAGTCAAATGCCGTTCATAAGTCTTGCCAATAAAAGAATGTCCCCCCTGAAGGGACTTTGTTGGTCCCTGAATCTTCCCGAAAAGACGGGCCGGGCGGGGCGCTGTCAGAAGCACCGGTGAGGAGGGGGTCTCAGCCGGTTGCAGGCAGCTCCCCCCCCCTCCTGTCCTTGAAGGAGCAAGCGGGCCCCCGTTAGCCACAGGGCCTGGGGGCTCTCCACACACCAGGGCTTTGGGGAGGCAAAATTGGCTGGTTCAGGCAGCCGGTTTGCTGGAAGGGCGGCTTCTGTGGCAGCCCCACTTGCTGGGTTTCCCGGCGGGTGCCCTGAGACCCTTCCCCTCGGGCCCAGCAATGGGCTTGTAGCTCTTCTCCCGCTTGCAAACACCCACCCGCACCCCCACCCGCTGCCCAGGGCTTCTGGCTTCAAGGCGTCCTAAGTCAGCTTACAAAACTGCCTGTGATCCAAGCCAGCCCGGCTGCTCTCCTCCTCCTCTACCACGGGGGAGGCTGCTGGATGCACAAATCTGATCGGGAGCCAGGAAGTCGGAGTGGATCCCTTCGAAATGCCTGGAGTGGAGAACAATTGCCAGCCAGGGTGGGTGGGCTGCCAGTTAGGAAGCAAAGATGGGGAAGGGTCGGCTGAGGCTCCGAGATTGTGAGGAGGGGGCTCAGCGACTCCTTGGAGCAGCCGGCCGATCAGCCCCGGCTGTGGCACGAAGGACGCGAGTCGCACTGCCATGGTGACGGAGGAGGCGTCTTTCAGAGCAGCCTTTGATGTTGAGCTGGTTGTGGGGAGGGGGTGCAGGAGAGAATGAAGCCCCCCCCCACTTCAAGAGAGAGACAAAGAGGCACCTCCGGGTGTTGCTCCAACAGCGAAGCCGGAGGAAACGTGCGAAGATGGCTCTGGAGTGAGCAAAGAAAGGGGCTTTGTAGTCCCTTTCGGCCAAGCGCTAACCAGGGTGACCCAACCAGCCCAAAGGCTATTGTGGCTTCCTTGAGAAGCCAAATCCCTTCCGTGCCTCAACTTCCTTTGCGCAGAGAATTCTCCTTGGCCCTGGAGCTTCCCTTCCTTGGAGAGGCTTCTGGTGCTCTCCCAGTTTCCCTCTTCCGCCAGGATGGGGCTTTTCCCACCTGTGGCCGTGCAGGCAGCCCTCGACTTACAAGCACAATGGAGCCCAAAATTTCTTTGGTTAAGCGAGACAGTTGTTAATGAGTTTTACCCCATTTTACGAACTTTCTTTCCACAGTCGTTAAGAGAACCATGCAGTGGTTAAACAAGTCACACAACCGGTCATTAAGTGAATCTGGCTTTCCCACTGACTTCACTGGTCAGAAGATTGCAAAAGGGGATCATGTGACCCCAGGACGCTGCGACCGTCATAAATATGAATCAATTGCCAAGCATCTGCAAATCGTGTGATGGTGGGGATATTGCAGTGGTCATAAGTGTGAAAAATAGTCGTAAGTCCCTTTTTTCAGTGCCAGTGAAAGTTTGAATGATCACTAAATTAACTGTTGTAAGTCGAGGACTGCCTGTAATCCTCCACCACCCCAGCAACAATAACAAACAGTCACTAAGTGAATGGTCGTAAGTTGAGAACTAGCTCTGTTTCAGTTGAAATGGGCTATCCTGAAAAACAGTGTTGTGCCCATAGGGCAAAGTTCCCATTTCTCTTTCTGGGGAGGGTCTTGAACCCCCCGACGATTGGCTGCTTCCTCCAACGTTCCCAGGCTTTGAGCAGGGGGCTGGACTAGAAGACCTCCAAGGTCCCTTCCAGCTCTATTCCGATTCCCCTCTCCGGCCCACTCCTGATACGGTCAGTCAGATCTAGGAGGGAATAGGGAACTCGCTCTGGCCCATTTCCCCCAGGACAATTTAACAATTCCATTCAGTTATTTAAAATAAATAAAAATTACTTTAATGTTTGTCCTTTTCATCTCATTCTGTCCCTCCCTCCGTTTCCATCCTTTCTTAAAGGATTCTGTCCCACCATTTCTTGGCTGTTAATGTGGCTCTTGTCCTGCGGTGAGTCGGCCGTGGCCAGGAGGGGAGATGCCCCTCTCCTCAGCCTCCGGGAAGTGGAGGTGCTGTTCTCTCCTGGGGGGTCTTCTCCGGAGGTAGAAAGAAGGGGTCTGCAGCCCCAATACCCCCCCCCCCATTGAGAGAGGCAACAGGGAGGGGCCGCTTTTCAGCATGGGCCAGCAGGAGGAAAGGACTGCAGCTGGCTCTGAACTTATGACCATTCGTTTAGTGACCGAAGTTACCATGGCAGGGGAAAAACTGACTTGGGAGCTTGATTCACACTTACGACCCTTGCACTGTCCCCCAGTCACGGGATCGAAATTCAGAGGCTTGACAACCAACTTTTCTTTATGACGGTCACAATGTCCCAGAGTCACGTTTGGTCGCCTTCTGACACGCAACGTCAATGGAGGAAACCAGATTCCCTGAACAACGGTGCAGCTAACTGATTCGCTTAACGACGGTGGCAAGAAAGGTTGTAAAATGGAGCAAAGCTCACTTAAATGTCTGGTTTAGCAACAGAAATGTTGGACGTCATGGTGGCCATTAGAGGAAGGAGGGAGGGAGGGAATGGGGGGCACGGGAGAATGTTCTCCCACCACCTTGTCCAACTTTTGGGGGTTTGGGGCGTGAAGTGGGGAGGGGGGCTCTGCCTTCTCTGGTGACTGTCTGTGTCTTGGTCCTTTGCTTCTCGCCAGCTGGCTGTTCTGTGCTGCCTCTTGCTCATCTCTTGCATGACCATCCATGCTCAGGTCTCCATGGCTCACCTCATCAGCTGGGTAACTATGGCCTCTCTTCCTCTTCCTCTTCCTCTTCCTCTTCCTCGCTTCTCCCGGCTTTCTCCTCATCCCACGCCTGCCTCCTCTTCCTCTCCCCCTGGCCCTTCGTGCTCCTGGCTGGTCCTCCTTGCACGTGGTGGCTGATCCGACCTGGGGCAGGAGGAGGAGGAGGAGGACCTCTCTCCCCACCCAGCAGGAACCCAGCGGCCCACTCTGGAGGCCTAGAGAATGAGGAGGAGGCCCAGATGCCTCGGTTGCTGCTTGGGCTGAGGGGGCTGAAGCCTTCCCTAAGGCCACGACATCCAGGTAACAGGTAACAGAATCACGGAGTCGGAAGGGACCTTGGAGGTCATCTAGTCCAGCCCCCCCCCGCCCAAGCAGGAGACCCTACACCATTTCTGACAGAGGGCAGTCCCGTCTCTTCTTGAAAGCCTCCAGGGATGAAGCTCCCACAACTTCTGAAGGCAAATTCTGCTCCGTCGGTGAATTGTTCTCAGTGTCAGAAATTTTTTTCTTTATTTCCAGCTTGAATCTCTCCTTGTTCAGTTTCCATCCATTATTTGGAAGCAACTCAAGAAGCCCCCCCCCCCAGTGCACCGAAGTACAGGGAGTCCTCAGCTTAATGACCACAGTTGCGCCCAAAACCTCTGTCCCCAAGCGGGAGATTTGCCTGTGACCTCTCTTGCCACAGCTGTTAAGTGAATCACTGCAGTTGTCAAATTAGTCACACGGTTGTTAAGTGAATCTGGGCCCCCCCTGTTGACTTTGCTGGTCAGAAGGTCGCAAAGGGGGATCACGTGACCCCAGGACACTGTGACCGTCGTAAATATGATTCGGTTGCCAAGTGTCTGAATTCTAATCACGTGACCACGGGGATGCTGCAACAGTCGTAAGGGTGAAAAACTCTCACCGGTCACTTTTTTGAGTGCCACTAAATGAAGTGTTATAAATCGAGGCCTGCCTGTATAAGGAGGAAGAGGGGGAACCGGAGGCTGTTCTTCTAGGCCAGGGGTCTCCAACCTTGGCAACTTTAAGCCTAGTGGATTTCAACTCCCAGAATTCCCCAGGCTCAAAGTTGCCAAGGTTGGAGACCCCTGGCCTAGCCAATCTCCCTCAAAGCATTTCCTCCCTCCCTCCCTCCCTCCCTCCCTGGAGTGCGTCTCCTTCTCTTGCCTCCCTAGCAGGGCTGACAGATGAGACCCCATGCAGGTGGGCTTGGAAGCTGCTCCCCCATCCCCACCTGCTGCCAGCGTCCATGGGGAGAATCCAGAGTGTGGTCAATTTGTGCTCAGCTCCCCGAGGCCTCCGTCCTTTCCAGCCTGCTAACGGTCCCCCTGGCAAATGGGGGGGGGACAGATGGGGGTGCAGCTAATTTGGGGTGACCCATGATCCCCAGGAGTTTAAAGTGGAATTATGGATTATATATCAGTGAACCATCTCTGGGGCCAGAAGGTTTTGGAGCAGAATAAATTCTGCATAAGTAATCAGAGTTTCCGAGCCGTCCGTTTGGGATGGCAGAAATGGCTTTCCCCTAAATTCCCTTTTATGAGTCCTCTAATTATTCACTTAATCATTCATTACTCGTGTTTGAGCAATAGTAATCTGTCCTGATTATCTTTCTTTCCCCCCAAATACAGGGCCAATTTTTGTACAGTTTGGAGGTAAATGAATGCAGATAAAAACGGTCTCCCAGATTTCGCAAGCTCTGCATATTTTCCAATCATCCTTTTTTCTTTCCTTTTTCTTTTCTTTTTTTTAAACAATATTCAGTTGCTCTCCGGAAGCCTCTCGTCTAAGAAAAGGCAGAATGACTGGGACAGAAAAATTTGCTGTGGCTCCTGGCCAGCAGTGAAATGCTCCCGGCTCAAACCGGATCACCCGATCCGGTAGCGATGGAGGCGGGTGGTTCGGAGAACCAGTAGCAAAAATCCCTGCACCACCCCCCCCTCCCATGCCCAGCTGAGCCGCACGATCATCAGAGGCTGTTTTTTTTACTTTTAAAACCATTTTTTCTACAACCTCTTCAGCTGAAAAAATGCTTTTAAAAGTTAAAAAAAAAAGCCTCTGATGATCGTGCAGCTGAGCTGGGATCGTCAGAGGCTTCTAAAAGCATTTTTTTCTGCAACCTCTTCAGCCAAAGAGGCTGTAGAAAAAATGCTCTTAAAAGAAAAAAGAAAAAAAAGTTGGCCACGCCCACCCAGTCACATTACCCCCCCCTCCACCAAGCCACTCCCACAGAACCGGTAGTAACAAATTTTAGATTTCACCCCTGCTCCCGGCTCTGATTCCAGCAGCCGGGCACCTTCCGCACCAGTCAGGGGAGGCTGTTTCTCACCTTGTAATTAATTCCCCCCCAACCCCCCTTTGCCAGAGGCACCTCCTGCATTTCATTTGGTCTAAATGACCTCAGGCGGTCTCTGTTTTCATCTCCACTGGCCTCTTTGGATTTTGTCTTTTCCCTCCCACATGTGGGCTGCCTCGGCTTGTCTTGGGGTAGCAGCCAATGGGCCTCTGGGCATTCTCAAGGGGGCCTCATTTGTGCCTCCTGCAGAGACCCCTTGCTGGTTGGGGGGGGGGGAGATACTAATTGTGCCTTGCAGCCCTAGAGGAGCCTTGGGGAGAAGGATCCCCGGGGAAAGACCAGCTCTCTGCCTTGAGACCGGGAGAGCTGCTGGGTCTGGGGAGCCCTTCCGACTTCTGTGATCGACAGCAGGGACCCCTCCTCCGGTTGGTGGAAAAAGGCAGGATCCGGGGTGGGTGGATGGTCCGTGCGGAGGCATTGAGAAACCCCCATCCTCTGGCTCCATTCCTGGGTTACCCCCTGCCAATCAGAGCACCAGAGATGCCAAGTAGGAAATCCTGGATTGGGGGTGCCAGAGCAGAGAATGCCCACTCGCCAGGCTTCTGGGGGCCTTAATATCCCAGGCGGTCGAGGGCTGCTGCCACCAGAGAGGGAGAGACCCCTTTTCAGCCACAACAGTTTGGAGGGTCAGCTGGGCCTCCCAAAGCTTTAGCTTTTCAGTGACCTGGACGCTGGGCCCCCCCAAGTACCCCCACCCCACGTCAGTCGAGGTGAAGGAATTCAGCTACTTAATCAGTTGGAGGCCAGGCGGTGGGGGGGGGGGGGCTAAAAATACCTTTGGCGTTGATTGCCCTTCGCTTGCATAAGTGCTGCCGCCCCTGAGCAGCCCGGAGACTCTGCCAGTGCAAGGGAAGCTTCGCTGCTACCTCTGAACAGGCAGGGAGAGAGATGGGAGGCTGGGTCGTCTTAGAATAACAGAGTGGGAAGGAACCCTTGAGGTCTTCTAGTCCAACCCCCTGCTCAGGCAGGAAACCTTTATACCATTTCAGACAAACGGTTGTCCAGTCTCTTCTTCAAAACCTGCAGTGTTGGAGCACCCATGACTTCTGGTGGCAAGCTGTTCCACTGGTGAATTGTTCTCACTGACAAGAAATCCCTCCTTAGATCCAGGTTGCTTCTCTCCTTGGTTCGTTTCCACCCGTTGCTTCTTGCCCTGCGCTCTGGTGCTTTGGAGGATAGGTTGCCTCCAGAAGTTGTCTGGGGGTTTTCAGGAAGAGATGGGCGAACCATTTATCCAGAATGGCCGAGGGTCTCCTGCTTGAGGAGGGGGCTGGACTGGAAGGCCTCCAAGGTTCCTTCCAACTCTCTTATTCCAGTTATTCCTGCTTAAGGGTGGCAGCACCCTCTTTGCCCCAGCCTCTCCCGACAGGGCAGAGCCAGTGCAGGCAAAGGAAAGTGAGGGCGGTGGGGGTTTTGTGTGTAGAGAAAGAAGATGGCCCCCCTCCCCCTCCCTCCAGCAACAATGGACTTGGGGTTGTGCCTTCAAAACTAGCTTGTTGGTTTTGTGGCTCTGATAAAAGCCGCAATCTGCTCATTAGGCTGAAGGAGCACAAATCCCTGGCTGCCCTGCATTGCTTTGATTGACCCCCCCCTCCCTCCCCCTTCTGCAGGGAAATATTCCACCCAAGACTTAATGAGGGTGACGTCGTGCAGGGTTTGAGCAGCTGCGGTTGCTGCAGGGGTCTTTCGGGGTGAACCCCAGAGGCCTCACACCGTGATGGGGGGTGGGGTTGGGTTCGAGGTTTTGCCAGTAATTGAGGGACCCTCTCTCCCACCACTCCCCCAGGAGCTGAAGGGGGCATGCGTAGGTTCATCCCTGCAACAATAACATCCCTGTGAGGTAGGCCAAGGGGATGGGGCCCAGGAAGTGTCCGTGGCTGAAGAGGCCCCCATGGCGTCTTCCTGGCTCTCCTTGAGCCCCGGATGAAGGGGGTCTTTAATGACCAACGGCCCAGATCTGCTTTGCAGGCTGCTGGGCCCCCAGTGGCCATGGAAAGCTCAAGTCGTCAGTGAATAGCAATTCAGCTAGCCCGCTGCTTATGACCACCATTTGGGACCATTTATGTCACCTTCTTCAGTGCTGTCATAATGTCAAATGATCACTAAATGAACTGTCGTAAGTCAAGGACTCCTTGTATCGTATCAGTTAATACCTATCAAGCGCTCAAAGCCCATGGTGTTTGTTGAGGTCCAGCTTGGAGCCTCCTTTGTGATGTTTGTGATCTCGGGAACTTCTCGCTCTGTTCTCCTGGTGACGTTTCTTTCCTCCAAGAAATCTGCAACGGAGCATCCTAAATGGCTGAAAGGCTCCGCTATCTTATGTAGAGTAGAAAGAACAGAACAGCAGAGCGGAGTTGGAAGGGACCTTGGAGGTCATCTAGTCCAACCCCCCGCCCAAGCAGGAGACCCTACACCATTTCTGGCAGATGGCAGTCCAGTCTCTTGTTGTGGGAGCAATGAAGCTCCCACAACCTCTGAAGGCAACTTCTCTTCCATTGGTTGATTGTTCTCATTGTCAGGAAATTCCTCCTTATTTCCAGGTTGCTTCTCTCTTGGGTTAGTTTCCAACCATTACTTTCTCCTTTGGGCTCCCTTTGGACTTGGTCGGCACGGCGGCTGTCCTCTGCAGAATAAAATGGTTGCTTTGCATGGCATAGGTAGACTGCATGCATTGGCTGAGAAACGGAGAGGAGCAATTAAGAAATAGGAAATGCAATAGCAATAGCCCTTAGACTTCTACGCCGCTTCACAGGGCTTTACAGCCCACTCTGAGCAGTTTACAACATCAGCCTCTTGCCCCCAACAATCTTACCCACTTTGGAAGGATGGAAGGCAGAGCCAACCTTGAGCCGGTAAAAATCGAACTGCTGGCAGTGAGCAGAGTCAGCCTGCAATATTGCACTGTAACCGCCGTGCCACCACAACTCCAAATAAATAGATAAATACCTCAAATAAATACTGTTTTCCTTTCCTCGCCTCTTTCCAACAAAAGCAGGCAGGGTGATTGCTCCCTGCCTCCCGCCTGCTAAGCTGCTGTGAGAGTCGGAGGCCCATGCTGCTGTTCTCCCTGCTCAACCCCCAACAGCCCAGATGTGGAGGCTTTCTCCAACCCATGAGTTGGCTAGGGAGGGGTTGCCGAAGACTCCTTTCGGGTGAGGCCACCCTTCAGAATGACAGGCATACATCAGGAGGCAGCACTTGGGGAGTGGCCTTTGCCCTGTCCCTAGGTGATCTCAACTAGCACTCATGGCACTACCTAGCCGGGTAATGAAATGTCTGCAAGAAATCAACCGAGCGCAGAGAGCAGCAAGGACCCCTCCTTTCAACCCTGAGCTACAAATATTCTCCTTTATTGATGTTCCCTCTTACTCTCCAGCCTGGTCTCCGGTGCTGAGCTTTCCTAGTTGTTTCCCATCCAACTGTCAATTAAGTTTGATCCTGCTTAGCTGCCAGCATCCATCAAAAGTGGCTGATGTTGCTTTCTATGGTGACACTGACTAGATGGATGCAACCGGGCAGTTTTATTGGCTGAGATGCAGAAATGACTTTTTTTTTCTTCTGGGATTTTTATTTGTGTTTACTTTCCCATCTTCCCAACTGCCTGGCTTCCTCCTGGCGGCCCTAATGAAATCCCGCCCGGGTAGTTGGTCTGGGTGCTGCCCCGTGTCTGGACCTTGGGCAGGGGTGCAGATGCAAAGCCGGAAGAGGAGGACACTTGGAGTAACGTGGGTGGGTGGTTTTCTCCCCCTCTTTTCTTATTTTCAGCTCACAAATTCCAGGGGACAAATTGGGTGTGGGCCCGTGCTTTGCATCTGAACATCCTCCTTAGCTTAGTATGCAGCCATTTAGACCGGGTCTCCAAATTTGGCAACTTTAAGATTTGTGGACTTGAACTCTACAAATGCTGGCTGGGGAATTCTGGGAGTTAAAGTCCACAAGTCTTAAAGTTGCCAAGTTTGGAGATCTGGAAAACCCCCAAGACTGCCTGTGTCTCTCTCTCCCTCTCTCTCCCTCTCCATCCATCTATCACCTATCTATATCATCTATCTATCCTATCTCCATCCATCCATCCATCTTTCTAACTGGAGGGGGCTGCTGGATTGATGGCAGTTTCCAGCTTCCCCCTCAGCCCCCCCGCCCTTCTCTGCTCTCCACCCACCCATCCTTTTTAATTACCAGATTGATGTATTTATTCTTGTTGTGTTCTTTGGTCATTGTTTACTTTATTGCTTTATTATTTTACTTCTGTTTCCATGCCTCTTTGGTCATCTCCCCCCTTTTTTTTATTAAAGTAGGGTGGCCCCCTCACCATAAATCTTTATTAGGTGGACAATTCAGGAAGCTGCTGATGCTGCCCGGGTTGAGCTCTGCCTGAGTCCCAGGGGCTGCTTAAGTGCCCCGAGGAAGCCCCTGCCTGGTCTGGTGCCTGGGCTCTGCGCGCTAGATCCATTTTGGCCCAGACCACAAGAGATCTGGCATTGCAAAGAGTAGATCTCTCAGCCAAGGGTTTTCTGGAGGCGGAAGTGATCCAGTGTCCTGCATCCAAAGCAAGTAATCCATGCATTGGCCAGCATGGAGGAGAGGAGCAGGAGGAGCTGTGGGGGCTCCATCACTGGAGGTTTTTCAGAAGAGACTGGACAGCCACTTCTCCAGAGTGGGAGAGGGTCTCTGACTTGAGCAGGGGGTTGGACTAGAAGACCTCCGAGGTCCCTTCCAACCGTTATTCAAAGGATGGGCAGGAGGGAGTTCTGGCCGTGTGGGCATGAAACCCATCCAGATGGCAGCCTGGATTGTTTCAGTCTCCCAGGAAATTGACATTTGTGCAAAGCTACAGGTCCTTGACTTAACAACAGTTCATTTAGTGACCGTTCGAAGTTACAACAGCACTGAAAAAAGTGATATGATCATTTTTTCACACTACTCGGGTGCTTGGCCGTAGGCTCCTATTTATGAAGGTGGCCATGTCCCCCCAGGGCCGCGTGATGGCCTTTTCCAACCTTCTGGGAAGCAAAGCCAACCTGGGAAGCCAGATTCACTTAACAACCGTGGCAAGAAAGGTTGTAGAGTGGAGCAAAACTCATTTAAGTAACAACTGTCTCACTTAGCAGCAGAAATTGTGGCCTCCATTGGGCCATAAGTCGAGGACTCCCTTCTCCTTGAAGGTTGGAGCCCCGGAGAAGGCAAGAGGGAGAGGAAGGCTGCCGTTTCCCTCAGGAGGAAGGAGGCCCTGGGTTCCCGAGAGCACGGAGGGGCCCTCCGCCAAGCCCCCTCCAGCTGCATGGAGGAGGAGGAGGAGGAGGAGGAAGCCGCCGCTCTCCGCCCACCCGGAGGGAAAGTGAAGCCACTCGGTTGCTTTGCTTGCTTGAATTCAGCCTGGTCTCCAAGGAGATGGCGGGTTGTCAGAAAGCGAAGCCTTCCGCGGGTGGGAGGGCTCTCAGGCTCCGGAGGGAACCTGCCTAGCAACGTGCCGAGCCTGGATCGGTGGGGTTCAGGCCGGAAAGCTGGAGAGAGACGGGGCAGCCTCAGCCAGGCTGGGGCCTTCGGGGGGCTCCTCATCGCCTTCCTCTAGCAAGCGGGGGACACAGGCGGTCCCCCATTTACCACCGTTCATTTAGGGACCGTTCAGAGTTACGACGGCACCGGAAAAAGCAACTTAACAGCCGTTTTTCAGCACTTATGACCGTTGCAGCATCCACCTGAACAACGCTTGGCAGCTGACTCGTGTTTATGATGGTTGCAGTATCCTGGGGCTGTGTGATCCCTTTTGGCGACCTTCTAACGGGAATCCCATGACCCCGCAGCCGTCATAAATATGAGCCACTTGCCCAATGTCCAAATTTTGTTCACGTGACCGTGGGGGGATGCTGCAAGGGACGTTAAGTGTGAATAACGGTCATCGGTCGCTATTTTCAGTGCTGTTTTTATTTTGAATGGCTACTAAATGAATGGTTGTAACTCAAGGACTTATCTGGTATCCTCTGCAACAAATTCCTTACCTGTCTCCATAATCTCTCAATTCTTCCTGAATATCCTTTTTTCCCTCCTGCATCAGCCCATCTACTTTTCTAGCGGTTTTTCTTTTTCCCCAACATATTTAAAGGAATTTGAATTATTCCTCTTCATGCTTTTTTCCCCCTTTTGCCTCTCCACAAATTGTTACGTTGCACCCTTTTTTCCCTCCATCCCGTGTTCAGAAGGAAACGTTCAGCCTCTTAAACTTGCTTAGCGTCCCGCCTGTGACGAGATGGAGCCATGATGGTCTCTTCGTGGCTTGGGCTGCTCCTCCTTCCAGACCTGCTGGGAATTTGAAGGCTTGACGTTCTGAATAACCACCAGGTCACCGTGAAGTCATACGGCCCTTTCGATCTCCTGTTGGTCTCTTTTTTTCACCAGTTCCCTATTTTTTTAGTTTTCTGTCATCAAATGTGTCTGTTTTGGACATCTATGACATTTCCCATTTACATGCACAAGGGGCCAGTTTACAACTGGTCGCTTAGCGAGCTTACTTAAACTTATGACTAGTGGTGGGATTCAAGTAATTGAACAACCGGTTCTCTGCCCTAATGATTTCTTCCAACAACCAGTGTGCCAAACTGCTCAGAAAGTTAACAACCGGTTCTCCCGAAGTGCTGCGAACTGGCTGAATCCCACCACTGCTTATGACCCAAATTCAAAGATCTGACGGCCGCCTCTCCTGTGATCGTGTGGTCAAATTGGGGCCACAGTCCATGTGACCCCGGTTTACATCTTTTTGCCGGAAAGTAGCAGACAATGGATTTGCTTAACGACTTCAGATTCACTTAATGACCATCACAAAATCAGATCAGACACCTGATGACCTGCGTAACAGCCAGTGTGTCTTAGTTCCATAATTCTGGGGTCAATTACAGTCATAAGTTGGGGACTACCTGCATACTAAAATACAAGCAATAAAGTGATACTTTGCCAAAGGCTCCAAATTGGGGTCACCCCGTTAGGACCAAATTTAGAACTGACACCCCCCCCCCATTGGTTCCAAGATAACCTCATTTAGAGCAGGGGGTCTATTTATTTCTCCGTTTCTTCATTCATTCAATTTTTGCAGCCGCCCCTCTCAGTCAATGCCTGAAAATGATTTTTTTCAGGTCAAGGAACTTAGGTAGGTAAATAATAATGTTTCCCAGCCCCCTTGATGAGAGGCAGCGCTCCAGTGATGAAAATGGGCCACGTTCAAGGGAAGTCATATATTTATATTTATTTAGCTGTCGGTATCTGATGGAACCTCCCTCCACGATTCGAGGGAACACAGTTTGAAAAATCTGGATTTAGAATAGCTAGGAAATTGGTTTGGTTATCATGCCATGCGTGCATCTCCCCAATCTTTGTGATTGAAGTGCCCCTTTCCCTGCCCTAAAATCTCCTTCATTTCACCGTCATCAGTATCGCTTCAAAACGAGGTGGGTGGTAAATCACTTTAATAAATAAACAAATCTCAGTGTTTGGAGCAAGGGGGCAATAGAAGATCCCCAGACACGAAGAGAACAGAATGAAAGAGTTGGAAGAGGCATAGAATAGAATGAGCTGGAAGGGACCTTGGAGGTCTTCTAGTCCAGCCCCCTGCTTAAGCAGGAGACTCTATACTATTCTTTTCAGACAAGCGAGTGTCTAATCTCTTCTTCAAAACCTCCCATGATGGAGCGCCCACGATTTCTGGAGACAAAAGCTGTTCCACTGGTTAATTGTCCTCACTGTCAGGAAGTTTCTCCTTAATTCCAGGTTGCTTCTCTCTTTGATTGGTTTCCATCCGTCGTTTCTGAGTTGGAGGGGACCTTGGAGGTCTTCTATTCCAACCCCTGCAGGGATGACCAGGTAATCGTGACTAAGTACCTGAGGGCAGGACAAGAGGTAAAGGATAGAAACTAATCAAGGAGAGAAGCAATCTGGAACTAAGGAGAAATTTCCTGACAGAACAATTAACCAGAGGAACAACTTCCCTCCAGTGCTCCAACACTGGAGACTGGGCAGCCATTTCTCCAGGGTGGCCTAGGGTCTCCTGCTTGAACAGGTGGCTGGACCTCCAAGGTCCCTTCCAATTTGATCATTCTCTTGTCTCCCTTTCTGACTCTCCCACCCGTCAGGTTCCTTTTACAGCCACCCTATCCCTGTTCTCACATGCAGTGAAGTCTTCCTAGTTCCCCATCTCCCAGCTCTGGCACAGAAGCCCTGCAGGTGGTTGGCACCGGCCCTCCCGATGCCCTTTTTGTCTCCTGACGATTCTATTTCCCATTCTTCCTCTTGCGGCCTTGGCCCCCTGCCAGCCCCTGGAAAGGACCAGAAACCACACGGGCAAAAATTGGGTAGTAAAAAGACTAATTTCAGCACAATTTCAGGCCCTTTTTATGAAGGCTGCAGATCCCAAAGTCCTCCTTGTGCCATTCTGCCCCTTGTTTATGGAGGGGGAGGGGGGATGACACACACACAGACAGAAGGGAACACGTGCACCGGTGGATGGAGGGAGGGGGTGGAAGCCGAGGGTAGGAGCGCTGGGCAGGGCGAGTGAATGGCCTTGATTAAGCCTGATTTGGCCATCTTCTCAGCTGCTTCTTTGGCTTGCTCCTTTCCTGCATAATTGGCTTGCTTTGATGGAACCTTCTGTGTGCAGAGACCTGAAGAGAAAGAAAGAGATCAGCCCACTGAAAAACAGCCCCTTTGCACTGGGGGTCTGCGGGGGAGGAGCAGAGTCCCTGGCCCCCCAACCACTGCTGGGGTCTTGCAGGGACTGCCCAGACCTTCCATTTAGAATGAGAAGCAAAGGAGGGAAATGAATCAAGGAGAGAAGCGGCCGAGAACTAAGGAGAAATTTCCCAAGAGTCGGAACAATTAACCAGTGGAACAGCTTTTGCCTCCAGAAGTTGCCCCATCCTTGGAGGTTTTTAAGAAGAGACTAGATGGTCCCTTACCTGGAATTGTCTAGAAGGGCCTCCTGCTCAAGCAGTGGGTTGGACTAGAAGACCTCCAAGGTCCCCTCCAACTCTGATATTCTGTTTAAGGAGAGATACCTTCCCTATTTCACTTCTCCCTTGGAAGGTCTGCTGGGTGGGACAGTTGATGTCCAGCTGTCAGGGAAAGATCTGGATGGCCGGGCCAGCCTCTGTTTCTCCCACCCCCATCCAACCCTGCTCCTTGTGCAAGAGTTGCTGGTTATGGCAGGAGGGGAGGAGGCCAAGGTGGTGCTGGGACGCTTGGCTCCCTCCCTTCGGGTGCCAGCTGGTGCCAGCTGCTGCTTCTGCCTTTACTGCAGCCATTAGCACCCCGTGATGGATAGCCAAATGCAGCTTGCCTCGTGGCTGCACTGAGTCGCTGTTGTCGTACACACACACACAACCCCCCCCCCCCCCCAAAGGCCTTTTGGCTTGCAAGGTCTTGCCAGGAGCCTGGCTTGAGTTGAGGAAATGGCACAATGGGCTTCATCAGGAATGTATCAGATTGAGAAGGAAGGAGAAAGGGTGACTCCAAGTCTTCTGCCACCAGGGAACATCTTTTAGTCCAGCTGTTCTCTGCACTGACACACAATCACACCGGGGGGGGGGGGGGGGGGAGTCCCAGGGGTCCCAGCAGCACAGCCTGTTTCTGTCCCACTGAAGAGAGCTGAGGACTCTGGGCAGCCCATTATCATGGGGAAGATCCTTGAGGTCAACTCCCTGATCAGCTCAGAGATCAACTTAAAAGCATCCAGGATGAGGATGTGCAGCCTCCACCAGAATAACTCCAGTGCAGGAGAGTGAACCCCCTACTCTTCATAGACTCTTGGGAAGTTTTTCTTGCATTCTGGCATTGATTGATTGATTGATTCATTCATTCATTCATGTCTTCATTCATACGACTTTTATCCCACCGTTATGCTTTTCATACGTAACTCAGTGTGGTGAACATACAGATTAACAGATGAGTTGGAAGGAACCTTGTTGGTCATCTAGTCCAAACCCCCCCCCCATCCAAGCAGGAGACCCTACACCATTTCTGACAGATGGAAGTCCAGTCTCTTCTTGAAAGCCTCCAGTGATAAAGCTCCCACAACTACCAAAGGCAACTTCTGTTCCATCTGTTGATTGCTCTCACTGTTCTCCTTATTTTTAGGTTGAATTTCTCCTTGTTCAGTTTCCATCCACGGTTCCTTGTCTGGCCTTCAGATGCTTTGGAAAACAGCTTGACCCCCTGTGCAGCCCCTCAAATATTGGAAGACTGTCCTCATGTCTCCCCTGGTCCTTCCCGTCACTAGACTAGCCAGACCCAGTTCCTGCAACCGTTCTTCGTATGTTTTAGCCTCCAGTCCCTGAATCATCCTGGTTGCTCTCCTCTGCACTTTTTTTCAGAGTTTCAACATCTTTTTTATAGTGTGGGGACCAAAACTGGATGCAATACATACCTCTTACTCCTTCCTCCCCCTGTTTTCCCTGCAACAACAGCCCTGTGAGGTGAGTTAGGCTGAGGGAGAGGCACAGGCCCAAAGCCACCAACTGGCTTTTGTGCTTAAAACTGGATTACAACTCCCAGTCTCCTGGTGATTGGCCCAAAATCACCCAGACATCTTCCATGCCTAAGGTGGGACTAGAAGTCCCAGTCGCCTGGTGATTGGCTCCAAATCCTAGGAGACCTTGGTCCTTTTGGCAGCTGCTTCACGCTGCTGACTCATATTGAAGTGATTGTCCACTAGGACTCCAAGGTCCTTCTCCCAATAACTGTTGATAATTGTTCCTTCTATTCCCTCATCTGGTGCCCTCATAAAAACATTGAGGTACCAGAACAAATTTTGTGGTGTCTCTCCTTAATGTGAACAAGAGCTGTTAATGATTACATTGTGAGTATCATTTTTCCAACCCCATATCGGACAGTTGACATGCCATCTCGCCTACCTTTAACCAGCTTGCTAATGGACCTATCAAATGTTTTGCCAGAGACTTTCTGTTATATTATTATTATATATATATTATAACAGTCTGTTAAGGAACTGATCCAATCCAATAGTGAGCGTCTTCTGCGACTAAATCTTTTGGGACAAATCATTGCTGATTTCTGGTGGTTGCTGTATTATTTTCAAGGGGCTTGCTAAGCCATCACTTTATAATCTGCTCCAGAAAATCCCCAGGTATCTATCTCACACTGGCTGGATTTTAGCTGCTTGGTCTTTCTTGCTTTGGGGACATCAACGCCTTCCAAGGAACGAAGCATTCCAATCCTATTTCTATTTCCGTACTCTTTGCAATTTTCAAGTGGAAGGCATCTTTTTGGTTGAAGAAGACCGAACCAGAATAATTGAATGACTCTTTTGATATGGGACCGCATTTTGTTCTTTTCATGCAGCAGCTGGTAGCCTGTTCCTTTCATTTCCCTTTCATTTTCAGCGTATTGATAGAAGCTCTTATGGTTGTTATTATAGCATACTTCTAACCTCCGGGTGAAAATTCTCAAGTTAGACGCTGTTGATGGTTAGCCCCAAAGGCTGGGCATTGGGACTCAAAGAAAGACCATCTTTACAGAAACAGAATGACACAGCTGGAGGTCTTCTAGTCCAACCCCCTGCTCAAACAGGAGAAGCTATCAGCCCATTTCAGACAGGTGGTTGTCCGATCTCTTCTTAAAAACCTCCAGTGATGGAGCAGCCACAACTTCTGGAGGGAAGTTGTTCCACTGGTTAGTTGTCCTCACAGGGAATTCCTCCTTAGTTCCAGGTTGCTTCTCTCCTTGATCAGTTTCCATCCACTGCTTCTTGTCCGGCCTTCAGGTGCTTTGGAGAGTAGGTGGGCCCCCTCTTCTCTGTGGCAGCCCCTCAAATATTGGAAGACGTTACCGTGCCGCCCCAGTCCTTCTTTTCATTAAAGTAGACACACACAATTCCTGCAACCGTTCTTCGTAGGTTTTAGCCTCCGGCTCCTCAATCATCTTTGTTGCTCTTTCTAAAGTCTCAACCTCTTTTTTGTATCGTGGCAACCAACACTGGATGCAGCATTCCACGTGTGGTGTAACTAAGGCCGTACAAAGCTTCACGTGATCCTGACTCTGTTAATGCAGCCCAGGATTGCACTGGCATTTACGCCCGAGTTTTTGCTGCTGCGGCGGCTGTTTCAGCTGGGGGATTCTGGGACTCCCTCAAAAGGGCAGCCCCATTTTATGAAACTCTCTCGCCCCAGAGGTGTTTGGGAATGGACGGGGTATCTGCTCGCATTCCAATGCAGAGAGACATCCGGGCCTTAGGTTAAGGGGTGAATGCCCTTGATGTGTTCATAATCTTAAATTTCCATTATTTATTTATGTTTTGAACTCTCCCTGGGGAGGCCTTGTGGTAGAGGCTTCCAGGGTTGAAGCTGCCAAGATTCAGGGCTGTCCAACCTGGGTGATTTTCAGACTTGTGCACTTCAACTCCCAGAATTCCCCAGGCAGCCATGCGAACTCCAGAATTCTCTGCACCCTGTCCACACCTGGAGGGCCCTGGCCAGAGCCTGGAGGGTGCCTTGATTCTCAAGCGTTGGGGGGCGGGGGAGACCGCACGGGACCAGCCCGGCCCCTTCTGGGGCTTGAAAGCAGAAGGGGGACTCGGCCTAAGCAGAGAGCCTGGAGCTACGATGGGGCACCTGCTCCGTCCAGAGGCTCACACCCTGACTCACAGCCCCCGGCTGATGTGCGAGCAGGAGGCCGATTCTCCCTGTCTTCCAGCGGTTGTTGGAATTTTGGGGTGCAGTTGAATCAAAAAGTGCCTTTTTGGGTCAAGATAGAATTGGTTGGAGAAGCGCCTTGTAACCTGGCACACGCTAGGCTGGGAGCCTAGGCAATAGAAACATACTTGCAAGTGGGGGTAGCTTACCAAAATATGAACAAAAATGGATGACGATTTTCATACAAATGAAAATTCATTCAGTTTTGAATAGTCCTCCCCTTGGCAGGCCCGCGAGTGGGGAAAAGGGAACGCTGTAGGAAGGGAGAGGGCCACGGGGGTCTCAGGTGGGCACCTGGAATGGTGGGGCTGGGTCAGAGCGGGAGGGGCAGCCCCTTTTGGTTCATGCTTGTGTTCATGCTTGGCCTCAATAGATCTGACTCTTCCACCCCCACCCCATTTCTCCCCACAGTGCTCAGCATCGGAGAAGGGGGCTTCTGGGAAGGAACCGTGAAAGGACGGACAGGCTGGTTCCCGGCAGAATGTGTCGAGGAGGTGCAGATGCGGCAGTTCGATGCCCGACCAGGTAAGAGCCTTTTGGGGGGGGGGGATCGAAGAGAGGCAGCCAGGACTGAGGTGCCCATTACAGATCCTTGGCTTCCCCTAGTCCCAAAGGAGGAGGGACCGCACGAGGGCTTGGCTGCTTGATGGCCCCTGCCGTGCCTAGAAGGGCAGTGAGAGAGCTGCTTTCATAAGACAGCCTGCAGGCTACTGGACCTCATGATGGTACCAGCTTCTTTATGCGTCTTGGGTAACTGACGTAATGCCCTTAGCCGAGGAAATGTTATTGCTCCTCATCCTGATGGACAGGCCCTCTCCGCATCTTTCCTCTTAAATCTCCTCCCCCGTAGCTTTCCCCAATTCCCTAGCAACACCCCTGTGGGGTAGATTGGTACCTCTGGGATGTTTCTGATCCACTGAAAGGAACAACAAAGCAAGGTGCCTTTCTGGGTCTAGGGGATCTACTGAATCAAGGAACATCTGCTCCCTGGAAAAAGCTAAGAGATACCAGTGCCCAAACTGGCCAACCTTGCAGGGTTGCGAGCTAGAAAGGTGAAGCAGGTGTTGTGCAGGCTCCAAAGCTCTGTGGGTCCCGTGTGTGTTGCATCTGTTCCACGGGTGAGAGGGAAAGAGAAGCAGAGCCTTCGTGCACTTCCAGGTGGGGCTTAGGACAAGCTGCCTTTCAGATGTGACTTTCTCAGGTGGCCTAGACTTCCTCTCAGAAGATGGGAGCCTCTTCCACAGGCGGCTGCTATCTAGAGACCGCCAGTGGCCCCATACTTGAGGGGAGCCACCAAATGCAATGTGGGGCCCTGTGTTGGCCACGGGATGCCCGCGGGGCCAGACAAGCAGGTCCTAGTGTTGGGGGGGTGGGGGTGCTAGAAGAACCAAGGCAAAGCGTGAATCTCTGCGGTGGACGGGGACGTGAGACGGCGTTTTCATGGACTGCAGAGCTGTTTTGTATGCAGGGAGTCCCTTGCAATGACCCTCTCGAGCACCGCTGTAAATCTTGGGGAGTCGGAGGGTGTTGTTCGGAGATGCTGAACTGAGGTGGAGAAAAGATTCTTCCTCTGAGCTTCATTGGCCGTTGAGGTGGCCGCAGCACTGCCCTCCCTGGACCTCTGGACTGGGCTGGCTGCAGGAGACGTCCGACCCGGGGCTCTCTGTGGTGGAAGGTGTCGGCTTAGCACACTCAGGAGGCAGAGGAACCTTCATTAGGCGGCGCAGGAGATGGAGGAGCAGGAGATGACCTGGAGCAGCCACCGTCACCGGGAAGGCAGTCACTTTGCTTAGCAAGTCAGGAGCGGGAGAGGAAGAAACTCGAGGTTGCCCCGTCTTGACCAGGATCAGAATATTGAGCTTCTCTTTGTAACCATAGAGTTCTGTTTCCTGATGTGGCCTGTCTTGTAGGGCTGATAGCACCAGTCTTTGGAAGATGGGCTTCCCACACACTTCCTGGCCCATCAACCTACCAGCTGGGCCGTCTTCCTTTCCACCAGCCACCTATGTGCCACCTTTTCTTTCACTGGTGTATATTCATATTTCTCTCCAGGGGCTTAGCGACCCATTTCTCCCCTCTCAAGGGAAGTCCCACCAGGGAGCATCCGTGTCTGACAGGACTTGAACCTGGGACACCTTTGTGAGAGCCCGTCCCTTCGCTATGGAGTTGGGCCATGAAAGGTCTGCAAGAAAACCACCAGGCTCAGAGGTCGCCAAGGAGCCCTCATATCTATCCACCCTGAGCTACAAGTCTTCTCCTTTGCTAGTGCTGAAGGAGCATCAGGCAGCTGAAGCTCCGTCTACTCACCACACATTTTTGCACCCTGCCTGTCTTTCCTGTCAGCCCCCACCCCATCTTCCCTCCTCCCAGGAGCCCCCTCCTCCTTCCTGGACACAAAGTGTTTCAGCATATTCTGGAAACCCCCTGCAGCTTTGCTCTGCTGGATGGTTGTTTCTCAGTGTGGCGGGGAGGGTGTGGGCAGGATTCCCCCTCTTCCTCCTCCTCCTCCATGGCCGCCTGCCGCCATCAAGCTGGGGGGGAGAGGGGCTGCAGCAGCTCCCGTCTCCAAGCTGCCTTCTTCCTGCCGAGGTGGGAACGTGGAGCCGGTGTTGTGCTAGCACTCGCTGAGCGCATCCGGGGACCCCCGCAGCTCCCTCTTCAGCCATCCTTCTCCCGGGCGGACCCCTCATGGTTCAGCGTCTTTCTTATCTCCCCCCGAGGAATGAATGTGGCTGGCTGGGGAATTCTGGGAGTGGACGTCCACTCCACGCTGCTAAGGTTGAGCAACACTGCAGTGAACCATCGTCTTTGTGATAGTGGCCATGATAAGTAAGGACTGGAAGGCCGCGAAGTTCAAGAGGATCTTAACAGGCTGGAACCCTGGGCAGAAACCAGCCAGATGAATTTCAACCTGGACAGATGCCACGTAGTTCGTGTGGGTTGGAAAAATCAAACCCAAGGGGGGGGTGGGATATGCTAAGCAGCAGTAAATTCAAAAGATATTAGGAGCTCTGGTGGCACAGCAATAAGAATTCAGTACCTCAGACCGATTCTGCCCACCGCCAGGAGTTCGATCCTGACCGGCTCAAGATTGGCTCAGCCTTCCATCCTTCCAAGGTCGATCAAATAAGGACCCAGATTGTTGGGGGCAATTATGCTGACTCTGCAAACCACTGTTGGATCTTTTGGTGGATCACCAACAGAACACCAGGCAACAGAGTGATCCACAAAGGAAAATGCGATCTTAGACTGCATCAAAGGAAGAAAAATGTCCAGCAGAAAAGGTGTCATCATTCTGCTCCATTAGCAATAGCCCTTAGACTTATATACTGCTTTACAGTGCTTTCCAGCCCTCTCTAAGCGGTTTACAGAGTCAGCATAATTGCCCCCAACAATCCGGGTCCTCATTTTACCCACCTTAACAGGATGGAAGGCTGAGTCAACCTTGAGCCTGGTGGGATTCAAACTGCCAAACTTCTGGCAGCCCAGCAGTCAGCAGTAGTAGCCTGCAGTACTGCACTCTAACCACTGCGCCACCACAGCTCAATGTGCATTGCTTAGACCCCACCTAGAATATTGCATCCAGTTCTGGAAACCATCATTTTGGATGGACTTCAGCAAAGTGGAATGTGTGTTAGGAACCAGAAAAGAAAAACATGTAAGGAACCTTTTGGAGATAGTGGTCACGTTTAGCCTGGGGAAGAGAGGACTGTGAGAAGACACGATGATGGCCTTCCAGTGTATGAAGAGTGGCTCTGTGGAGAGGGTTGGGCAGCCATGCTCAAAGTTATTTCAGAAGACAGGACGTGAAACAAAGCGTTGAAATTACAAGAAAAAAGATTTCGATGGGAGATCAGGAACATTAATGGAATGTTTTGTCTTAGGATGAGGTGGGACCTCCCGGGGGTGGGCGGGGACTCTGGTTGTCGCTTCCTTTCTGGATGGGGATTGGGCAGATGACCTCCGTGACCCCACCGACACTTTCATTCTATTATTCTAGGAATAGATTTGAATTACGGAAAATTTGGAATCAGTTTGAACATTGATTGCTGAATGCAATGAGCAGAGCACGACACAAGGAAAGCGTGCAAGAAAATAAGCAGAATATTGAACAGAGAGTCAAAGGAAGATTTGCCAGGTCTCTTGATTGCTTTATGGGTGGGAAATGTTTAAAGGAAACTTTGCAGTGGCATTCAGTCCGAGCTGGCAGATGGACGGACGTGGGCTTTGGCATTCACCTGAAGCGGCGTTATTTTCTGAGAAACCGAGAGCTGTTCGATAGGCTGGATGATGCAATGAGGAATATGGATTTGAAAATTAGTGTGACAGAGGTAAAAGTGGTTGCATTTGGCAGAGAAAAGGGATTAAACAATTGCAGGTTGTATGTAAATGGCAAAAAAAACCCAAACCTGTACCTTGGCAGAAGATTTACTAAGGCCGGAGAAATTGCTGGAGAAAGTTAAATATGTAAATACCACTAGAAAAATAATAGGTAACGTGTGATCCATGGAGAGGAAGCAAAAATAGCTGCACCTGAGAACATCCTCTAAATTGGGAATGTCCAGAAAAGTTGAATGGGGATGGGGCTCTTCGGAAGTGTGTGTGATGGAAACAAGAGAAAACATAAAGTTTCCCCATCGTGTCTTACTCTAGAGGTGGTGTTCATTTCTGCTTCTTAGTCGAGGGAGCCAGCGTTGTCCGTAGCCAGAATGATTATGCGCCAAAGCTCAGGCACTCAGCACTGCCAGGAGCACTTAGGCTTGCATGCCGCTTCATAGTGCTTTACAGCCCTTCCCCAGAGGTTTACATATTGCTGATTTATTATTATAAGGTTATAGTAACCACATCTTGCACGTCTGAATATGCTTCCCCCTCCCCTCCTTTCTTTTTTGTGAGAACGAGGTCAACTCTCTGAGATGCTTACTTGGATACAGTTCTCATCCAGGCTCAGGTTTCTTTCATCTACATATTGTCTTAGTTGCCTCTCTTCCTCCTGTCCGCCCAGGTCTGTAGGAGAAAGAGGGGCAGAAGCTGGGGCCGGAGTCAAAAGAGGGATCAGCCTAGAATCCCTACATAGTCACAAATGAACTTAAGTCAGCCCACCCTGAATGCCATCGGCCCTTGACTAACTTCTAGCAGAGGCTTACTTAGAAGATTCTTGTGCATAGGCCTTTAGCAATAGATCAGTTTAATCGGAGCTTAGATACGCGGAAACATACAAAACCAACAGCAGAAAAAACTCAGTGATCCATCGTGCCTGTCCTTCTTTTATTTATTTATTATTTTATTCTTATTTTTATTTTATTCTTCATTAATTTATTAATTTTGTCAGATGATAGACATGCGTTTATCCCAAGCATGTTTAAACTCAGTTCCTGATGATTGACCTCCAACCTCCGCTGGAAGTTGGTTCCAAGTTTCTGCTGCTCTTTCTGCGAAGAACTCCTTTCCAGCCTGGCTTTTGAACCTCCCTCCTGCTCACGTGTGGGCCTGGTCTTTTGCGCCTGACAGGGCCATTCCTTCTGCCCCTTGCCCAGGGCTTGCCGGGGGGGGGGGGGGGGGGGGGGGGGGGAGAGATGAGAGACAGAGCAGCCCTTGGGAAGAGGGGCAGATGGGTTGCCCAAGGGAATGGGGGCCGGTTTGAAAGGAGGACCGACAACCTTGGCAAGGGAGGTGTGTAGATTGCGTTAAGTATTTGGGGGGGGGGCAGAAGGCTGGAGAAGGCCCTTGGACCTAAGGAGGTCCCACAGAGGAGACCGTGGCCACTGTTGTGGTGAGCAGGGACCCCTGACGTGTGGGCAGACGCGAGAGTGGGATGGAGGGTGAACAGCTCTGTTCCCAGGACGAAGGCAGGCGCTGGCGGCAGAAAGGAAGAGGACAATGCCACTAATGATGCCCTCGCCGGTTCTGCCTTTGGCCAGCTACATTCCAGTTGCTGCTGCCTCTCCCTTTCTCTCAAAACAGGGAACATATAATCGTTGAAGGGAAATTGTGGGTGTCAGTCATTGACTAATTACTCCAAAGCATCCTTGATTATATCTGCATTCTCACAGCTCCGCACAACAATCAGAAGTGCACTTCGAGAGGAGGCCTCCTTGCGTGGGAGTTCCTGATGGAGCCAACCCAGGGTTGAAATGCTCCCGGTTCAGACCGGATCGGCTGATCCGGTAGCGATGGAGGCGGGTGGTTTGGAGAACCGGTAGCAAAAATCCCTGCACCTCCCCCCTCCATGCCCAGCTGAGCCCCGCAATCCCCAGAGACTGTTTTTTTTACTTTTAAAAGCATTTTTTCTACAACCTGTTCGGTAAAAAAAAAAAGCCTCTAATGATCGCACGGCTCAGCTGGGATCGTCAGAGGCTTTTAAAAGCATTTTTTCTACAACCTCTTCAGCCAAAGAGGTTGTAGAAAAAATGCTTTTAAAAGTAAAAAAAAAAAGTTGGCCACGCCCACCCAGTTACATTACCCACCACCACCAAGCCACGCCCACAGAACCAGTAGTAGCAAAATTTTACATTTCACCACTGAGCCCACCTCTCTCTCTGCCCAGAACATCCGTGGCTTCTGGGACAGGCAACCGTAGGCTCCCTTTTGCAGACCGGCCGCGGCCGCCGTCCAGTTGTCCTTCACAGAGTCAAGGGAAACGTTCCAGAGAAGACTTTGTAGTCCTCTTCTCTCCAGACTCGGGGATTTTAGATGGAGCAGGATGGGAGCTCTCCTCCTTCAGGAGTCCATGGGTGGGGGGAAAGGCTACGCCTCAAATTCCAATTTTATTGTTAGGACCAGTCTATTTAAGACCAAAGGACGTGCAGGCTTGCAGGTTCACCCCAAAAAGGGGGATTGGAGAAGAAATTTTAAAAATTGTAAGAATTTTAAAACGGGCGACACATACAATTCTGTGTGAATCTGGTGGGCAAGAGATGGTCCTCCTGAGTAAATCTGAGGTATCCAGGATATAGTCAGGATGTCTGCCGCTATGATGAGGTGTTAGTTGTGTTACTCACCCTAAAAAAGACGAAGAGCTTCGATTGCAGTTATGGCCCCCCGTTGCCTTCTGGCCGGGCCCTGCAGACGGAGGTAGCAGTCAGAAAGGAAAGTTGCCTTGCAGGTGATAGAATAACACGAGTTGGAAAGGACCTTGGAGGTCTTCTAGTCCAACCCCCTGCTCAAGCAGAAGACCCTGGGCCACTTCAGGCAAATGGTTGTCCAATCTCTTAAAAAAAACCCAGTGTTGGAACATTCACAACTTCTGCTGGCAAGCGGTTCCACTGGTGAATTGTCCTCCCTGTCAGGAAATTCCTCCTTAGTTCCAGGTTGCTTCTCTCCTTGGTGAGTTTCCATCCGTGGCTTCTTCTCCTGCCTTTGGGTGCTCTGGAGAAGAGATGGACCCTCTCAACCCTTTCAGATCATTTGCGTCAGGTGCCTCCCCTCCCCCCCCTCCTGCTGGCTTGCTCTCCCCCATTGACGCAGCCAAGGGCAACTTTCAGCCAATCCTGGATTATCTTGAAGAGCTAAACAGGATCCAACTTGCTTAAGAGGATCTGTGGGAGATCCTAGGCTAGACTGGGGAATGAAATAACCATCTGGAATACGGTCAAAGGCTTTTGTGCGGTTGGGAAAAAGCCTCCCTGGCAGGGCCCAGATGGGCCCCGGGAAGAGGCTTCCTTCAAACTCTCAATGGGATCAGAAATATCACGGAGGCTCAGAACCGCTGAATATGTTTTTGGGTGCTTATAAAGTTCAGGCTTGGGTCACGTGGCTCATTCAAAACAAAGCCTAAAAGTCATTTTTCAACATTTTACCTAAAATGCTCTCTACTAAAGCAGCATATAGATTGGTAAACTACAATTATGGCATCTCAACTGCTTATGAGGTTGAACTGAGCAATTCTAAATGTAAGAAAGCTCAGATTTAGGATGTGCTATCAGCCCACACAATGAGTCAGGGGTGTTTTCTATTAGAATAGAATTAAATTCTATCCCAAAAATTGACTTTTGCAATGTAAGGTTGTTCTGGACCCCAGAGCTGTTTCCCTTGCGGGGAAAGAAATGCAATAAGGAGCCCCTCATTTCTGTGGGGTGCAACCTTGGGGAAGGAAGGAAGGAAGGAAGGAAGGAAGGAAGGAAGGGGCTGTTTTTCTCTAGGCCATGGAAATCTGAGCAGAGACCTAGCCCAGCAGAGGCTATGACCCCTGCCCAAAAAGTCATCTCCAGGCACCACCACCACCTCCCATGCCATTGCACGCATCTGGGAGAGCAAGCAAGTGAGGTCCTCCCCCTTCCAGCCCAGGGAGCTTTTCCTTCCCCGCCCCCAATCCTGCTTTGACCTGGGAAATCCTCTGGTGTTCCCCTCCATCCAGGAGCTGGTTTCTTCAGGGGGGGGGCGTTTTGGAAAGAGCCTCGGTGGTTTTGAGGAAATATTTGTCTTCCTAATTGCCTCCATTAAGCGCTTTTAATACGTTTTGCCCATTGTGAGGAGAAGGTCATTACCAGGCCTGTTCTTGGGGAGGGGGGGACGGGGACGGAGGCTGAATACAATGAGCCTCTGCAAGATGCTGGGGCTGGGGGTGGGGGGCTAATTGGTGATTTAAACTTGAGCAGGCCCCGTATGCAGACGGCTTGGCCAAACATTGTCCTGCAGGTACAGTCTCAACATGTCGTCCATCCATTGTTGTTATAAGAGCTTAGAGTAAGAGAGTTGGAAGGACCTTGGAGGCCTTCTAGTAATCCAACCCCATTCTCGAGTAGGAGACTCTACACCATTCCAGACAAATGGCTGCCCAGTCGTGATGGAGCACCCACAATTTCTGGAGGCAACAGCGTCTCAGCTTGCTCTCATCCCTGCAGGACTCAGTGGTCAGGACAGGTTCTTCTCATGGGAGCACCAGCCTTCCCGGCCAGGCTCTGAAGGGCTGGAGCCCACCTGTTCTCTAAGCACTAAGGATGGAAAGTCACCAAGGAGAGAAGCAACCTAGAATTAAGGAGGAATTTCCTGACAGTTAGAACAATTCATCAGTGGAACAACTTGCCTGCAGAAGTTGTGGGTGCCCCATCCCTGGAAGTTTTCAAGAAGAGATTGTCTGTAATGGTATAGGATCTCCTGCCTTGAGCAAGGGGCTGGAATAGAAGACATCCCTTGCAATTCTGTTATTCTATTAATTAATCAGTCAATCAATCAATCAGTGGGACAGCTTGCCACTAGAAGTTGGAGGTTTTCACTGAAGGTTTTCAAGAAGAGAGTGGACAACCATTTGTCTGAAATGTTAGAGGGTCTCCTGTTTGTGCAAGGGGGTCTAAAGTCCCTTCCAACTCTGCTATTCTGTCATTCTGTTAAGGTTCCTATCTAGGCAGGCACATCTGCCCAGCTGTCAGTCTTTGGTGGGAGAAAAGTTACTGCAATGTGACTTGCCTCCTGCAGGCAAAACCAGCCCTCTTCCTGCCCCGTTGAGTGGGGGTCTTCTCCCCAAGGCCCCCTTCTTCACCCAAGCCTTTGGGGGGGAGGGATCAGCGGTCACCAGGCTGGCTGCTGGATCCTTGTGGCTGCTGCATTTGGCCCCAGGATCAGGGCCCTGGTCATTTACTCACTTACTCACAACTCATGTTTATCCAGGCTTGATTAGCAATGAACAGGTGCATTTAAAAATAAACTAATTTTTTATAGCCTCTGATTTAAGTCCATCCCAGATTTTTCACTCCCTTTGCAAAACAGGATTCTTGACAACTGAGGGGAAAATGGGCAGAAATGTTTTATTTATTTGGTGGCTCAGCATAAAGAGGAGCAAGGAGGTTGTTTTGCCTGGAGTAGCAAATGAGGAATCCTGCTTGCTTCCTCGCTCTCTTTTAAGCTGTGGCACCTTGGCTGCAGTTAGTTGGTGTTTCGTTTCTATTAATGAAAACGGTACATCGGCCACATTGCAACCAAGTCTGAAAAAGAGGGAGGGGGGAAGGGTCTGAAAATGCCTTTGAAATCCTTCATCCCCCCCCCCCCCTCAAGCAGAGAGATCCACCTCAGCACTGAGCTTTTGGGATCCACCCTGGCACGGCTTGGTCTGCAGGCGGCCCTTTTGCTGAGGAAGGGGCACTTGCTCCTTCTTATGAGAGGGAGGTTTTGGGGAGGGGGCTGTGAGGTTCAGCTTCTCCTTAGGCTCCTCATCCCTGAACCTCCAGATGGCAACCTGTAGCCAACAGCGTTTTGGTCCACCCATTCTGAGCTTTTGGGATCACAACTGGAGGATGGCAGCACTGTCTTCCCCTGGAAATGTTAGTTGCTACCAAATTCAGCAGTTGGGTTATTCATGGGTCAGTCTATGGGGTGGTGGGCAGCTCCTAAATATGGTTGGTTGGTAGGTAGGTAGGTAGGTGTGTGTGTGTATGTATGAGAGAGGGGAAGGGAGGGAGGGAGATCTATAGAAGGTAGACAGACAGACAGACAGAGGAGAGAGAGAGAGGTAGGTAGATATATAGAAGGGAGGGAGGGAGGGGGGAGAGAGAAGACTGACGGATGGATGGATGCAGGGCCACTCTTCAAAGATCTGCAGAGGTTGTTGGCTGTTTTTTAGGGACACTGTAAGGTGGAAGAAGGCAAGCTGAAGAGCGGCCTTGGTGAATGTGTGAATGCTGAGCCCAAGAGGAATCTGGTTCTTTCGGGTTTACAATGTCAGATGACCGAGAAAGTGCAGCTCTTGATGGGCTGCCTGCATCATTTGTGATGAAAAGGCGGTTCTTGAAAAATGAGGCCTTAAACCAGGGTCAGCCACCTGTGGGGGAGGGGCGCCCTGTCTTCCTGGGAAAGAAGAGAGGAAGCTGGGTGTTAATGGATGCTTCCAGATGGCCCCTTCTTCCTTTTGTTGACTATCCCCATTCTTTAAATCTGTAGTTGGAATTTATCTTGGCCTGGAGCCGGTTCCATCCCTGGTTTGTTTGCTGGGGCCGCACCTTCCTCCCTTTTGCTCCCTCCACCTCCCCTCGCCCATCCCTTTCTCTCCGGAGGGACTCTTCGGCCTTCTTCTGTCCTCCTCCTCCTCCTCCTCTTCCGTTCTCACATCCATCAGCCCCGATGCCTGCTTCCTGCTTGACAGCTCCATTAAGTGCCATCTCACAGCGGCTATATTTAGAAGCCAGGAGAAGAATGAGCCTCCTGGCTGTGGACAGGCCATCAATCCTGGTCCCATCACAAAATAATGTCCTCTTCTGTGGCCTGGAATGAGCCCTACCAGAGGGCTTTCAAACAAGGAGCTTGGAGAGAAGCATCTGGGAAGGAAGGGGGAGCAAGAGGTGAAGGTTTGTTGCACCCCAAATATTATTTCCTTCTCCTGCCCCCCACCCCTACGCCCTTCGGGTGCAACTACTTGATGCTTCAGCTCCTAGCTTCTTCCACCAGCAGGACCTGGTGGAACAATTGAGCAACAGGGATCTTCTCACACTTGGGTGGACTTGTCTACATCTCTTGGTCCAGCATGTGGGGATGGAAGGCCCCATCGAAGGAACTGCTGGTCAGAGGAGCTTCTCCTGGCTCCAAGGACCTATTGTGGAGAACCTCTGATCTGTGGTCTTCATAAGAGATCCTTAGAAAAGCCTCCCCCAGGGGGGCGGGCTAGATCCCTGGGAAACTCCCACAAGGGTTGTCTGTATTTGTGGGCTGGGAAAGGAATCTGGACGTCTGTGTGAGGAGGCAGCTGAGGTCCCCTTCTGTTGCTTCCTAACTGTTGGAGCTAAGAGCCACGTGCCTCTGTCCTGGAGGGGAGGAGGGGTCCAGTTCGCCTGGCAAAGTCCCAGCCCCCCAACTCGGCCTCCTTTCAGACTTCCTTCCCACTGACTTCAATACTGGGCAATCTCTGGATGCGAGGCTGCCTTGCTTGCTGTTCTTCTTAATCGTCCTTAACTGCCATTCCATGGGCAGTCCACAAATCAATTACAAACATTAGAAAGATAATTAAAAACTGCGCAGAATACAGCACAATATGCAACAGTAAAAATGGCCATAAATCCAGCATAAAAAGCCCTGCCATAAACCGACCGTAAAAAGCTCTAGGCATTTGGAGCCCCAGTGTGGCTTGGCCAGGACAGCTGCCATTGGCCTGAGGCTCCCTTTGCTGGGAAGGGAAGGTGCCTGAGGGAGCTCAGAGACCCTGCTGGGTTGGGGGCTGGCCGGAGCCTCTCTGGTGGAGCTGCGTGCGGTGATGCGCTGAGCCAGAGCTCACCAAGACATTTGAGGTTGAGGCAGAATGCGGAGCACCAAGGAGCTCAGCAAAGCTTGGCATGATTCAGGGGGTTGGACTAGAAGACCTCCAAGGTGCTTTCCAGCTCTATTCTGACTGACTGACTGACTGACTGATTGATTGATTGATTGATTGGGAATCAGGACAGTGTCAACATGGCTGGGAGACCTTCTGGGCTGTAAAGACCATGGCTTGGCCATGTTCTTCAGCTTGGATGGCCTGGGAGGGGTTTCCATGGACTTGGTGCCCCCACGGCAATATGCTTGGCCTGAAGACTTTATTGAATGGAAGGCAAGAGTCTCTCTCAGCAGCTCCCCAAGGCTTGTGGTGGGAGTCATCAAAGTTCCCGGTAAATTGTATTCTTCAGGATGACAGAAGGGTAATTATTACAGATGTGGGCAGTAATCATATTTCACAAAATTAATTCCAATTAAATGTGCTCAGAAGACCAAACTACTGACGCCTTAGATTGAAGGCAATGAAGACATCAGAGTGGTGGGCAGCCTTTCCATCAACCATCAACAGTCAAGGGACAAGTAGTCAAGACAGAAGCTGCAGATCAGCGCTTGTTAGAGGAGACCAGAAGACCTTGGGGAAAGATCTCCAGGGGCCGTGATATGCAAGCCATGATTTTCCCTGTGACACTCTACGGAAGCAAAATTGGGGTTCTGAAGAAGCAGGAGAGGAAAAGCGTTGATGCTTCTGAACGTGGTTGTTGGAGAAGACTCCTGAGTAGACCGTGGACAGCCAGGAAAATCAAGGAGTGGATCATTGAGCACTGGACCAACCCAGAGTTCTCACTCAAGGAGCCCAATGAGCAGGCTCAGATGTCCAAACACATTCAGCAAAGACCATCAGCTCTCTGGCAGAGGGTCAGATGTTGGGAAGGGTGGAAGGAAAGGGAAGACCAGCAGCAAGATGGATGGATGGACTCAGCTACAAGGATGATGAGGAGCGGTTATGGAGAAAACCTAGCTAGGAGGTCACTAAGAGTCAACAATGACTTAAAGGCACATAATCAGATCAACTCAAATTAAAGAAATGCTAGATTATGTACTGTTCGTATCCATTACAGTTTTGAAGTTTGAGCGCTGACATCGCCAGCTGTGGCTCAGAGCAGGTGTTAGCCCTGCTCCGTTCAGTAGCACCAAAGATAATTTTATGAACTGGTATTCTGCATTTAGGATTTCTTATAAACAAACAGCAGCGAACATATCTAATACTCCTTCCTCCTCCTATTTTCCTCACCACAACAACCTTGTGAGGTGGACTGGGCTGAAAGAGAGCAACTGGCCCGAAGGCACCCAGCTGGCTTTGATGCCCAAGGCAGGACTACGTCTCCCTGGCTCCTGGTTTCTAGCCTGGAGCCTTAACCACGAGACCCCGGGTGTCCATCCTTTGGCTTGCTGGGCCATGTTGAGTGAAGCGGAATCGTCTTGGCCCACCTATACAAGATAGTTAATGTATATAAATCTCATACTAATGTGAAAATGATAGCAGTCTTCCAGTAATTGAGGGGTTCTCGCATAGAAGAGGGGATGACCTGTTCTCCAAAGCACTGAAGGCAGGAGAAGAGACAATGGATGGAAACTAATCAAAGAGAGAGGCAACCTAGAATTAAGGAGGGATTTCCTGCTAGTGAGGACAATCGATCAGTAGAATGGCTTCCTTCAGAAGTTGGGGGGGCTCCATCACTGGAGGTCTTTAAGAAGAGATTGGGCAGCCACTTGTCAGAAATGCTATAGGGTCTCCTGCTTCAGCAGGGGGTTGGACTAGAAGACCTCCAAGGTTCCTTCCAAGTTTGTTATTCTGATATTTTCTGTTTACGATCTTGTGCATTGCTACCTGGCCAGGACTGTGTGTGGGCTGTGGGTTGGACATGCCTGCACCAGACCAAACTGGCTCCAGAACAGCCACGTTCTAGCAGGCCCTGCCAGGCTTACACAGGAGGGAAGCGGTGGCTTTCTCTTCTGGTGTCCCCATTCTTTCCTTTCCTTTCCTGAAACCTGCCGTGAGATTCTCTGGGGAGTGGACGGGTAGATAAGTAGGAGTAGGAGCTTCAGGCGTCCGTTTCTCCTTTTTCCACGAAGCACCAGCAATGGGGGCAGGACCCATGGTCCATCCTTGCCTCACACAAGGTCTCAGCCTAGGCTGGCCTGGCCCCGCTCTGCTGAGTGCGCCAAGCAGAGAAGGCTCTTGCCCATCCCTTGGTCTGCCGGACCTGCCCCTCCCCCTCCCTGCCCCCCAAATTTCTCCCCTTTCCCCTATTCTGCCGGCAGCTGGCTGAGACCCTTCCCCCCGGGTAGCCTAGCGCAGCCTCAGCCACACAGGTGGGGGTGGGGGGTGTTTTTAAGCACCTGGTTCGATGCGTGAGGCCATGTGGACGTGGGGCCGGTTTCCCTTTGAGGCAGCCTCTTCGTGTTCCTCCTTTGATTCCTCTCCGCGTGTGCAAGTGGCGATCGTCCGTCCTTCCTTTCAGCCCGAAAGGCTCCTCGAAGCTTACAGATCCGTGCGCTGCAGGCGGATTCGTGTGGGTTGAGCGTTTTGTAAGGCGAGCACAATAGACGCGCAGCCCTGTCGCTCGGGGTTGAACAGCGGAGCCCTTGGCGCTCTCTCCGAGCTCGGCTGTTTGCTTGCAGAGGCTTCATTATCTGCCAAGGCAAGAAGGGAGCAAGCGCCACCCTCCCTCCCTCCCTCCCTCGGCTGACATTCGCTCGTCGGATAATGAAACATCTGCCAGCAAGCAGCCAAGCTCGGAGAGCATCAAGGACTCCACAGTGAGGAGAACGGGGGCCTTTCTCCGCCTGCTATAAGATTTGTTAACCCAGCTGGTATTTCGTCATCCCTGCCAGCAACTGCTGCCATCAACGCCATGCAACGTCTGTATTGGGAAACCGAAGTAGCCGCCTCAGGTCCCCACCCAGATAGGACCAAGGAGACGGCCTCCTCCTCATGGACAGTTCTCCTGCAGGCCCTTTGACCTCCAGCCTTGGCCCTCCGTCCTGCCGGTGGTTTAGGCAGGGAGCCAGGGAGCCCATCTGCAGCAGCCTGGCAGGACTCATCATTCAGGCACAGTGGTTAGCACGCAGCATTGCAGGCTGACTCTGCCCACTGCCAGGAGTTCGATCCTGACAGGCTCAAAGTTGACTCAGCCTTCAATCCTTCCAAAGTCGGCAAAATGAGGACCCAGATTGTCGGAGGAAATTACGCTGACTCTGGAAACTGCTCGAGAGGGCTGGAAAGCACTGTGAAGCAGCATAGAAGTCTTAAGTGCTATTGCTATTGCTATTCACGACCTCGTGCTGAGCAGTATTGCAATGGGCTTGCTGGTGTCATGATCCGGAGGCCTTCCTTCTTGCAGTTTCCCAGCTAAGAACATGGAATAAGAAAGTTGGAAGGGATCTTGGAGGTCGTATAGTCCAAACCCCTGCAGGAGACCTTCACCTTCTCAGAATTCTTGTGGGTCTGAATCCCCCCTTCCCCCCCCCCCCCCAATTGATGCAATGCCTGTGGAGTTTCAGGACCAGAGGGCTTCCTTGCAGGAGAGACTAAGGAGACCCAGAGCCAGTGAGCGGTGTCCAAGGATGGGGCTGAGGGATCCATCGGCTGTCCAAAAAGGTGGCAGGATCTCTGCCCAGCTGGTCCATTGCAGCAGGAGGTTGATGTGCAAAGACTGCGGAGGGAGCTGGAGGAGGAACAGCTGGTCCCTGTGGGGGGGAAGATTGCTGGGGGGGAGCTGGAGGGGTGGCCTGACTCAGTGCTTCCAAGCAGGACGGGCTGGTTGCCTCTCACAATCCTGTAGCCCCACATCTGCCTGGCTGCCTCTGCTGCTATGGTCCAGCCCAATGTTCGCCTGGGCTCAGCTGCTGCTTGGCGTGGGGAAAGCGCCCCCTCTGCTGGCCATGAGGAGGCACTGCAGCTCCACGCTTGGCTGGTTGCTTCTCGTGAAGGGTTGGGTCTGGGGAGCAATGGCAGCAGCCACATCTGGCCATCGAGACAGGGTCCCCATAGACATCCATCCATCCATCTGTCTATCATCATCAATCTATATCTATATTCTATCTGTCTAATCTCTCTGTCTTCTCTCTCTCTAATCTCTCTCTAATCTCTCTTCTATCTATCTCTCTGTCTTCTATTTATCGCCCGTATGTATCCAACAACTCTGCAGGCCTCTTGGTGCATGGCCCACAGTTCCCAGCTGCAGGCAGTAAGCTTTAGGTGAGGACGGGGGGTTGTGAGCCCAATTGAGAAGAAGAGGCGAGAAGTTGCGTACTGTGATGATGATGATAATAATAGTAATAGTAATAATAGTAATAACAACAATAACTTTATTGTCATTGTATGTGTATACACAGTATACCAATACAACGAAATTCACTTAACACCCAAACAGCAAGTCCAACGCACATAATCCCCAAACACGCTCCCACCCACCACAATTCCCCACCCAAATATCCACACAACAGACCAAGGAATGCTGTCCAACAGCTCACCGATGGTGGCCCTTTGCTTCATTGTTCATTGTTAACCTGCCTGGGCCAGTTCAGGGGAAAGAGAGACATGCCCCCCCCCCCGCCCCCTGTGTTTCCTTGCAAAACCATCCTGCCTGGAAGAGGCTGACCTGAGTGGGAAGCTCCCTTCTCTGAAAGAATCCCCAGGACAGGCTGGGAGGATTGGGGCTTCACCCTTCTCTCCTGGACAGGCCGGAGAGTCCAGGCCCCTGGCCTGCCCCAAATTCAACCTGGAGAAGCAGCACCTGTGCCCAGTTTCTCAGCCTGGAACCAGAACCGTCTGCTTGGTCTGCAGCACAGCCCCACCTGCATCAACACCCCCCCCCCCCCCCGTGTCATTGGCTCCTGGCAGCCTCCCCACTGTCTGAGCATCACCACAGCCCTTAACCCCCAGGGCAACACGCAAGCGTGGGCTGCTTTGTGGGCCAGTCGGTTCCGGGGTATCGTCCGTACACAGTTTGTCCCCCGGGCAGAGATGACATGGAGATTGGTTGGTCTTGATGCATGCCCAGTGGAACGGGGGCATCAGGGGTACCGTTGGAGTCTTCCCCCACACTCGTTTCCATGTCCCCTGGCCCCCTCTCGGAGAAGCCACGGATCAAGAATGAGGCTCTTGGTGCATCTTCCTCTGCGGCCGAGCGAAGGGGAACTGGGCTCGAAGCTCCGTGGGGCACCTGGGATGGGCGCGTGGTGGGATGGTGGCGGGTGGCCTTCCCCTCCGGCTAGGAGTTCTGAAGAAGGCTGCTCTTTTCCCACAGAGACGAGAGAAGACCGGACCAAGAGGCTCTTCCGACATTACACTGTGGGCTCCTATGACAACTTCACTTCACACAGGTGAGCTCAGCCTCTGCTGCCCCGGATCCCCCTGTGGGTGTTGGTGGGCTCCTGGCCCAAATGACTGCTAGCCTTGCAGGGTATTGAGTGAGTGTGTGTGTGTGTGTGTGTGTGAGAGAGAGAGAGAGAGAGAGAGAGAGAAGGAGGGAGGGAATAAACAAATGAGCATGGTTTGATGCCTTCTTCATAAGAAGCTTTGGAAGGGTGGCTCAAAATGCCCTTAAAAAGATTGAAGGTTGTCCAAGCAAAGCCACAATTTTGGGTTTAGAATGAAGGTAGCCCGGAGAGATCCTGGCAGTGACGGCAGAGACACTGGGGGGGGGGGCTTGGTGGAGAAGCCACGGGCAGCATCTGGATGCTCTCAGGGGGGCCCTGATTTCAAGGAAGGCCCTCAACTTGTCACAAGGTTCTGTGAGAGAGAAAAGGCAGACCAAAGGGTGCTCCCCACTTTTACGAGGGAAGATTGGGGAACAGCAGAACAAGAGGCTGGGCCCTTTAGCATCCATTTCAGTCAATCGTCATTAAAGGCAAGGTCAGGTTGTGAGGTTTTCTGTGCTGTCGTGAAGCCCCCGGGGCCCCTGAACCGGCTCTTTCAGGAAGGCTCTTTCGGCAGGGCCTTCTGTGCCCCTGCACTGCCACGGGGACACCATTCCCTGGCATTGGGGTGGATAGTGAAACCCATGGTGTTGCTGGCGGCCGTTTTCCAAACTCGTGTTTTTGCTTAGTTTTGCTGTGATACGTTGTGCGTGGCCTAGAGTTGCTCGGATGCTCGAGGGGGCCTTTACATGGGAGGAGGGAAGATTTATACTCTGCTAGTCGCTGCTGACTATCGGGGGGGGGTGGTGGCCCTTGACTCCGTTTCAAGGCCGTTGAGCCCAAGGACAATTCCAGGGTCAGTGCCCAGCATGACATTGCGGAGCGCTGTTTCCTCCCCACTGAAGTGGTAGCTGTTTATCTACTTGCATTTGCATGCTTTGCTCCCTGCCAGTAGTTCCCCCCACTTCACATGGGGCAGACCGGGCAATTTTTATCAGGGAACGCTGCATGTGGCGTGGGTGTGACTTAAGGCTGGTGAGCTAGTTTGCACCTTCTGAAGGATGTCCACAGGGCATGGTCAGAAAAAGTCAAGAAGGCAACTGACCCAATCCTGAAATCAATTTTCTGCCATTATGCAATCCTCTTTTCTGTTTTAAAGGGACAAAGCCTCAACCCTGCCTTTTTTGACCAGACCATAGATACACCCACCCTTCCTGCATTTTCTCTGCCTCAGTAAACAGAAGAGGGGCCTCCAAACTTGTGTCCACTTTAAGACTTGTGGACTTCAGATGCTAGAAGATCGAGCTTTGCAGGTGTGAGGAATAAATGATGAAAAGTATGATGTGAAATCAAAGTAGAAAAAGAAATTTATGGGGGGGAATCAGATTCTTGTGAATAGATAGCAATAGTAAATAAATAGTAAAATTCAAACCAGTGCTTTTAAGTCAGCGAGGGTTCCTGGTTCTTTCCGCCTGATGCCACCTGTGTTAGCAGAATCTCCCCAGGCTACTTGCCTCCCCCTGGGAACGATCAGATACGGTTTCATGTACCTTGGGGGAGATAAAGCTTATGACGCTTGCAGCTGCGCAAGGACTCCAAGCTAGGCCCTCGTTTAATTCCTCCTTCCAGCCTGGCTGGCAGTTTCCCCACCCTGTGCCTCCTTCCCCCATCTGTCCAACGGGGAGTTTTAGTGCAGGATTTCCAGCCCAGCTCAAGAAAATAACAGAGTGGGAGGGGCTTTGCATCCCCTCTCCACAACTCAGAAATATATGAATCAATAAACTTTGTGCCAGCCACAAAGCACAAGAGGGAGCTCTGAAGCCCCCCACCCCACTTGCTTGCAGAGCAACCTGAGATGAGAATTAGAAGTCCCAAGAAGCCAAATCTTTTTATATAAGGAAATTATTAGGAAAAATAGATAGGGCCCTGGTGACCCAGAGGTTAAAGTGCAGTATTGCAGGCTGACTCTGCCCACTGCCAGGAGTTCGATCCTGACTGGCTCAAGGTTGACTCAGCCTTCCTTCCTTCCATGGTGGGTAAAATAAGGACCCAGATTGTTGGGGGCAAAGAGGCTGGTTCTGCGAACGGCTCAGAGAGTGTTACAAGAACACTGTGGAGTGGTATACGGCACAAGTCTAAGTGCTAATGCTGAAAAGGAGGGAAGGAAAGAATTGGACGTAGATGATTGCAAAGAACACATTAAACTAATCGGCTGTTATTTCCTTCCATAAATGTTTTCAGTCTTTATTACAAAAGGGTCTTTAGGAAGGCATCAGCCTTCTCTCCTGCTCAGGCGTTCATAGGCTGCCCCCCCCTCCTCCTCCTCTTCTTCCTCCTCCCTCCCTTCCCTCCTTCCCTCCCTCCTTCCCTCCCTCAACAGAACAATGGAAAGGAGACGTTTTAGGAAGACCCTCCCCCTATGAGGTCTGAATTTAGCAAGCAAATCAGAAATTATCGGGTGGCTAAGAACCTCCCCCCTCACCCGGACGGCTTGAACAAGGTGTTTCTGCCATTTACCTAGCGGGGGATTAGCTCAGAAGGACGTGGGTTTGGGAAGGAAAGGATCGCATTTGCTCAAGCCAATCAGCAGGGAATCCGTCAGGGGCTTTGGGGAAACGAATGAATTGGACGGTTGCTTTATGGTTTAGATTCATGCGTGTAAGCGTGTGAGAGAGACAGAGAGAGAATATGGAGGCATCTGTGTTGTGCAGGTTTCTCAGGTTCGGGTTTCAGATTCATGAAATCCGGTTGCTCAAGTACCAATGAAGGGAAATGTTTGCAGCTCAGGCTTGAACTGAGGGTCCTCGGTGCTCTTGCAGACGTTTCATGACCCAATTAGGGAACATGATCAGTGCTGGAAGTGGGGGGGTTGCAGGGAGGAGGCGGAGGAGGACGGTGGGGTCTTTGGTGGTCTCTGAGCTTGGCGGTTTTCTTAGAAATGTTTCATGACCCACTAAGGAAAATCATCAGTGCTCAAATCTCACTGTTTAATCCTGGTCTCTGGCCAGAGGACGTGGGGAGCATCAGCTGCGAAGCGAAGCTTGGAGATCTCACCGGGATCTCTAGGCAGGACACCTGAGCAAGACAGGAAAGTCCCAGAGCCCAGGAGGGGGGGGGGGGGGGCAGGCAAAGCATGGCATGAAGAGGGGATCTAGGAGAATCTTCTGGGGTGGTCTAAGGACTCTTGCCTTGGGCGAGGGGAGGGGGTTAGAATAGAATAACAGAGTTGGAAGGGACCTTGGAGGTCTCCTAGTCCAACCCTCTGCTTAGACAGGAAACCCTACACCACTTCAGACAAATAGTTATCCAACATCTTCTTAGAAACTTCCAGTGTTGGACCATTTACAACTTCTGGAGGCAAGTTGTTCCACTGGTTAATTGTTCTAACTGTCAGGAAATTTCTCCTTAGTTCTAAGTTGCTTCTCTCCTTGATTAGTTTCCACCCATTGCTTCTTGTTCTACCCTCAGGTGCTTTGGAGAATAGCTTGACTCCCTCTTCTTTGTGGCAACCCCTGAGATATTGGAACACTGCTGTCATGTCTCCCCTAGTCCTTCTTTTCATCAAACTAAACATACCCAGTTCCAGCAACTGTTCTTCATATATTTTAGCCTCCAGTCCCCTAATCATCTTTGTTGCTCTTCTCTGCATTCTTTCTAAGTCTCCACATCTTTTTTACATCATGGCGACCAAAACTGAATGCCGTATTCCAAGTGTGGCCTTTCCAAGGCATTATAAAGTGGTATTAACACTTCACGTGATCTTGATTCTATCCCTCTGTTTATGCAGCCTAGGATTGCGTTGGCTTTTTTGGCAGCTGCTGCACACGGCTGGCTCATATCTAAATGGTTACCACTAGGACTCCAAGATCCCTCTCACAGTTACTACTGTTGAGCAAGGTACCACATATACGGTACCTGTGCATTTTGTTTTTCTTGCCTAAATGTAGAACCTTGCTTTTTTCACCATTGAATTTCATTTTGTTAGATAGTGCCCAATGTTCAAGTCTGTCAAGATCCTTCTGTGTCTTAAGCCTATCTTCTGGAGTGTTGGCTATTCCTGCCAGCTTGGTGTCCTCTGCAAATTTGATGAGCTCCCCATCTATCCCCTCGTCCAAGTCATTGACGAAGATGTTGAAGAGCCCTGGGCCTAAAACAGAGCCCTGGGGTACTCCACTGCATACTTCCCTCCATGTAGATGCAGTTCCATTGAGGACTACACGTTGAGTGCGGTTGGCCAGCCAGTTACGAATCCATCTGGTGGTGATGATGTCTAACCCAGATTTTTCTATTTTATCTAGTAGTAGGTTATGGTCTACTTTATCAAATGCCTTACTGAAGTCCAAGTAAATTATATCGACAGCATTCCTCTGGTCCACTAATTTTGTCACTTTGTCCAAGAATGCAATAAGATTAGTCTGGCGTGATCTGTTTTTGACAAACCCATGTTGGCTTTTGGTTATTACTTTGTTTGCTTCTAGGTGTTCGCTGATTCGTTGCTTGATTATCTTTGTGTTAGAAGACCTCCAAGGTCCCTTCCAGCCCTAGGACTCTATGATTTTATTAACAAAGAGGAGCAGAGCAGGGAGATGGAATGACACTGAAAGACAGAGAGAGGGAGGGAGGGAGGGAGGGAGAGAGAGAGAGAGAGAGTCACACACACACACACACACACACATTGCAACATGTTGCAAGGGGGAGGGGGGATGCTGCCAAGAAACCTCTATGTGTGGGGTGGCGGTCTCTGCTCATCCTGAGCTCCCCCTTATGGAGTCAGCTGCAGAGAGGGAGACCTGGCCTCATCAGGTGCCTTAAATTCAGCCCTAATGTGCTTTAATGTATGTGAACCATGTTGATCACAAATCCGAAGCAGCCTGCTCCAGCTTGTTCCCCAAATCGTAGTTAATTAAATCCCGTTCAGCAGAGGCTGGGATCATTCCTCACCTCCAGGTCATCTTACTCAAAGCTGCATCTTCCCTTCATTTTGTACAGCCTCTAATTGCCTTAAATGCTTGATGAACAGCGATGAGGAATAAAATGGATTATTTCATTGGTCCTCTTTAAAAACGGTTTTAAAGAATTGCCTTCTTTTGTTGGGCATTCTCTGCTCATCTGAAAAAGGCAGGTTAAACTCTTTAGGGGGACTTTCAGCCCTAGGCAGCTTTCCTGCAAGAGAAGGTGGGCGCGTCTGTCTGTCTGTCTGTCTGTCTGTCTGTCCTGCCCAATATATTAGCTGGATTCTGGGCCTTGGAACTCCTGATGGCTCCAGGATGGCTGGCAGCTCTTCAGCTCGGAGGGAGGCCTTTTTCTCTGCATACATTGATCTGTCTCTGAAATTGGGGGAGGGGATCATTAAGAGAGCCCATCCCGCTGATCTTGTTTGGTGCCCACAATATAAAAAAGATGTTGAGATTCTGGACAGTGTGCAGAGCAGAGCAACAAAGGTAGAGGACTGGAGGCTAAAACATATGAAGAACGGTTGCAGGAACTGGGCATGGCTAGTCTAGAGAAAAGAAGGACTGGGGGTGACGTGCAAGAGGGAGGGGGGATGCTTGAGGGGTTGCCACAAAGAAGAGGGAGGTTAACTTATTCTCCAAAGCACCAGAGGGCAGGACAAGAAACAATGGATGGAAACTAACCAAGGAGAGAAGCAACCTGGAATTAAGGAGAAATTACCTGACAGAATAATTAACCAGTGGAAGGGTTGTCACCAGAGTTGTGAATGCTCCAACACTGGAAGTTTTTAAGAAGTGGTTGAGAAAGAGCCATTTGTCCGGAATGATGTAGGGTCTCCTGCTTGAGCAGAGGTTGGACTAGAAGATCTCCAAGGTCCCTTCCAGCTCTGTTATTCTGTTATTCTGACTTGGGTGTGCATACCCCTTTCCACTAAGATAAGCAGGTCCTTGAATCACCAGCCCCAGTTCGAAGTCAATGCAGTCCAGCTTTCCAGCAACTGGGGAGCACCAGATGTGTCCAGAAAGGAAAATCCATTCTTTTGCGTTCCTTCAACATCAGTTTGGATTGAATTGCGTTGCACTGAGTGCTTTATTTGGCCAAGTGTGATTAGACACACAAGGAATTGGTCCCCAGTGCAGAAGCTCCAAGCATACGTGCAAAGGAACAGAACCATCATCACGCCAATAAAAGGGGAAGTAAAGAAGATAATAAGAAGGATAAATAATAACACTACAGACATACTACATGGGCAAATACACACAGACAGACAGTACCGTGAGAATTAGGTGTTCAGCAGAGTGATGGACGAGGGAAAAAACTGTTCCTGTGTTTAGTCATTCTGGATATTGTGGCTTTTTAGTAACAAGCCAGTTTCTGAGCAACTAAAGGCATATCCCAAAGATGCCCTGGCCCATCTTCCCAAGTTCTCCAAGGAGGGCCTCGGTCAAAGGTCATGATTGGAGTCATGTACGGACACGTGCTTGCCTGGTGATGCCAAGCCTGCCTGCCTGCCTTCTTCACGAAATAGGCCCATTTGGTGCAGGATCTCGGAACCTCTGGAAATTCAGCAGCCCAGGTTCTTTGAGGGATCTTGACGGTCCAGTCCGTGGGACGCTTAAGGTCAGCAGAAGGACCGGCTCAACCCTCCCCACCCAGCGTTGCTTCCCAGGGGTGTGAAACCAGCCAGAGGACAGAAAAAAACCTCAGCGTAAGAAGCCGCGTAAGATCGGGAGATAGGGAGAGAAGAAAGAGAGCCGGCATAGTCATCCTCCACTCAGAATCGAGGATGCAGCTGTAGGGGTGCTCAACAGAATTAAGTATCTGGAAGTGCAGATAACTAACCATCTGAATTGGTCTCTCCACCTGTCATTCTGAGTGAAGCGTGCAAACCAGCGTCTGCATTTCCTGTATTGGATGAGGAGAGCACATCTTTCTCCTGTCCTGGCCACTTTTTACAGAGGCACGATTGAGAGCGTTTTAACAAACTGCATCCCTGTTTGGTTTGGTGGCGGCAGCGCCTCAGGTAGAAAGTCCCTCCAGAGAATGGTGTGGACAGCCGAGGAGGTTATTGGAAGCTCGCTCCCCGTTATCCAGGATGCTGCTTATAAGTGCTCTGTGCTTAGAGCTCAAAGCATTGTTAGAGACCCCACACGCCCACTTCATGGTCTGATTCTGTCGCTCCCCTCTGGGAGGAGGTTTCCAAGTATTTCTAGCAGGACTAACGGTTTCTGCAACAGCTTTGTTCCCTGTGCCATCCGTCTGGTAAACTCGCAAGGTTCGTTTCTCTCGCCATGTGCATTTATACCTCCGAACTAGACTTCGTTGTTTCTCTGTGTCACCTATGTGGGTATATATATATGTATATACTTTTGTATTTATTTATTTATTTTCATTTATTTATTTTGTCCTGTTTAGGTAGTGCATGCTGGAGGTGGTGGCCCTTTGAGAGCCCTACGCAACGAAATTTCATTTTAACGTATGCCAATTAGCGTACGTTCCAAGTAACAATAGTCAGAATAACCATTCTTAGACTTCGAATAAGAGCCTGGCTGCTCACAGAACCGCCAAGACTCGGCTCCAACTGAAGTGGCAGGTTGGGGGCGGAGGAGAGCAAGGGCGAGGAGTGGGCTTGTCTGACTCCGGCTGATTTTGGCCCCTTCCTCTGGGTGCCGATTCCTTGTCTCGCACCTCGAATTGTGAGTGCCGTTTCCATGGCAACGGTGCCCATGCGGAGGAGCCTTACTTAAAGGGTCTGTTGGCCCAACCCCTCTTAAGCTCTGTGTGGCGTTGTGGTATCCTCCGTGCCCATCCTTCCTGCTCCTCAGCCTCCACGGGGCTGCCTTCACGGAACACGCGTGTGAGACGCAGCTTAAGAGCGAGGGGGCGGAAGGGACACCCCAGGAGTGGCCTGCAAGAGGAAGGAGGGGGGTTGTGTGCAAATACAGCCAATGCTCAGGAAGGGTCAAGCAGCCCGAGGGATGCACAACTCGTCCTTTTAGCTCGTCCACCAAGTTGTGCGACCTCGGCCAAGGAGTGTAGAGGAGGAGAAAAGGAATGAGAGACGTAGACTGGTTGAGATGCATTTGGTAGTTGAACAAGATGGTTTGGTTTTAAGGCAACCAGAGTTTTCCCCTTCTTCTTTTAGCCTCTAAACCAGGATTTCTCAAGCTTGGCAATTTTAAGACCTTTGGACTTCAACTGGGTGTTGCCAAGGTTGGAAAACCTGCTATAAACTTAGAATTCTAGAGTTGGTCAAAGCCAGGGAAGAAGTCCATGTCCTGCCCGGGACAAGACTCCAATGGACAACCATCCACTTGGCTGGAGGACAGTCCAGAAGACGATCCCACAATTCCTGTGGGCACCATCACCTAGACACATGGGGCCGCCTTCTCCACTGGACGTTCCCAAGCAGAGGCTGGCCAGCGGTCTGGGGGGGGGCCATTCTTACCTTTCCCCTCCTGCCCTGAGCGCAGGTGGGGGCCCCGGGGGCCCTTTCCAGAAGAGGTGAGCCAGCAGAGTGGAGGCCCCATGCTGGAGAACAGGAAAGCCCACCTGGTGCTGAAGGACGCCTTCACACGACAGCAGCTATTAAAAGAAACGATCCGTTCTTGACTCGACTTCCCAGATATTTTAACACAAGAAACCTAGTTGCACTGCATTAATAGATTTACATATTATATATTGTTATATAATATAGTGAGAGCCAGTTTGGTCTAGTCAGTGGTTAAGGCACCAGACTAGAGAGTGTGGGATCGTGAGTTCAAGTCCTGCCTAGGCCTGAAAGTCAGTTGGGATTTTGGTCCAATTCCTCTCTCTCTTTCAGCACAGGCAACCTCACAGGGTTGTTGTTTGGGGGGAAAGAGTTGGAGGAAGGCGTGTTAGGTATGTTTGCATCAGGCTCTTCCTTCGGCTGCAAAGCCGGGTTTCTTTGTTACATTTTAGTTATTAAATTTATATGCCGCCCATTTCAGCTGGGGAAATCACTCTGGTTGGAAACTTTTGGCTCTTCCTCTGGGAGGAAGACCTGCCTCTGGTTGCTGGGGGGAGGGAGAGATACATGGTGGGGGGGGGGGCAGGCTGGAGTCCCCTTGCTTGCCTAGGGAAAGGTCTGCTTAGCTAAGCGACACCCCCGTCCCTCCAGTGAGAGGGGTTCGATCCGCGCTTGGCCTCTGAGGTGCTGTGGCCTAAAGGCAGGTGGGCAGCCTCCTGCAGCCCCCGTCAGAAGGGGCTCACTGAGGGCAGCAGCCTCAGTTCCAGGGCAGGCTAATACCTGGGGGGGAGGGAGGTAGCTAGATCTCCTGGTGGCCCTCCATCCACGTACAAAGCAGGCCTGAGCCAGCAAAGGCTCCCAAGACGGCTGCTTTGTCTCTTTCTCAAGGGGGCTGTGGTTTGAGTACTGTAAAGGTTAGGAATCACCACTGTGCCAGCTGGCCTTTTTCCTGACTGAGGAAGCAAAGGGGGCCTTTTCCACCCAAGAATCTGCAGTACCTGGCAACCCCCCCCAAGCCCACCCACCCCATATCAGCAGGTGAAGGCGGGGAGGAGTGCCTGCTTGGCTGAAGGGGGCAGCAACACCCCACGCTCGGCCACGGACGCTGGGTGGCTGGGGGAGGTGGGTTGGGCCAGAGGGGGGGGCTGTGTGTGTGAGAAGGAGTCGGGTACTGCGTGAGTCTGCTGCAGTAAGTGTGAAGTGTGAGCCCAGCACTCTCGTGTGAACGCTTGTGTGAAAAGGAGTCTCTGCCCCCCTCCCCCCTCCCCAACCGGGGCTGGCTCTGGACTTTTCTGGGTCCCCAGGATTTTGGGCGGGGGGGGGGAGGGCGAGGCAAGGGAGGGTGCAAATCTCAAGGGGCTCGCAGACCTCCGGGAAGCCCGTGCTGCAGTGGGGAGGGGGCGGGACTTTAAGCAGGTGGGGTCGTTGCCTCCCCTCCCCCCCCCCCCCCCCAAACCGAGGGGGGGCGGGTTTGTTGCCCCGGGGGGGGGCCCGCGGCCGAGAGAAAGGGCCCCCCCGGGGACCCCCCCCCCCCCCCCCCCGCCTTAGCCTAAGCCCCCTCCCAACAAGGAAGCCGCTGCCCTCCCTCCCTCCTTCCCTCCCCGCGACGGCGTGAGGATGGACCGCGCTCCGCCCGCCTCCCGTGCCGGCCGCGGCGGCTCCCTTGCTCGGCGGCCGCGGCGTCCCCGGGCTCAGCCGGCGCGCGGCGTCCAGCGGCAGGTGAGCGGGCGGGCGGAGGGGCGGGGGGGGCGGGGGGTGGTCCGGGCGGCGGCTGCCATGAGCGCGTGGCTGGGCGGAGGAGCCCCCCGCGCCAGGCTGCCCCCCCAGCCTCCTCTTGCTCTGCTCTCTCCTGCCCAGCGACTACATCATCGAGGAGAAGGCGGCCGTCCTGCAGAAACGGGAGCATGAGGGCTTCGGCTTCGTCCTGCGCGGGGCCAAAGGTAAGCGCCCGGGGGGGGGGGGGGGGGGGGGCGGGGGCTCCTCTCGGGAGCTGTTCCTCCTGAAGGACCAGCCTCGTGGTTTTGGGGCCCCCCCGTGGCAGGCCTGCTGCAGAAGGCAGAGGGGCTTCCTTTCTGGAGACCCCCATGAAGCTCCCACTGACCCAGTTTCCCCACACACACCCCGTAGCTCTACCCCCCCCCCCTTGGCACCCAGAGGAGAAAACTCGCCTGAATGGGGAGGGGTGCATGGGAGCTGCGGGGGGG
>WNWU01000128.1:316191-406914 GCA_012654045.1 Ptyas mucosa
GGGGGGGGGGGGGGGGGGGGGGAGGGATGGGCTGGGGGGAAGGACCCACCTGCTGCTGGGATGGGCGGAAGAAAATGCGGGTGGGCGAGGTTTGCCCTCTCCACTGTGAGGGTCCAAGATTCAGCAAAGCAGCAGGCGGAGGGAGGGAGGGTCTCATCCTCCCCCTCCCCATTTTCCTCCTCCTCCTCCACCCCTCCCTTTATCTGCATCAGCCTTCCTTCCATCAGCCTCCCCTTCCCCAGCTGACCTGGGTGGAGCTCAGCGGAGCCCAGCAGGGACTCTTCCATTTCTGCCCTCTCCTCCCACCCCACTCAGGGCAGGGGAAGCTCTCCAGAGGACCAACCCAGCGGGGGTCTCCCTGCTTGGGGCATGGCTCCTTCTTCTCCCTCAGAGGGAATGGGGGGGGGGGGGCAAAGACCCAGCCGGCTTCTCCTCTCTTCAGCCTTCCTGCACTTCCCTGCCGATTCCCGGGTGCAGGTCGTGTGATGCTGCAACCACCTTTGTCTCCACAAAATGGACAGATGGGGGGGGGGGGGCGGCCTGGGGCTTGGCCAATGACCGAAGCCTTGGGCAGCGAATGGAGGCATGGGTCTTGTGAGAAGGACCCTGCCTGAGTAGGGAAGGAGCTTTGTGAAGACCCCCAGCAGCCACGCTGCCTTGTGCTGGCCAGGAGAAGCTGGGGAGGAGCAAGCCGGCTTCTGTAGAGTTTCTGGCCATCCGAGACTGGTTGAAGGAAGGGCCGTGGACATGCAGGAGAGGAGGGGTCCTCTTCCAGGGGGACCTGAGTGAGGGCAGCCCCGAATGCAGAGAGACACGGAGCCAGGGAGCCCAATGGGAGGAAGGCAGGCTTAGGTGAATGTAGGAAAGGGTCTCAATGCGAAGAGCATGTTGGGAAGACGTATTCCCGTCCCTGTGCTAGCGCTTACCCTAAATGGCCCTTACTAAGGGTTCTCCCTCTCTTGCCCCCTCGGCAGTAGAGAGTCCCCTCAAGCTTCCTCCTTGCCTTCCTCTTGTCCCAGGCCAGCCAAGGTTGTCCTGAGATGAACCAGGGTTACAATAGCATTTCCTCCCCCTCCCCCATTCCCCTTCCTTTATTCTGACACTACCTGAAAACAACCAGTCGTAGCCTTGGGGACCCCAGGAACTTTGAACAGAGGCAGGAAAAGGGTGAGCAGGCTGGATGGCCCATCTCAAGTGGCATTTTGAGCTTTCTGCCAACTCAAGGATGGGTGGGGGCAGAGTTCCACAGTGGGGGGGGGGGGCTCAATTCTAGGGTCTCTGATCCTGACTGGTTGACATTCCAGGATTCAGGTGTAGTGGGCCAAAGCCCCATGACCTCTTCTGGTGGATGCCTTCTGGGGTCTGGGTTCCAGAAGCAGAGAGGGAGAGCAGCAGCCTGCAGGGACCCCCACTCGGCTCTTTTGAAACGAGGAGGAGGATAGAGAAAAGGAAGCACCGTTGACCTGAATGTGCAATTTAGTTCATCCATGCAACGAAGCTTTGACTTTTTCGAAGAGCTGAATCACGGCAAACACTATACATAATTCAAGAGGAGGCAAATCTAGTCATGGCAGGCCAGGAGGGAGCGCAGAATTTGGGCCAATCTGGGCAAGAGCATCTGGAGTTAAAATCCTCTTTGTCCCACCTGCACCCACCGCTCTTGCTTGGGGAGGGAAGTCCTGCGTGATGGATTTTACCACCCAGAAATCCTGGAAGGAGCCACTCAGCGTCTTGCTCCACTGACCTGCCCTGAAGCTGTTCCCACCTTCCTTAGGATCTTCTTGGTGGCCTTCAACAGATGCTCTTGCCTAAAAACATCTCCTTACTCTACTGCAGGTCTCTCCAACCGTGGCAACTTTTAAGACTTGTGGACTTCAACTCAACCCAGCAGGCTGCCTGGGGAATTCTGGGAGTTGAAGTCCACAAGTCTTTAAGTTGCCACGGTTGGAGAGACCTGCTCTGCTGGACATTGTCACCCTTCCTTCCTTCAACTCGCCCGCATAACAAGCAACCGTGCCCAGGATTTCAGAACCACATGAACGATAAGGGTGTCAGGCCTGGAAGCCTGACTTCTTGCCTGGGTTGTCCCATCTGGGGTGGGGTTGCCCTGGGGGTCACCTGGACCTCTGCCCTGAGATCACCAGATCCAGCACCTGCCTGGGGCACTGAGGCAGACTTGCTAATCTTGGGTTTTCCCAGCTTTAACCAGGCTGGCTTCAGTGGTTTCATCATCGTTACTGGTCTCAAGTCCGCCAGCCTCCTTGCTCCTTGTTTCTTCGGTGGCCTCACTTCGCTTCCCTTGAACTTTTGTTCTTCCTTCCCTGCAGCTCCTTTATTAGCTTCCTTCATGTAATGAAAACGCTTATTGCCTATCCCACTGCTGGGTCTCTCCAGGCAACATAGAAACAGGCGCAATTAAGGACTGTAAAAAAATGAAACGTAGGATAATCAGAAATCACGCATGTCAAAGGAAAGCAGCCACCCCTACCTAGCCCACTGTGAGAAAGCCAAACTGGTGTCCTTCCCCCCCCCCCATGCATATTCAGCAGTATAACAAGCTTAATCAATAGAATATTTTATATTCACTGTATTTGCGGTTAAAGATGCTGAGCTTGTCAGCTGGAAAGCTGGCAGCCTAGGTTCAAGACCCGAGTTCTGCATGATGGGGTGAGCTCCCGTCCCTTGCCTCAGTTTTGCCCACCTAGTAGTTTGAAAGAATGCAAATGTGAGTAGATTAATAGGTACCACTTCGGTGAGAAAGTAACAGTGTTCTTTGTGCTTTTGGCATATAGCCATGTTGGCCACACGACTACGGAAAATGTCTTTGGACAATGCTGGCTCCCTCGACCAAGAAACAGATGTGCACCCACACCCTTGAGTCGGACACAACTGGACAGGGGAACCTTTACCTTACAGTCCTCTTGGTCACCCAGGAATTTTCATGGAATCCTAGGGCTGGAAGGGACCTTGGAGGTCTTCTAGCACATCCCCTTGGCCAAGGCAGCAGACCTTACACCATCCTGGACAAAGTGTTGTCCAATCTTTGAATCTTTGAAAACCTCTGGCGATGGAGCACCCATAACTCCAGGAGGCAGGATGTTCCACTGACTAATTTTACTCACTATCAAGAAATTCCTCCTTGGTTCTAGGTTGGATCTCCCTCTAAGGAGCTTCTTGTCTTGGCCTCTGGAGAATCAGTTGACCGCCCTGGAGTACTGGCACCGGAAGGGCTGTTATCCTGTCACCCCCTAGGCCTTCTCTTCCTTAGGCTAGACATACCCGTAGTGGCTCATCTGGCGGTTTAGCCTCCAGACCCCTCCCCATCTTCGTTGTTCATCTCTGCATTCTTTCTATTTTTTGCTTTCATCCTTTTTTGACCTCCTTGTTGAGGTGGACAGAATCCTATCTGTGTCTTGGGGAACATCCATCCTTGAAGTGGAAAGTAAATTAAGCCATTGCGAACTCTTCCAACGGCTGCTTTGAGTTCTGCCTGGAACGTGCAGAATGATCGAGTCCCAGAAATGCAAAAAAAAAAAACCCTTCACCCCACTCAATCCAGAGTTACAGGCCTGAACTTTAGGATCTGATTTTATTTATTAAAAACTATATATGTGGCTGCCCATTTTATAACCAACTCTGGGCTGGTTCTCGACTTATTATGAAAGACTCAAGGGAACACACAACACCTAGAAATCTCAATTACAAAAGTTTTATGAATTACGATTGCTCCCACATTGAATGTGGGTGCCTGCATGGGTGCACACACCCTTGCCCAGGGGGGAGGGGGGGGCGCAGGATTGGGGGTGTCAGGGCTTCTCAGGGGGTGATAATTGCCTGCTCAAGAATAGCACATCTCCAAACTGGACCCTTAGTCACCTTTCTTCTCTTTGGCCAGCCATGTTCCATCAGACCTTCCATCCTCCATCACCCCAGCTGTCCTTTCATTGACCTGATAGGTTGCTGGGTCAAATACGATAATTTGATAATTTTCTTATCTCTGATTGCCGTTCCAGAGTGGAGGTCTTCATCTCTTTAGCTTGGTTGTTCCTGAACACATCACGACTATTTTTCTATAGGGTCAGATTTTGGCCATCTTCTCCATCTACAATAGGACTGTACAACTTTGGCAACTATTAAGACCGGTGGACTTCAACTCCCAGAATTCCCCAGCCCACCAGTTCTGGGAGTTGAAGTCCACCGGTCTTAAAGTTGCCATGGTTGGAGATCCCAAATCTACATTTTCATCCTTTTAGTTATTGTAACCTCAGTGCTCTGTTCAAGGCCTGCTGGTGGCTGTCCACCCCTTGTCTCTACAGACCATTACCTGCCCTGTTGAACTGCTTTTACTCATCTAAGACTACGACATCTAATAATAAGATTTTGTTTAAAAACATTATTTTGAACAAATCCATGCTGACTTCTGTAGTCAGATCATTTGTTTGTCGAGGTGTTTATCCTTCAGTCTCTTCAGGATTAGGATCCTCCCAGGGGTCAACGTCAGCGTGACGGGAGTGCAGTTCAGTGAACCTTCTTCATTGCTTTTCTCCATCTTGAATATACGAGCCACATTTGTTCTCCTCCAGTCACCTGGCATTTCACTCTCAAAAATAATGGGAAAGGGTTTGGCCAGACCATCTGCTAGTTCCATCGGTACCCTTAGATGCAGCTCATTTTGTCCTGGAGATTAAAAGCCTTTCAGAGCAAAAAAGGTATTTATAGAAGAGAATATTTGTAGTTCAGGGTTGAACTGTGGGGTCCTTGGTGCTCTCTGAGCTTGGTGGTTTTCTTGCAGACGTTTCATGACCCAGCTAGGGAACAGCATCAGTGCAAAGGAGTGTAGAGTTTGCGATTGCAGTCATGAAGTTAGGTGGTTGGCCATGAAACGTCTGCAAGAAAACCACCAAGCTCAGAGAGCATCAAGGACCCCAATAATTCTTCTCTTTCTCTTCCTCCTCCTGCATTTTGCAAACCCTACACCCTTCTAGCACTGAAGGTGTTACCTAGTTGGGTAATGAAACATCTGCAAAAAACAAAACAAAACAGTCAAGCTCGGAGAGCACCAAGGACCCCCAAAAGGCACTAATTGGCCATGTTTTTATGAATCTTCTGCCCTCCCCTTCATCCTTCTCTTCACTGTTTGTTAGTAGAACACGAAGTTTTCTGTTGGAGAAAACTAAACCAAAATAGGAATTTGGTAATGTGGTTCCTTTATCACATGTCAGATTTCCGCATTGGCTGATATTCTGACTCTTTTCCTTTTAATTCACAAAAGGAATGTGTGTGTGTGTGTGTGTGTGTAAGAATTAAAAGAAGATTGAATTAAAAGATGACTCCCTCCAGGCAATTGCAGGTAGGCCTCATCTTACGACCACAATTGAGCCCCAAAATTTGTGTTGCTAAGTGAGGCATTTGTTAAGTGAGTTTTGCCGCATTTTACACCCTTTCTTGCCACATTTGTTAAGTGAATTACTTCAATTGTTGAATTAGTAACATGGTTCTTAAGTGAATCCGGCAGGAGGTCGCAAAAAGGGATGACGTGATGCGGGGAGACTGTGACCATCATAAATATGAACCTGTTGCCAAGTTAATTTTGACCATGTGACCAAGGGGGAGGCTGCAACGGTCTTAAGGGTGAAAAACTTTTTTTCAGTGCCCTTGTAACTTTGAACTAAACAACTCTTGTACTAAACAAACTCTTGTAAGCCGAGGACTTCCTGTATAGACTATTTGGCTAACTTAACACTTCCACTAGTACTTTAATTTTTCAAAAAAAGCTTCTTCCCATCTCATCCCCTGATAGTCAAATGACAAAAAACCATATCCTTCCACCTTAATCAGCAATAGTTTAATTATTCATTGGTGTTTTTTTTATGTCGCCTATCAGCCCCGTTAAGGTGACTCTGTAGTCTGAAGAGCTATCAGAAATATTAACATACATATATATATAATTCAATTTTACAATCCAAACTTATCACTTTCTACAATAAATAAAGCAGAAGAATTCTTTTCCTGCTTATTAACCAATCTTTAAAGCCTTGTCATGTAATCCTGGTCAAAAAGAAGTCCCATTAACACATATCAGAATCCAGAGCATATATATTTTAACCCTTATCAAATAAAGTCACTTTATAAATCCTCTTCTCATTGTTAAAAATCTTGGATCTTTTGTCCTATTGAGGAGGGTCCTGCAAGTTGATTTTGTATCATTTTCTCTTTATCTTCCTCTCAATCTCGAGGAAGAGCTTGAAATTCCCCTTCGTCTTTTCTCAAAGAGACTTTCCTCATGTAAATCCAAAGTCAAAAGGGTTTCTGAGTCACTCTTCATTCTGCTTTATTATTTACTGTCTGTGTCCCCTTTAATTATTAAGACATCCGCTAGTTTAATTTGTAAATCCATTTTGGCATTTTTCCCTCTTATCACTCTTATATTCTGGCCTGTTTAAAATCCATTTTCAGATCCACAAAACAATTTTTTCCATTATCATAATCCAGCATTTTTCAAACTCCGAATCTGCATTCAAATCTGTCTATTTGATCCAATAAAGTTGTTGTTCTTCTGTATCCTCTGCTATAGTATTACACAATCTTGTCAAGCAATTTCTGAGTCGGTTCTTCCTAAAAGGCCTTAATTTCTCCATGGTCAAATATTGCTTCTCCGTTGTATTCATGGATTGTTCTCCTTTCAGTAACTCTTTGTTCCCTCTAGTTCCCAGTAGTCCTTTTATCACCCGTTTAGTTTTTAATCAACAGAACTTTCCCAGGGGAGGATTTCTTACAACTAATGTCAAAGACTTCAAATTGTGTTTTATAGATTTTTAAACACCCTGCGGGAACTATTCTTTCAAGTCCATCTTGCCCTTTAACTTTCCAAAACCAAGGTTCTAGTCCCCTTTTTGCCGTTTTCCAAAAAGTAAAGATTGTCTTGCTAATCCTTAAACGTCTTTTGTCCAGGGTGGAAGGAAGGAAAATCTGGTGTAATGCAGCTTCTGTTTCAGCCAAAGAAATCAATAAGAAGCCCTTTCTTAAAGTCATTACGAAAGAGAAGTAGGCGACTTCGGTGTCTCTTTGAAAGGTGCCGATCGTGGCTTATTTCCCCAATTCTCTCAAACCCGCTGGAGAACACTCTCTTGCAATCTCTCCACAGGGAGAACCTGTACGGAGCCTAATGTGGCCGATCCTTGTCTTCTCCTTAATCCAGAGAGGCGTTCTGAGGAGACATCGCTGACTCCTGATTTGGCCACATTCATTGGGGCTGCAAAAAGCTCAGGTGTCTTCATAGTGTCCAAATATTAGGGAGATCTCCAGAAAGAGCCAGAGTATCTTTAACATACATTGGTCAGTTCAAACTATACTAACAGTCTCATTGTTTTTAGCCTAAATATTAGGAAAAGTCCAAACCTTTGAATTAATGTGGTTCATTGTTTATACAGAACAGCATAACAGAGTTGGAAGGGACCTTGGAGGTCTTCTAGTCCAACCCCCACCCCCACCCCCCGCATAAGCAAGAAAGCCTAGACCAGTGATGGCTAACCTTTTTGCCATCGGGTGCCAAAAGTGGGGGGAGTGTGGGGGGCGTCACGCGCGCGCGTGCCCACGCCCGTAATTCAGTGCGCCCCACCACCACCCCTGTGCAGGCCCACATGACCCTACCGAGCTCCCCCCGCTTTTGGCATGCAATGGCACGATGGGCCTGGTAGGCCCATTTTTCGCCCTCCCCAGGCTCCAGAGGCTTTCTTGGAGCCTAGGGAGGGCGAAAACGGCCTTCCCCACCCCCCTGGAGGCCCCCTGGAGGCCAGAAACAGCCTGTTTCCCAATTGCTGGTGGGCCCGGAAGGACTGAAAATCGGCTGGCTGGCATGCGCATGCACGTCGGAGCTGAGCTAGGGCAACGCTCGGGTGCCCACCAATATGGCTCTGCATGCCACCTGTGGCACACGTGCCATAGGTTCGCCATCACGGGCCTAGACCATTTCAGACCCATGGTTGCCTAATCTCTTCTTAAAAACCTCCAGTGTTGAAGCGCCCCAATTTCTGCAGGTGACCCCTTCAGAACCATAGAATAACAGAGCTGGAAGGGACCTTGGGGGTCTTCTAGTCTACCCCCCTCTCAAGCAGAAGACCCTATATCATTCAGATAAATGGCTGTCAATCAAAAACCTCCAGTGTTCAAACTTCCACAATTTCTGGAGGGAAGCCATTCCACTGATTAATTGTTCTAGCTGTCAGGAGGTTTCTCCCTAGTTCTTGGTTTGGTCTCTCCTTGATTAGTTTCCATCCATTCTTAATTCTTGAGTTGCATCTTCAACAGGAGCCAACATTTTCTGAGATATCCAAGATGGATGGGTGGATGGATAGATGGATACAGATATAAATGCAAATGTGCATACAATTTGCTTATACATTTTATACAAGATTATAGACATACACGCATATATCCCATTACTTTGAGATCAGAGGAAACTTAATTTGAATTCATCATTCCATAAATAACAAATATCATCCACTTTCTGACAAAAAGAAAGCCTTCCCGGCTTAGCCACAACGCAGAACTCAGGAGCAGATCTGGATCAAATCAACCAAATAACAGAGCCAGGTGCCAAATACATTTCTACGAAGCACAGAGAGAGGAGGGAATGGCCCTACGTTTCTTTAGTCTGGAAAGATTTTTTAAAATGAGTTTCTTGGCATTGAATTGTTTTAAGTAGTAATAATAAAAGAGAAATTCAGTTTATCCTAAAAAGAGATTTAGGAGCTATTACACAGTGTGAGATTTGGAAGGTAAATGGATCAAAAATTCATTCATTCATTCATTCATTTGCTTCCCATCTTGTTTTGAGTGACTCTGGTGGTTTACAGCATTAAAAAAAACCATTAAAATCACCCAGTATAAATATTCACCCAATAAAATGCCAATACAAACAAAATAAAAGCATTAATGCAAGACGGAGAAGGAGGGAGACGTGGTAGGGTGTGGGGGTGGGGATTAGCTCTGACTGATGAGACCTGCAATCCAATTTTTCCATCAATATCCAACAGCTTGGATAGATTGGTGAGAGAGGTGAGAGATTGTGATCTCGGGGTCTCTCTGTGCTCCCCTTTCAATGCAGACTTGTTTTCTTTTTTTCAAGGTGGGTCTGCCTTGCCTCTTAACTACTGTGGGAAGACGCCTGTGTCATTTTATTGGCCACTGGGCCCTTTCCCGGGCAGCTGCTGCCCCTATGCAGCCCATCCTTTTAGAGGCAGCCAGATCCAGACATGGTAAAAGGAAAGGTAAATAAATATATAAACCTTTGATCCTCTGCCCCTTCCCTCATTTGCACTGTTCCCAAGAAACAAAGAGCTATCTATCAATTGGGAAAGTCACGTAGAGTGAAACATTAATAGAATTTACGTGATAGTTCCTGGGGAAATGCCTTCACTGGGCCATTCATCCACCCCTCTCCTTTCATCAGCTGAGCACTTGGAACACACCGGAACCTTTTTACAACACTAAAAATCTCCTTTAATACCGTTTTGGTCTTGCATTTTGAGGTTTGAGACAGTTCTGCCAAGCTGCTTCACTCCTAAGCTTCTTCACTGGAGCATTGTGAGGGCTCCATCACTGGAGGTTTTCGAGAAGAGGCTGGACAGCCATTTGCCTGAAATGTTACAGCGTTTCCTGCTTGAGCAAGAGGTTGGACTGGAAGACCTCCAAGGTCCCTTCCAATTCTGTTGTTCTCTTATTATGAACCAAGAGGGCCACTGATATTTACAAGGGACGTGTCTTCCCATGATCTTGGCATTGTCTTCTGGGGGAATCACCGGATCTTCCATACCATGAGATCTACTTGGTCCCAAGCATGGTCAGAACGGAAGATTTCCCTGGTGCTGATAGAAAATTAATATGCGAGACTCAGACGCAGAAGGTCCAGTTCCTGATCTGCGGGTCGTGCTTTTCAACAGAAAGAAGGAAATAGTCAGACAGTCTACTTCTCAACCTTTCAGGAAAGCTCCTTGGCTTACTTCTTTCTCACCTGCTCCCCCAGGTAAATGCACCTGCTGAGCAGGGAGCCAAGAAGAACAAAGGAATCTCTGAGTTCCCTTCAGAGGGCTTGTCATGGTTGCGGAGCTGGGTCAGAACAGTTGGTGAATTCCACGATCAAGTTCAGTTGGCATCAGCAGAACCCGTGAGCGAAACGGGCTGTTTCTGACGGGGGACTGGAATGCCAAGATTGGAAAGAGGAAGGAGGAGGAAAATGTCATCGGATGGAATGGCTTCGGAAGTAGGAAACCAGCTGGCAATTTCGGCCTTATTTATTTGTGTATTAAATTTGTATGCCACCCATATTGCTGCAAGGTGGCTCTAATGATTCTGTCACAGCTAACTCTGTCTTCAAATAACCCCAAAACACCACCACCAAAATAGACGGCCCTCCCTGGATGGGGGAAAGAGGAATCACATGGACCCTCTTGCTGCTGAACAGAGTTGGAGGAGCTCATTGCAGCAGGAAAGGCAGGGCCGGGTCCTGGCCATGGAACAGATCACAAACTGCTGGTGTGCAAGGTCCAGATTAAGCAGAAGAAGAAGGAGGAGGAGGAGGAGGGGGGGGGGAAACCAGTCAAGTTTCTGCAATATGATTTTGAGCTCATACCCACCATTTTTGAGGAGAACATCGGGGAGCACCAAAGACTCCAAAAAATAAGGAAAGTCTTTCAAAAGATCTGAGAAGGAGATTCCAACTTCAAATTGGTATGTTAAATATTAAACGTCGTCAGCTGTTTGAAGTCACCTATGTGTGAGTTGGGCGGATACATAAATTTGTTTAATAAATAAAATAAATAAAACAAAATAACCAAATTAATCAAGTTCAAAGGAAGATAGGAGTATACTGAAACACTCTAGAGATGTCAACATCCAAGCTCTCTTAAAAGACATTCCTTATTTGTAAGAACCTCTAGTTCTAGAAGGTGACATTAAATCAACAACATCATCAGTGCTAGCTTGGCCCATGAAATGTCTGCAAGGAAAAGACCAAGAGAGCCTCAAGGAACCCACAGTCTAAGTCAGAAATCCATAGGAACTGATGATGAAATATGACAAGCGGTAGAAATAAAAATCAGTCACGGCTCTAGCCAAACCATGCCAGGAAATCTGGAGAACAGCCCAGGGGTTCATTGGCCCATTGGAAGAGGTCAGCCTACATTTGAACACCAAGAAAAAGGGGACTTTACAGACCCTGCAAACTCTTGTACAGCATCCTTAATTTCAAATGCTTGCAAAATAATGTGCAGGCTCAACCAAAGAGATTAGAGCCTCCATGAAAAGTGACATAACCAGATGTTCAGGCTGGCTTTAGAAAAGACCAAAGAACCGGAGACTTTATTGCTGAGGCACGCTGGATAATTGAGAAAGCCAAAGAATATTTAAAAAGAAATCAGGATGTGCTTCAACGATGACAGAAAAGCCTTTGATTGTGTCAATTATGTCAAGCTGTGGAAAGTGCTCAGAAAACGGGAATCCCAGAACATCTCAATGTCCTCATGAAAAACTTCTATTCAAGTCAGGAAAACACAATCTGGTTAGAACAGGTGAAACAGGTGGGCTCCAGGTTGGCAAAGGACCAGAGGTCGGTTTCAGCAGGTTCTGACCAGTTCTGGAGAACCGGTAGCGGAAATTTTGAGTAGTTTGGAGAACTGGTAAATACCACCTCTGACAGGCCCCGCCCCCATCTATTCTCTGCCTCCTGAGTCCCAGCTGATCAGGAGGAAATGGGAATTTTTCAGTAACCTTCCCCTGCCACGCCCGCCATGCCACACCCACCAAGCCACACCCACAGAACCGGTAGTAAAAAAATTTGAAACCCACCACTGCAAAAGACTGAATACTCTAAACCAGGAGTATCCAACCTTGGCAACTTAAAGACTTGTGGACTTCAACTCCCAGAATTCCCTAGGCAGCATGCTGGGTTGAGTTGAAGTCCACAAGTCTTAAAATTGCCAAGGTTGGACACTCCTGCTATGCTCTATTATGTTGAAGAGCTCCAGGACCAGGGCAGAGCTCTGAGGGAACCCCGCCATCTACCTACCTCTCCATGTAGATCCATGAAGGACCTGGCGTTGAGCCCCATTGTCCAATCACCTGCCCAGCCACCTTGTAGCAGGACCATCCACCCCATCCACTTTCCAGCTTATCAAGAAGGAAGATTTCTTGATTTCTCTAGCATGACCTGTTTCTGAAGAAACCCAGGTTGACTTAATGGCCTGGTATCTTTCTAAGGACCTCCAAGCTCATTTGAGTATCATTTTAAAGCTCTTTCGAGTCTTCACAATCAAAGCTGCAGCTTCCCAGAGTTCACTTTTTTCCCCCCTTTTAAAGATTGGGTCCATCTGAATTCTTCTCCGGTCGCCTCGTACTCCCAGAAATTCCCATTGGTGGTTGTGAGGATTGTATCTGCCAGTTCCTTTAGCATCCTGGGATGTGATCCATCTGGCCCTGGTGGGTTGAACCCATTCCAAGCTGCTAGGCACTTCCTGACCACTTCCTTGCCTCTCCTGCCTGCCCCATAGAGAGCACCTTCTGACAGGTTGGACCGTTTTTTGCAAAACGGCAGGTGCAGAGTAGGAATTAAGCCGTTGTTCTCCTCCTGTTGCCCATCAACATCTTGCCATCTTCTCCAGCCAGGTGATTTGGCTGTTTTCTTGGCTGCTTCTTCCCCAACAAACTCTTCTGGGCATTTGTGGAAGGCTTCACTCCTTCCCAGCCTTGGTCTTCCTAACCCCATCCTTACAGCCTTGGCACGTTCCTCAGTATTCTCCTTTCGTTATTACTATTATTGTTGTTGTTATTATTATTACTATGTGTTCCTCTTTCCTTTTTTTTTTAAACTTGTCCTTTTGCTCTCTCAGTTTATTAGAGAATTCTTGGTGCAGCTTCACCAGTTTCATAAGCTATTTTTCTTCCTTTTTGATTTATTTATGTTTAGGCCTTTCATTAGCTCATTATCCAAAATTTCCCAGTAATTTTCCTGAACTGGTTTCCATCCATGGAATCCTTCCCCTTGGCGATCGATCGGAAGGGTTAGAGACCCCCAACTTCATGTACTTACTGATGAATGGATGCACATATGAGCTTCCAAATTGCCAAAATTCTTCTTTTGCTTGCAATAAATCTCCTAAGGCTCCGTGGGACTCAAGATTTTTTGTTGGACAGGGACTTGACAAGAGCATCTTTAATTGACATTTTGACTCAGTTCTTCCCTGATGTGGCAGGTTCTAGTATTTGTTGCCTCAGGGAGGTTAAATAAATTATTCTGAATTTTACTATGGAAAAGCATAACTTTTGGGGGGAGAGAGAGCTGTTCTAAGTCCCCCCCTCCCATTAACAGGCAAACAATTTGTGATATGCCCCAAAGGAGCTTTTTCAAAAGGCAACCGGACTCTCTTGGGTTTTTTCTTTGAAAATGTTTCGCTTCCCATCCAAGAAGCTTCTTTTGTTCTGAAGAAGACTGAAGAACCGATGGATGAGAAGTGAAACATTTTCAAGGAAAAACCCCCAAGAAAGTCCAGTTGCCTTTTGGAAAAGAAAAAAAAATGTTGTGTAACCTAGTCTAGTGCAAAGAAGAACCTTGCAATATTTGAGGGGGCTGCCCCAAAGAAGAGGGGGCCAGCTTATTCACCACAGCGCCCGAAGGCAAGACAAGAAAGAATGGATAGAAACCAACAAAGGAGAAAAACAACCTGGAACTAAGGAGAAACTTCCTAACAGAACAATTACTGTAATCAGTGGGACAAATTGCCTTCGGTGCCCCAAAACACTGGAGGCTTATAAGACTGGACAGCCATTTATCAGAAAAAGTATGGGACGTTCTCCTGCAAGGGCAGGGGGTTGGACTAAATGACCTCCAAGATGCCTTCTAACACTCCTACTCCAAAAGCACCTTTGGGACAAGATGACCTGGATGATTGAGACCCTCCATAGATGTTGATTCATTTATTCATTTGTGGTATGGGAAGCTCTGAGAAGCAAGAGGCCTCGGATAGATGGAGGCTACCTTCAGAGGAGAGACAGGCAGTCCGGAGTAGATTCCCCCCCCCCCACTTCTTCCCTGTCCAAAGGTGTCTTCTTGCCTCGAAGGACAGGCAGTGCCTAATACCGTAGGCAGGGTCATGGATCGGGGCCTCCTGCTTGCCTGCCCTCCCCCGTTAGCAGGAGAAATGGGGCAGGAGCAGAAATGGGCAGACTCAACCCTGGGCCCCTGGGCTCCGTGTTGCTCCCGGCCGCCAAGCCCCTGCCTGCCCTAAGCCTTTAAAAAAGATGGAAGCCACGAAGGGAGCTGCATCCCCCCACGTCCCTCTCCTTAATCTGCAGTTTCTGTTCTTTGGCTAAGCCTCCAGCGCCCACCCAGAGCCTCCATGCGTCCCAGTCAGACGGAGGGCGGCTGGGCGCTTGGAGTGGCCACTGTGACACCAGCGGAGGTGGTTCACCATCTCAGAAATAAGGGGGAGGGGTGTTGCCTACTAGGGAATCGAACTACGGTAGCCCTCAACTTCAAACCATTTGTTTAGTGACTATTCAAAGTTACAACACGCTGGAAAAACTGACATTTTTCACCCTTACGACCGTTGCAGCATCTTCACGGTCACCTGATCAAAATTTGGATGCTTGAGAACTGGTTCATGTTTATGACTGTCGCAGTGTTCCAGGGTCGTAGGATCCCCTTTTGCGACCTTCTTGCAAGCGAAGCTGGATTCATTTAACAACCGTGTTAGTAACTTAGTGGGATTGGGCTAGAGGACCTCCAAGGTCCCTTCCAACTCTATTCTGATTGAGTGATAGAAACTGCAGTGATTCACTTTACAACTGTGGCTAGAAAGGTTGTAAAATGGGACAAAACCCGCTTAACAACTCTTGCTCAGCAACGTTGTGTTCCGTCGCAGTCGTAAGTCAAGGACTTGGTGTATAGCAAAGCCTTCCTATCTGGCTGACAGAACCAAGACCGACACAAGGAGTGACCTCTGAGCAGCCCCTTTACTGTTGCTCACCTCTAAGACAGAATCTTGCCGAAGCAAAGCGAGTATCTCCAAGGACCGTAGACTTACTCTGTGAACTGCTAGGGAGGGTCCGACTTGCTCCCTTCCTGCCTACCGGGACCCCAAGCTCCGCTTTCTCCCTGAGCCCTGGGAAAGAGCCCCCCCATCCTAGGACTCTGGACTGGCTTCCGCCACATCCCGGCTGTCGCAGGCCAAAGGCCGTGGGGGCCCAGCAGTGAGGCCGATGGGCTGGAATGGCTGGAACGGCCAGCCAGAAGCCTTCTGCTCCCCATCAGCCACGCAAAGAGCCTCTTCCTCCTTCTGATCTCGGCTTTTTCTTTCTTTCCTTCCTTCCTTCCTTCCTCCTCCTTTCAGCGGAAACGCCCATTGAGGAGTTCACCCCAACACCAGCTTTCCCGGCGCTGCAGTACCTGGAATCGGTGGATGTGGAGGGTGTGGCGTGGCGAGCAGGACTGCGCACAGGAGACTTCCTGATCGAGGTGAGGCCATGGCCGGGGCGGGGGCGGGGGCGGGGGAGGCTGAGCAGCATTGGGAAGGGGGGGCGGTTGAGGGTCACGGTCTGCAAGGAGCAGAAACCCTCCCGAGATGGTCTCCCTGCATGCAGCTGGGCAGGCGGCATTCGGGGTCTCAGGTGAAGGAGAAAAAGAGGGCAGAGAGGGAAACGTCTAACGGGGGAAATAGAATCTCCTCTCTTCAGGGCCACAAGCTCTCGGTTGGCTCCTTCTGTGATGGTCGGTTATGGCATTTTTTAAAATGCAGCCTTTGATAGCTTCTCACCTGCCTCTCAGCACGCCTGACCATTCGTACAGGTAGGGCAGGGGCTCCCTTTGGGGCAGGCAAGTTCTCCGCCGGTCCTCCTCCGTCCTTTTCCTGGTCGGGCATCCCCTGCGGTGGCCACTGGTGGCATCCAAGCCTTTGGCTTCCCCTGGGATTGTTGGGGTGGCCTTGTGCCAAAAGAATGCGCCCTTTGTTTCTGCCAGGCTCAGCCACCTTCCCTTGACCCGCCTCCCCATGTGCCCAGCAGGGCCACAGATGAAGGGCAGGGCATTCCCCTCTTTCCAGGAAACCCCACAAGAATACTGTTGATACAGGATATAATACAGGCAGTCCTCCACTTACAACAGTTCATTTAGTGACCATTCAGAGCTACAACCGCACTTTGAAAGGGGACTTGGGACCGTTTTTCACATTTACGACCGTTGCAGCATCTCCATGGTCACCCCATGGCAGCTGGCTTGTATTTATGACGGTTACCGTTTCCAGTGATCCCCTTTTGTGACCTTCTGACCAGTAAAGTCAACAGGGAAGCCAGGTTCGCTTAACTTAACAATTGTAGTGATTCACACTTGTAGTGATTGGGGCAAGGAAGGTCATAAAATGGGCCAAACCCACTTAACACATTTCTCACTTAGGAACAGAAATTTTGGGCTCAAAGTTGTGATCGTAAGTCGAGGACTACCTGTAACAAAATCTTGAAACCCATTTGTTTCCCTTCCATCCTCCTTACACCAAGAGAAATCAATCTTGAGTTTCTTCCTCATTCTTTCCTGCTTTCCTGGGCAAAGTTTGTGTGTCCCCAATGGCCGCCACGCATTTTCTTCAAGGCCATCTCCCTATTTTTCTATGGGGGAGTCAAACTAATCAGCAGAATGAGCAGGAAAGCAGATTTGGGCTCAATGGGAGGAGGAGGAAAGGGGTCTGGTCTCCTCTGCCCTGGAGGTCTGTATATAATGACCTTTGTACCCATATATAAAGTCCTGCTGGGTGTAAAGGGAGAGGCAACAGCGCTCCGTGGTATCACGCTGGCCACATGACCAAGGAAACGTCTTCGGACAGCACTGACTCAGTAGCCTTGAAACGGAGCTGAGCAGCGCCCCCTAGAGGCGGCAATGACTAGCGGCGTAAAATCCACAGGGTTACCTGGATGGAAAGAGGAGAAAGGTGTGGGGGCCCTGGTGGACAGTTTGGTTCAGAACTGTGCAGATTATCCAGGCTGTCTGGACACCCCAGTCTCTGGGCCTACATCAGTCAGCTGGGATCGTTTCCATGGGCCACCTGGAGCCATCTATACTGACATGTGTGCCCTTCCCCCGACCTCGGGGCTACGGGCCAAGGTCACTGCTTCTTAAGGCCAACTGGGCAGCTGTGGAGATTGAGCTATGTGTGTCACTGGAGTGGCTGCATTTTGTCATGCTGGTGTGTTGTCAGGCACAAGCAACCGGATCCACATGTTCAAAGCTCAGATGAACTCTTTTATTATATTCTGCCTACTGTAAAGGAATCTGCCCAGACCGCTTGCCTTCCCCTGGGAACAGAGAGCTAAGGGTCCATGGAGCTTCTGTCTGTGTGAGAGGGTGTGTTCTGGATCACTTGCAGCTATGCAAGGGTCCCAGGCTAATTCCCTGCTTGAGACCTCCTCCCTGCCTGGCGAGGTTTCCCAACATGTTTTGAAAGAAGTGTCTTTGCTGGAAGTCACGCCAAGTATGGAACAGTCCCAAACCGATTCTTGGACCTCTGGCTGTTGCCTTCTCCACAAAGCAGGCTCTGATTCATCACACGCTCTGCTCCTGCCAAAAGCAGGATAAGACGGCTGGTGTTTGAGGAGGCGAGGCAGTGAAACTGGCTACCGTTTCTTCGGGCTGGAGGGCATCACAGCCTTGATCCGTGCTCTGTGAGTAGGGCATCTCTCTCAAGCTAGGATTGGGAAGACCTGCCTTGGCAATGGTGCATGTGAGAAGGAACCCCAGCTGAATGTGAGCAGGCAGGGCGATGCGGCAGCTAAGAAAGCCAATGCAATTAGCAGAAGCATCACAGTCAGACTGGGGGAGGCCAACAGTTCCATTGCATTTTGAGATGGTCCAGTCACTCTTCATCACTTCTGGGCACCGGACTTAAAGAGAGACGTAGCAAGAGCTTCTGGGATCAAGAGCTTGAACACCAACCCTGCGAGGAAGCCTCAAAGCAGCTGGAGGCGGAACCTGACCAAGAGAAAGGGGAGGGGAGGGGCCTGCAAACATCTAAGGACTGTCTTGGGCAAAAGGATGCAGATTTCTGGTGGAAATTGAGAGGAGAAGTAGTCAATCAAAATGGAGAGAGATTCAGTGCAGTATCAGAGTACAAGAACTGTAAATCGGAACCTTCTGGGCTTTCCAGCTGCCAAAGGTTTCTACAACATGACCTTGAACATATACCCACCACTTTCATAGAGAACATCAAGAATCGCTTTGAAGCCCTGAAGCTCATGGAATGACCTTAAGGAGTCACTAAGGATGAATGTGAAAAGGTACCACCCAGAAAAAGGAAAACAAGGAGAACGCAAACCGGATATCAGAACAAACTCTGGAAATTGTGAAGAGGAGAAGAGAAGCCAAAGCCAAGAAAGAAAAATTCTCAGAAGGGAATTGAAGAAAGAGTCTCTCTCTTTAAAAGAGACAAGAAGCAACATTACGACAACGTCTGTAAAGGCCCGGAGGATAAAAACCGACATGGAAAAACAAAGTCTTTCAGAAAATCCCTGGAATTTCTTAGAAGGGGATTCCATCTAGAATTGGTGTGAAAAAGGAGCCGTCTCCTTCACCGTGTCCTAACCAGACTGGGGCCTCCTGGCCTGCATATACGTTTTCCATGAGGACATTTGAGATGTTATGCTAGGAAACATGGAAGGCAAAAGGGTGGCCGGAAGACAGGTGGAGAGACCGTGGCAATCAGGGCACCCTTGGAAGAGGCAAAGGACCCAGGTAGGGCCAGAACATCACAGATAAAACCTGTCTTGTGACTAAGAGTTAAGAACTAATGGCACGTCATCAATTAATCAAAAGCTTTTTAGACAGGACCAATCTGAGGGATTCCACTTCCTATCGAGAGCTGATTGGACAACCGGCTAAATAGGAGCCAGCTGTGTGCTCTGGCAGCCAAAAAAGCCAACGCAATCCTAAACTGCATTAACAGAGGGATACAGTCAAAATCGAGGGAGGTACTAATCCCACTCTCTAAAGCCCTAGTAAAACCATACCTAGAGTACTGCATTCTGCATCCAGTTTTGGTCACCACACTATTAAAAAAGATGTGGACACTCTAGAAAGAGTGCAGAGAAGAGCAACAAAGGTGATTAGGGGACCGGAGGATAAAACATACGAAGAACAGTTGCAGGGATTGGGTGTGTCTAGTTTGATGAAGGGAAGGACTAGCGGTGACATGATGATAGCAGCCTCCCAATACTTGAGGGGCTGCCACGAGGAAGAGGTGGTCAACCTATCCTCCAAAGCGCCCGAGGGCAGGAGAAGCAGCAACGGGTGGAAACTAACCAAGGAGAAAGAAGCAACCTGGAACCAAGCAGAAATTTCCTGGCAGTGAGAACAATCAACCAGTGGAATGGCTTCCCTCCAGAGGTTGTGGGGGCTCCAACCCTGGAGGTTTGTTAAGGGACTGGACTGGACAGCCACGTGTCCAGAATAGTGTAGGGACTCCTGCTTGAGTAGGGGGTTGGACTAGAAGACCTTCAAGGTCCCTTCCAACTCTGTTAAGCTGTATCTGTCCTCACCGCCTGATCAGCCATGACTAGCTGGGGAATTCTGGGAGTTCAAGTCTTCAAGTCGCCAAGATTGGGCTCCCCTGGTGTAAACCTATTGCCCTACAAAGCTCTCAGCAGGAGAGGACATGATGGCTTGGAAGCATCTTGATGGTAATTCCAGACAGCCAGAAGACAAACTTGCTTGGATATTGCCTGGATAATAAGGGACTCCTGCTTGAGTAGGGGGTTGGACTAGAAGACCTCCAAGGTCCCTTCCAACTCTATTAAGCTGTATATTCACTGTCTGGTCAGAGTGAGACCTGGACACAGGGCAATAGCAATAGCCCTTAGACTTATATGCCACTTCACAGTGCTTTCCAGCCCTCTCTAAGCGGTTTACAGAGTCAGCCTCTTGCCCCCAAAAATCTGGGTCCTCGTTTTACTGATCAAAGAAGTGTGGAAGGCTGGGACAACCAAAATGGAACCGAGCCTGCTTTTCCCAGATGTGTAAATCCTTGGCCGGGGCCAGAGGCTGGAGAAGGTTGGCATTCGGATAGGGCAAGTTATTCTTCTGGGTGGGGGAGGCTATAGAGCCCCTGCTCCTCCTAGAGCAGCGGTCACCAACTGGTGGTCCATGGACTACTGGTGGTCCACAAGAAAATTTTGGTGGTCCGCAAAAACATTATTTGCATTTTTTTATATTGCACAAAATTAGGGGTCCTCAACCTACGGTCCCTGGGCTGGATACGTGCAATGAACGTTTGTGTTGCTGCAGAGAGTCTCCCCCTTCGGGGTCTTTTTGTGTGGGTCAGAGGGAGGGAGAAATTCTGACTTGGGGTCTGCTTAGGCCTCCTGGTGCGGGGCTTTGGGCGAAGGCTGGAGGGAAGAGCCGGAGGGCCTCCTTCCAGTGGGACTGCATCATGGCCTGGAACCATCTCAGCGCGCTGAGCCTCCAGGCACCAATACCTGGCCTTGCACTCCCGCAGGTCTTCCCTCTGCTTGGAAAGCCTATGCTCCTAGTCCTCAGTGAGGTGCTTCTGTTGAGCCTCCTTCTCAGCCAGATCCCATTTGAACTGAGCCAGCTGTTTTCCCAACTCTTTCTCGTGGTGGCTGCTTAGCTCCAGGAACTGCTTCCTGTTGGGGCCCTAAGGAGCCTGGGCGGGGAGGCGAGGAGTAGTGAGTAGAGGCTGGCAGGGTGGCCCTTGATGTGAGTGACATTGAGTTTAACCACGCCCACCCAGTCACATGTCCACCTTGCCACACCCACCCAGCTGGTCATTAGGCAGATCATATTAGTGGTCCACAGGATTTAAAATTATGAATTTAGCGGTCCCTGAGGTCCGAAAGGTTGGGGACCCCATCCTAGAGGGATGCATCCCACCGGCAGCCTTTTGCAAGACAGTCCCCTAGTGCTTGAAGGGTGGAGAGCCAGTGAGGAGAGTCCAGTTCCCATCATCCCCAACAGATATTGGATTGGCTTAGGTTAGCTGGATTAAACCTCTTTCAAATCAGACATTTGGATAAAAAATGTCTTTTTTTTTTTTTTGGAAGCTGTTGCTGGAAATATTTTTTTTTCTTTCCAATGCGCAAAACCAGTTATTTTTGCCACAGTGCTGAGGAGAAATGACATTCAACGCATTGAACTAACCATTTCTATTTTGAACCAATGCTTCATTTCCTTGAGAAAAAATTAAAGCGAGGCGTGTCATTAGGAGAAGCTGCTGCCGAGGGTGGCAGCCGTTGCAAGGCCCCGGGGTTGGAGAAGGCCACCCGTCCCACCAGCTGGATTGGGATTGGGGACCCCGGGGGGAAAGGGTCAACCGGCCCCCATCGGAAAGGCTGCCCAGGGCTTCTGGAAAAGTGGCACCCAGAGCTGAGTTTTACGTGCCAACTGTTGCCCAGAAGTCTCATGGCGTTGAGAGAAGCACCAAGAGGCTGTACTGAGGGGTCCTTAGTGCTCTCTGAGCTGGGTGGTTCTCTCGCAGACGTTTCATGACCCACCTAGGGAATATCATCAGTGCTAGAAAGGAGAAGGAAGAAAAAACGGGTCTATGTTGCCCTCTCAGCTTGGTGGTTTTCTGCAGATGTTTCTTGCTCAGCACTGATGATGTTCCCAAGTTGGTTCATGAAACAGGAAAACTGCCAAGCTCACAGAGCACCAGGGATCCCTCGTGAACCCTGAGCTACAAATATTCTCCTTGGTCAGATGCCGAAGTGCAGCAAATACATTTCATAAATTCTCCTCCTCATCTTCCAAGAGCCCAGAGCCCATCAGTTGAAGGGATGCCAGCCTGCCTCCCTGCCACGCACGCCCTTCTTCAGCTTAGCGTCTTCCTAGCGTATCTCAGACTGGAGTCCGGTGTCCCTTTCCTTTGGCATTCCCTGCCTGTTCCCTGGTTCAGCTGAAGGGCAAAAATGCCTGGCATTGTCTCTTGGCCAAGATGGAACCAGGACTCTCCTTTGCCCGCTGCCTGCCTCCCACCTCCCGCAGGGTGCTTCCACTCACCCCTTCTTGCCCCTTTGAAAGAGCTCAGCAGCCCACAGGTCCAGGCTAAGGAGGAGGGGAGGAGGACGGTAGAAGGCCCAGAGGAGATTCGCCTGGCAAAAACAACCTGCAATTAAGGAGAAACCTCCTAACAGGGAGGACAATTAACCAGGGGAAGGGCTTGCCACCAGAAGTTGTGGGTGCTCCATCAATGGAGACTGGACAGTCACTTGTCTGAAATAGCATAGGGCTTCCTGCCTAAGCAGGGGGCTGGAATAGAAGACCTCCGTTCTGTTCTGTTCCGTTCCAGTCGCTTCTGAACGGTTGCCCGGGCTCTCTCTCCCCACTTTCCCAGGGCACAGGGAAGGAGACTTGGTCCTCTGACGCCTTGGTGCACTTCCTTGAGGCATCACCCTCTGGTCTTCCCTTCGGGAGCCACTAATTGGCTTTAGCTTCTGTTTGTGGCCACCAGCCGACTTTGGATGAGCAGAGGTGGGCTTCCCTCCTCCACCTAAGACAAACCTTGATTCTAGGACTGGATCCAGTTCCGAAATGGCATTTTGGGTCAGGTTGCCAGGCTGATCCTGGTCCTCCTTTGCATGCATGTTGTTTGTTCAATAAATCATGGATGACTTCCTCCTCCTCCTCCTCCTCCTCCCCCCCCCAATTTCCCCTCTGCATCAAGTGATTGACTAATAGTCTTTGCAAACACCGTTTCCTTTGTGAAGGAGGAGCCTGTGAGTCAGAGCCTGATCACCCACCTCTTTGCCCACCTGGCATTGAAGTCCCTGCTCTGAAGCCCTTTCTCCCACGAGAGTGACAAGTGCAGAGGAGGCGTTCAGAAGGAAACGCCTTGTAAGCCGCCCTGAGTCTCCGGAGAAGGGCAGCATATAAATCAACCCCCCCCCCCAAAAAAGGAGCCCCATGAAGGACACTCTGGCTGGAAGGCCCCCTTTCCACCAGGAAGCATCATGTTGTTCTGGCCTGAGGTTTCGTGGGCCCCAGTTTGCTTCCTGGGGCCCACGGAGGAGAGCCGGGAGAAACGTAGGGCTGTGCACAGTCCCTGTGGCTGGGACTAGAAGCTGGTAGGAAGAATCTGAGCACCGATAAAGGAGAACGTTCGTAGTTCAGGGTTCAACCGTGGGGTCCTTGGTGCACTCTGAGCTTGGTAGTTTTCTTGCAGGTGTTTCATAACCCAACTAGGCAACGTCATCAATGCTAGAAGAGAAGGGGGGGGGTTGCAGAGAGGAGGAGGAGGACTGTGAGGTCTTGGTACTCTCTGAGCTTGGTTGTTTTCTGGTAGACCTTTCCTGGCCCAACTAGGTAACATCATCAGTGCTAGAGGGAGGGAGGAGAAGGAGGAGGAGAACTGTGGGGTTCTTGGTACTCTCTGATCTTGGCAGTTTTCTTGCAGACGTTTTATGACCCAAGTATGTAACATCATCAGTGCCAGAATGGAGTGAGCTTTGCTATCTGTTTATACCCCAGTCAAGGAACTGCCACCTCTTGGACGAATAGTAAACAACAGCGTAATCAGGGAACCACCAAGAACCCTCCCACCAACATTGACAGGGCAAAACACTCATATATAAATGGAGAATAAAACCTCTCCCTTCTAGCTCTGATGATGTTACCTAGTTGGGTCATGCAACGTCTCAAGTTTTCTCCAGGAAATACCCAATTACAACCAAGAGTTTGGTTTTATAACTGTATATTCTGGTCTTAGAGCTTGCCCTCTTGTTTCTGTGGGTTTTGGTCCTCTCGGAAGTAGAAAAAGGTGCTGGCAGCAGCCAGGAGGGCTGGTGGGGGCGTCTTGCCCCCTGGGGATACAGGGGGCATGTGGGGCCATCCCAAAAAGCTGGAAACTCTTCCCGTTCCAACCAAGCCATCTGTCCACCGTGTCACTAAAAGGAAACCGTAAGTGAATTGATGACGTCTCTTTCTTCTTTTTCTTTCCCTTTTGTCTTTTTTTCCTCTTTTTTGCCCACCAGAAAAACTTAACGAACTGAATATAAATACGTCATTATTTCAGCTCAGAGAAAACATACATTGTTATCCGTTGCTTGAATGGATAAATAGAATTCTTTATTACAGTGCAATATTGAATTGCTTCCTGCGATTTCTTGGAATGCTTGTTTGAAGGTTATTTGGGCCATTTCGGTATTAAATATTCTTCGCTAAAGTGGATCTTTATGGTTTCAGTGGCTGGAGACAAAACCCGAACAGTCTGAGCCGGTGCCTAGCTGTAAGCCCAGCCGCATTGGGTTGGCTCCCTCCGCACGCACCCGCCCCCCACAAGGCAGAGCCAAGGAGGGGGCAGGTCCTGGGCTGCTCTGGGGCTGGGCACCCTCAGCAGCCCCTCCTGGCTGCAGCCGTGGGGATCACAGGCCTTGCGGTTCTTCTGCCGATGCTTAGGGACACCTGTGGCCAGATGTTGCCTGCAAAGTTGGGGGGGAATCCCAGGAGGTGGGGCCAGGTCCTCCTCCTCCTCCTCTTATCCCTTCTCTCCTTGCCACACAGGTGAACGGTGTGAACGTGGTGAAGGTGGGGCACAAGCAGGTGGTCTCACTCATCCGCCAGGGGGGAAACCACCTGGTGATGAAAGTGGTCTCGGTCAGTCGCAAGCCAGAGTCAGAAGACGTCGTTCGGAAGAAAGGTGAGTGCAGAGCAGACCCCGCCCATCCTCTTTGGTTTGAGTCTCCCTCAAGGCTCTCGGCTGCCCTTTGGGGCTCGGATGAGGGGGCTCCATTCCCCACAGCTGCAGCTGCGGCTGTCTCTGGGCCAGGCACCGTTGCCCCTGCCTACAGTTTGCCCTCCCCGTCCCCAAGCATCCCTTCTCTTGTCTTCTCCAGCCTGGTGGTCAGTTGTCCAGGCCTCCATGCGGGAAGCAGAAGCCTGGTGAAAACTGCCCGCCAAGAGCTGGCCCCAAGCCCCATGGCCTAGGCCAAGGTAGACTCAGAGGGCACGTTGGCTCAGGGGAGACGCCCGTGGGGGAGGGAGGAGCTGTGGCAATAGCAGCAGGACGTAAGACATATATACTGCCCCACAGTGCTTTACAGCTCACTCCGGGCAGTTTGCAGTGTCTGCATTGTTTGCATATTGCCCCCCACAATCTGGGGCCTCCTTGGAAGGATGGATGGCTGAGTCAACCTCAAGCCCGTCAGGATCGAAGTCCAGGCTGTGGGCAGAGTTTGCCTGCAATTCTGCATTTCAACCACTGCGCCACCCGGTCAAGAGAGCGGGAACTTGCCACTCTGGCCGAGAGCTGACAAGTGCTCCCTTGGCCCATGTTATCTCAGGCAGAAGAGCGACAGCAAAGCTCTTCTGGCCCTGATGCTGTTCCCTAGTTGGGTCACGAAACGTCTGCAAGGAAACCACCAAGTTCAGAGAGCACTAAGAAGCCCTCAGATGTTTCTTCAGAGGCGTCTAAGTGAGCAACTTGTGTCCTTTGGCCTTTTTCCTTATGGAGATGCTGCTTTCTGGAGCCCAGGAACTAAACGGTGCCCCTCATGCCTCCAATTGGCAGTCCCAGGGACCATGGGTCCATGAGAGGGCAACATCTGAAGAGGAAAATTCATTGCATGGGGGAGACTGGAGCCTCTGTGGCACAAAGGGAGCGGGGATGTCACTCTTTGCTGAGTGGGAAGTGAAGAACCCCAAAAGAGAAGGAAGGGGCACCCCAAGTTGTTCCTTTGCCCCCTGATGAAGAGTAGAAGTCCTCTCCTTCCACTTATCAGATGCCACCTTCTTGGTGTTGTCATTCTGGGGCTTCCTCCACCTTCTCTGCCGTCCCTTGTTGTCGTCCTAAGGAACATTGCAGCGTGCAGGATGAGGCCACTCTGGGGCTGAGCCTCATCAGGAAGGCTCCTCCTGCCCATCCCGAAAGGTGACGGAGAGGAAGGCTTCAGGGGGGCTGCAAGTCAGGGGACCCTGCCTGGGCCAGCAGCCACGCGGGATAGGCTCTGCTCCCCATCTCGCCCTGGCTGGCTCAACCCCTCCTTCCTCAACTGAATTGCCCATTGAGCAATGCAGAGGTCAGGAGGGTGTCTGGTCGGCCAGATGGGAAGGCCAAGCGAGGCTTCCTGGCTTCTTTCTGTCTTCTCTCCTGGAGATGCCCCCTTGTCAATTCTGCAAGCCCTTCCATGCGCACATCATTCCTGCCGCAAGCCTGGACTCTTTCTTGGGGGGTACGTTCTCCTGGCCACCCCTGGCCCAGCCCCTCAAGGGCCTCCCCTGAGCAGGGAGGAAAGCACCCCGCTCTCTTGCAGGGCTGGCCTGAGGCCCAAATGCTGGGGAGGGGGCTCGTGCTGTGGTCCCAATTAGCATCATCAATGGGTGGCTGGAAAGAAGCCCCTTCCCCCCCCCCAGGCTTGGGCTGGGAGAAGGGAAAGTGGGCTGGAGGGCCCAGGGGGTCTCTGCCCCACACCCAGGCAGGCAGAGGGACCCTGAACTCAGCTCAGTCCACATTTCTGCTCTTCAATGGCCCTTGAATCCTTTGGGGGGGGGGGGGGCGGCTGAAATTGCCTGGGTTGCTGTAAACTGCCAAAAGGGAAGGAAAGTGACGAACTCCAAGGGTGGGATAGCATTTTAACCCAGCTCACCCCTCCCCAATTGCCAGAAAGTCAAAGAGGCAGAATGGAAGCAGAGAAAGGCGCAGGCAGAATCCCCTTCCTCGGTTTCTTCAGAGGGCAAAACAGAAGCTGCGAAATAGAGAGTTGAGCTCAAAAATAGCCCTTTTTCAACATTAAACAAAAGGAGGAAGTCACGAATAACTTTGGGGCTTGCATTACATACAAGAGCGAAGTGGACACTTGTTCTTACCCAGTGCCGGCATGAGCTTTAAAAGCCTAGCAAAGGACGCCTACTGTGGTCTATTTCCGTGCTGATGCCAGGCTGTCAGGCGGGCATATTCAGTCGGTAGCCTCCGTGCAACCCTGTAAGGTGGGCTCGCAGCCGAAAAGGGGGGTCTACCAGGAGCCCAGAGTGGGGTACCTGATGGCAGGCGTTGGCCATGAAGTCTCCATGCCAAGCAGGCACTTGGAAGGCAAGGATGCCTCCCACACCAGGGGTTTGGCTCTGCACCATCCCGATGGATCAGTCAGTGTCTCTTCCACCGGAAGAAATTATTGGGGGAGGGGGCTCAGAAGGAGCGGGGAAGCTGCAGAAGGCATCCTGGGCTCTTTCTTGAGCCCCCCTCTCAACAAGCTGGCAGAAAGGGGCTCCCTCCTTTGCCACGGAGGGGGGAGGGGGAGGAAGGTCTCATGCCTATTTTTATTGGTCGGTCGGGGGGGGGGAAGGAGCCATAGCCCCCCCCCCTCCCAGGTGGCTGACCTAGGGCTGAAGCAGGCCCGGAGGGGAGGGGAGGGGAGGGGTGAGGCTCCCCGGAATAAAGGGAGGGGAAGCAGCAGCCCGATGGCCGCAGTTGGACGGCGGCTGAAGGCGGGGTGGGGAGGGGAGGGTCCCGCAGCCTCCTGGGCGCGGCGCCTGGAGCGCCCCCCCGGGGTCGCGGACGGAGGCGGCTGAGCCCCCCGAAGGGCAGCGAGGTCCCCGCCCAGCCCGGGGGTCCGCAGCGCCCTTCTCTGGCAGGGGACCCGGGGCTTCCCCGGCCTCGCCCCGGCCGCCGTGGGTGCCCCCACCCCCCCGCCCGGGGTCTCTGCTGCAGGCGGCGCCGGAGAAGCGGCCGGGCTGGTTGCCATGGCAACGGGGAGCGTGGCGGAGCCTGCATCGCTCGGGCGCCCGCGGGCGAAGTGACGAGCCGCCGCCCGGCAGATGGAGGGCGGGGAGGAGGGGGAGGCGCGCCCGGCGGAGGAACGCGCGGCCCGGCCTGGGCAAGAGGGCCGGCCGGCGGGACCCCCCGCCCGCTGAGCCAGGGCCCGCCGCCCGCCCGCACAAGCAGCCGAGCCACCCGGGGCCGGCCGACTCCCCGGTCCTGCGCTGCGCTGCCCGGCCGGCCGGCCGCGGGACGATGAAGAAGTTCGCCTCCACGCGCAGCCTGAACAAGATCCTGCAGCAGTGCGACTCCTCCTCGTCCCGCGAGTACGAGGAGATCCAGGCGGTGGAGAAGAAGTGGCACCTGCACCTGGCCGCGCCGCGCAAGCTGCTGCTGCCGCTGGACAGGCGCTGCAAGACGGCCTCTCTCTTCCTTGCAGCCCCGCCGCCGCCCAAGCGGGCGCCCAGCACCACCCTCACCCTGCGCTCCAAGTCCATGACCGCCGAGCTGGAAGAGCTGGGTAAGTGCCCCCGCCCCGCCCGACTCCGGGGGGCTCCCAGCCACGCCCTCCCTGCGCCCCTCCGCCTGCCTCGCCCTTTCCTGCTTTTGCAAGGAGCCCCCACCCCATCCCCCCACCCTCCTTCCTTCCCTGCCTGCGCCGGTCCCGGTCCCTCACTGAGCGTCTCTCCACCCCGGAGGCTTCTATCCCTGCACAGCTGCCGCTCCCGCCTGGCAAAGGCTTTGCCGAGCCGCCACCCGCCCACCCGCGGTGCTTGCATGCAGCCTCTGCCTTCCTTTCACCTCGAGGCGAGACGTCCCTGACGATTCCTCCGCCTTGGACTTCGACTCCCAGGATCCCTCAGTCAGCTGTTCCTGGCTGGGGAATTCTGGGAGTTGAAGTCTACGCATCTTCAAGTTGGGTAACGCTGGCCTAGAGGGTCTCCTTTCCAGACCCTGCCCAGGTTTCCCAGCAGGATCAGGGGTCTTTCTTGGTCTGCCCAAAGTCCCCATGGACCCACCCACCCCCCATTCCTGAGGGATGTTCCCAGAGAGAAGAGCAAAACTGCTGGTGGAAAGGGCACCCCAAAGAACACCCCTTCCTGAATGAAATCTACGTCTCCCAGGATACCGTTGCAGGATCCAATCTGAGTCGGTCACCGGGACCAGAGGTTTGGTCTTCCAAACTTTCGGACTCCAGCACAAGTGCAAAACCCTGGAAGATGAAATCTCTGATCCAGGTGACTGACTCGGATTGGATCCTGCAACTCCTGCCGGAGTCATCCTAGCAGGCTTGAGGGAAACACTTCTCCAACCCAGACTTTTCCCAGAGGGGGGGTACTCTGGGCCTCCAGAGCCTCCCATTCTCAAGACGGGCATCAGGCGAGGGAAGGAAGGCTTCCCAAAAGGGTCTTGGGAGGTTCTCCTCACTGTTGGTTGGGCAGCAAAAGAGGCTCTGCAGAGCAACGATTGGTTGCCTTGACCTCCTGCCCAGGGGTGGGTTTCACTTACCTTTGCTACCGGTTCACTCTCATGCGCGCTCTTGCTTTGTTCACGCGCATGTGCAGAAGCTTCTTCGTTGGCGCAGATCGTATTTGATGACGTCCGGGTGGGTAGGCGGAGCCTTCTACCGCCACTGCTACCGGCTCACCCGACCCGGTAGCAACCCCCCACTGGCTCCTGCCCCTCCAGAGGTCTTCTCTCCCTCACCTCTGCACAGTCACCCGGTTGGGCCATCCCCTTGTGGTCATCATCACCATCCCTATTTGGGAGAACCTCAGATTGCTCCATCCCCCGTGGTCCTTTTCAGCAACACACCTTTCGTTGACCAGCCCAGCTGCCGGAATGGCCACTTGGGCCTTGAGAGTCCTTTTCTCCCTAAAAGCCATCCAGACCAGGCTGAGGGATGAGGGCCACTTGCCTCCTCCCCTCCCAGAAATTTAGCCCAGCCGGGGACAGGCTGTCCTCTGGAAAGCAGGTGGGTTTCTCCAACAGGTGTGAGGATCACTGGTCACTAAGACCCCTGGATTGACTCCTAGCACCTCCGCAGCCCCCCTCTTGGGCCAGGATGTGTCTGATGGTAGCTGGCATCCTTCTTGGGCAGCTGGCATCTTCTTCAGTTTCTGCCATTTCCACTGACAGCGAAGTGCCTTGTGCAAGTGAAGAGAGTGGGGGGCTGGACCCCCGAGAGGCAATGGGGGGGAGGGGGTCTGGAAAGAGGAGCACCCCTAGCCAGTCCCCAGGGAGGCATCCTGGGTGCGCCATTCTCCAGCGCATCCATTGAGTCCCTCCCAGTGTCTTTACCTGAGGTTCTTAGGTGGTCCCCAGTCCCCCATTGGCTTGACTGCCTCCTCCCCAGAGCTGTGGTGCAGTGGAGGAAGCGGAGATGAACCCCAGATTCTTGGGGGCCACAGAGGGGGGAGAAGGAGGAAAACGGGCAGGGGTGGGCCAAGGAATGCCCTGGTGCCAAGCCTCGTCGCTGTGGGGGAGCACGCATGCCGGGCAAGGGGCTGGGAGGGGCACGACGGCTGCCTTGTGGGGACCATGTCCAGGGCTGCATCCCAGAATGCTGCTCCCCCACCCCGCCTGTGAGGAGACCCTCACCCCAGGCCCTGTCTCCTCTTGGCAGAGGCAGGGGTGCAGCCCAGGGGAGGAAAACGTGCCATCCTGCCACTGACGTCTTGTACTTTGTTTCTTGATTCCAAGCCTCGATGCGGAGGAGGAAAGGGGGTGAGTGCAACTCCCCATACTGGGGGTCCTCTGGGTTCAGGCGGCCCCTCCCACCCACCCTCTTCCCTCCCTCCCTCCCTCCCTCTCCAGTGGGGAAGAAGGTGCTTCTACAACCTGTGCAAGGAGGGGGCCCTTGGCGGCTCCGTAATTTTGGCACCACTTCCAAACGTTCCCCAGATGTGCCAGCCATGCTGGAGGGAGGCAACACTGGAATTTTTAAGAAGAGATTGGACAACCATTTGTCTGAAACAGTATAGGGTCTCCTGGTTAAGCTGGGGGTTGGACTAGAAGACCTCCAAGGTCCCTTCCAGCTCCCTTATTCTGTTATTCCTGTCAGTGAGAACCATCACTGGAAGGGCTTCCCTCCAGAAGTTGTGGGGGCTCCGTCACTGGAGGTTTTCAAGAAAAGATTGGAAAGCCATTTTTCTGAAAGGGTCGAGGGTCTCCTGCTTGAGCAGGGGGTTGGAGAAGAAGGCCTCCAAGGTCCCCTCCAGCTCTCTTGTGCTGTTGTTAAGCAGGACCTGGCCAGAAGGACCAGTGGGAGGGACCCTGAATAAGGACTCTTGCCTTGGACAGGGGGTTGGACTAGAAGACCTCCAGGATCTTTCCAGCTGTTGGATTCTATGGTTCCTCTCTACTCACTAAAAGCAGCTTCCCACGATACGATATTTGCTGATAAACAATGCCCACTTAACGCCCACTTGGACCTATCGAGGGATTCATTGAATTGCCCTCCCAGCTCTCAGTTCTGCCCCCGTCACAGTGATGGAGCAGAGGCCACAAGGCGGCTCCTGTTATGGCCCAGAGCCAAGGCCCCTGGCTGGTGCCGCTGCCCAGGGAGGGGCCAGACCAGATTTTGGGCTGTAGTTATTCCTTCTCTCTTGCCTGGGGTGAGGTTGGGTGGCGAATGGGGTGCCAAGACCTTGTTGGTTCAATATGGCAGCTGTATGCTAACATACCTGGGGGACGTCAGGTTCAAGTTGGCATAGATTGGGCAGGTGATGGGGAGATGGTTCTTGATGGATGGCCCATCAGGTTCCTCCTAGGAAGCCAGAGCTCTGGGCCCACTAAGGTCTCCAATGTTGATCTCCAATGTTGTTGAAGACTGTAGAAACTAGAGTGCAGAGAAAAGCAACAAAGGTGATGAGGGGACTGGAGGCTAAAACATAAAGAACGAATGCTGGAATTGGGTATGTTTAGTTCAATGAAAAGAAGGACTAGGGGTGACATCGGGTGAAATGCTACCAGTTCACTCCGGTTCTGGCGAATCGGTAGTGATAAAAACTACCAATTCAGGCAAACTAGTAGTAAAAAAAATGCTTTAAAAAGGTTTTTTTAAAAAGGTTCCGACAATCGCAGGGCACAGCTGTGATTGTCAGAACTTTTTTTTTTACTTTTTAAAAGCATTTTTTTACTTCCGGTTCAGGGGAATAGGTAGTAAAAAATGCTTTAAAAAGTTTTTTTTTTAAGTTGGCCACGCCCACCCAGTCACATGACCATCCCCCACCAAGCCACGCCCACAGAACCACTGGGTGACATGATAGCAGAGTCTTCCAATATCTCAGGGGCCGCCACAAAGAAGAGGGAGAAGCTGTTCTCCAGAGCCCCTGAGGGCAGGACAAGAAGCAACAGATGGAAACCAATCAAGGAGAGAAGCAACCTGGAACCAAGGAGAAATTTCCTGACAGTTAGAACAATTAGCTGCTGGAACCGCTTGCCACCAGGAATTGTGGGTTCTCCAACACTGGAAGTCTTTAAGAAGAGACTGGTCAGCCATTTCTCTGAAATGATGTCGGGTCTCCTCCTTGAGCAGAGGACTGGACTAGAGGACCTCTAAGGTCCCTTCCGACTCTGTTATTCTGTTAACTCTCCGAAGGCTTGAAATCTGGTCTCTTCTTCCGAAAGCCTTCTCTGTCTTCATGAGCCAAGTGTGAAGATTCTGGTATTCTGGCTGAACTTCCTATTTTGAGAAGATGGAAAGGTGGGAGATGGTGGCCCCATCCTCTGCCCCCAGATGGGGACTAGGGTCAGGATCCTGCAAACGCTGCTGGTGGGACTTCCAGCATCCCAGCTCACGTGGTCGTTGGCCAGGGACAAGTGGCCCCAGTTCTGGTTTTAAGGAGGCAGCTGAGTTGGGGGGCTCTTTGACTGGACTTTGTCAGGAACCCAAGAGGCTGTGGCCGCCTAGGCCAACATGGTGTGGATTGAGTTTGTACAACCTACGCTTAACCTCGTTAGTGAATTAAGCCCATTTTCTGTGTACACCCAAGGCAGTGAATCATGAACCCCCCCAACACACTAAACCTCTAAGCTGTGATTTTTCAGCTACTGGACCTCAACTCCCTCGGTTAAGTTACGTTCTGTGAAGAGAACCAGCCGGGGGGGGGGGGGGGGGGGGGGCGGTGGGGGGGGGGGGGGGGGGGGGGGGCAGCCCTGAGGATGGAAGCGAGGGCAGGTTGGCTGCCCAAGGGGTTGAGGGCTCATGTTGGAAGCCCTCCAGACCCAAGTTGCTTTGTAATCACACCCAAATAGGGCTCTTGCCCTCTTGCTTGTGGGCCGAAAGAGCGTGGAAAGGCCTGATGTGGCAGTGAGGGAGTCTCTTTGATGGTGGGGGGCAAGGAAGGGTGGATCTTGCCCAGCAGAAGGCAAGGACAAGTAAGGAGAGGAGGTCCAAAGACTTGGAGGGGCACAGAAACCCTTCAAGAAGACAGAAACAAAAGCATTTCAGGGACAGGAAGTCAGGATTCTCTTCTCTTCTGTTTGTTCTGTTAAAGCAGGGGTGCAGAATGGTGGCCCCTTTGTGGCTTGTGGACTTCAACTCCCAGGCTGGTCGAGGAATTCTGGGAGTTGGTCCACAAGTCCATCGTTCCCCACCCCTGTCTTAAAACAAAGTCCCAGAAATCCAAAGGGGATGAAGTTCATCTTCTGAGCACTTGACTCTGGGAAGGCGGAGAAGTTCTCCTTTCTGAGCCGACTTGGCTTCCTTCGGCTGCAAGGATGCTCAGGGCTCCTTCAGATTTTGGAGAAGCTTCTTAAGCTTCCCAGCTCTGACCTGGGAAGGTCCCCCAGCGGTTGGGAAGGCCTGGGTGCCTTTAGGGGAGGACGTTGGTGCCCCGTCCGTCTCTGAGGAGCTTAGAGGAGACCTCCTCCACAGGGTGGCAGGGGCTCCAGGTTCCGCCTTCCGGGTGCTCCCCACTCTGCAGGGCAGCCTAAAGCCCACGGCAGGGCACGGTTGGCGAGGGCCGGCCCAGCTAACTCGGTCCGGTGTGTCTGACTTTGCAGAGAAGCTGGACGAGATCTTGGCAGCGGCTGAGCCCTCGCTGAGAGCAGACCTGGTGGAAGCGGATTCCCGAGCAGCCACCGTGAAGCAGAGACCGACCAGCCGGCGCATCACCCCTGCAGAGATCAGTGTGAGAGGGCTGGACTGGGGGCTGCACTCCGGGGCAAATGGAGGAAGGTCTGCTGAGGCGAGCTTCGCCCAGACCGGTTTCCGCTGCAGCCGTGTTGATGCCAGCCAAAGGACCGCTTGGCAGCAGCGCGATTGAACCGGCCTTTTGCAGACCAAAACATTTGTCCTGATCAGAAGGCAAGGTTAACGTTTCCAGAGTGGAAATGACTGACCCTGGCTGCCCGGAGCCTCTTGTGCGATGTCTTGGGAGACGGAGGCTGCTCCCTTACCATGACTGCCTCCTGGCTACCAGGACAAGGAGGTCCACCCTCACCAAGGCCCCATGGTGGAACTCCGGCTGATGCCAGCAAGGCCCAGCCAGGCTGGAATATAGGCAGTCCTCGACTTACGACCACAATTGAGCCCAAAATATCTGTTGCTAAGTGAGACAGTTAAGGGAGTTCTGCAACCTTTTTCGGACCTTCCGTGCCACTGTTGTTAAGTGAACCCCTGCTGTTTTTAAACTAGTCACACGGTTGTTAAGTGAATCTGGCTTCCCATTGACTTGGCTTCTCCAAAGATTGCAAAAGGGGAACACACGACTGTCCTAAGTACGTGCCAGTTGCCAAGCCTCTGAATTTTGACCACAAGACCCCAGGGATGCTGCAACGGTCATATAGGTGAAAAACGGTCATACGTCACTCTTCAGTGCCATTGTAACTTCGAACAGTCACTAAATGAAGTGTTGTAAGTCGAGGACTGCCTGTGGATGGGCCTGGGGGTTCCCTTGCGGCCCTTCCCTATCCCCAGGCCAGTGTTTGAAGGAGGGGAGGGAGGGAGGCGTGACCTCCGGCCCGAGCAGGTGGGACTCGCCATGTCTCCTTTCTTTTCCAGTCCCTCTTTGAGCGCCAGGGGATGGCCACCCACACAGGGCCAGAGAAGCCCCACATCTCCCTCCGCAAAGGCCTCCCGCGGACCAAGTCTGTAGGTAAGTGGGATCTTCTCTGGCTTTCCATGAGGCCCCGTGGACGGGAAGCAGATGGCCTCATCTGGACCTCCAGCAGCAAAGCCTCAGTTCAGCCCAGGAGTGAAATGCTCCCGGTTCCGACCGGATCGCCTGATCCGGTAGCGATGGAGGCGGGTGGTTCGGACAACCGGTAGCAAAAATCCCTGCCCCCCCCCTTCCCCATGCCCAGCTGAGCCGCACAATCATCAGAGGCTTTTTTTTTCTTTTAAAAGCATTTTTTTCTGCAACTTCTTCGGCCGAAAAAATGCTTTTAAAAGTCTTTAAAAAAAAGCCTCTGATGATCGCGCAACTCAGCTGGATCGTCAAAGGCTTTTAAAAGAAAAAAAAGCCTCTGCTGATCAGGCAACTCAGCTGGGATCGTTTGAGCCTATTGAAAGCATTTTTTACAACCTTTTCGCCAAAGAGGTTGGAGGAAAAATGGTTTTAAAAGGAAAAAAATGGCCACACCCACCGAGTCACATTACCCCCACCACCAAGCCACGTCCACAGAACCAGTAGTAACAAATTTTAGATTTCAACACTGGTTCAGCCGTCCAGAAAGCCAAGAAGACGGCTGTGATGGAAGCCCCACCCTAGTTAGGATTCACAACCTTTAAAAAGGGGAGGGGGTTAGGGTGAGGGTTCCTCTAAATGCTCCTGCCCCTTTTTCTAGGGCAGGGGTCTCCAAATTGGGCCACTTGAAGACTTGTGGACCTCAACTCCCAGAATGCCCGAGCAAGAAATCCTGGGAGTTTGAAGTCCACAAGTCTTCAAGTGGCCCAGTTTGGAGACCCCTGCTTTAGAGGAAGCAACGAGGGGTGTCCGAGAGGCTGCCTTTGGTTGCCTGGAGAGGTCCCCGATTCGATCACCCCTAGAAGAGCAAGGCCCGCCTCGTTTTGGCTGCTTCCAAAGCAGCAGGGAAGTCAAACAGCTGAGTTCCCCTTGTGCAGCTGTTGGCTTGGCTGACTGGCAGGTTGCCCCTTGGGCTGGCTCCTGGGTAAGCATTGCCTGGTGGTGGCACACGAGTGTGATGCTTGTTCCCGGGAGACCTGCATGAGTTGCAGACAACTGGTGTGAACCGGGCACTTTCCCTGACTTAAGCCGTCTTCTGTGGGAACTCGGACAAGAGTTTCCTGGTGAGAGAGCCCTGATTGACAGTCGAGGCTGTTGCTGCCTGATCATGTCCCGTCTACCTTGGCTCTTCTTAACACAATGCCGTCTCTGAGAAGACATTAAAAGGACCTTGTGACTCTGAGCCAGATCCCAAGGATTTCTTCCAAGCGTGCAGATGATCCCAGGGACCCGGCTGGTGCGGCTGCTCTTCACTCAACGGATTTGAGAGCAGGGCTCCAGCAACGCAAAACACAAAATTTACGGAAGGAAACGGATGCACCTGCCCGTTCTTACTTCGCCTAGCAGGGCATCAGCAGAACGAAATGGGGGGAGGGGGGAATACCAGAGTTTCAAGCAATGCAAGGAAAAAAATCCTGCTGGAGCTGAAAATAATTCAGGGCTCTGGAATGAAGAGTCCGCCTTGTCAGGTTTTCATTAAAAAGTGGGGGGGGGGGGGGGGAAGGGGAAGTAGCACTTCCCGCGATGGCAGTGGGAGAATTCCAGCTGGACCCAGAGCAGAAGAGGAAGCTGGGGGGCAGGCAGAGCCGTGGGGAGCCCATGGGGCTTCCGGTGACACCTCAAGGGGTTGCTGCTGCTCCACCATCTGCCAGCACTCAGAGCGATGTTGCAGGGCGTCTCCCTGCCAGGAGAGATGCCAGTCTCCCCGCTTGTGGGAAAATATTCTGGGCACAGCATCAGCTGACAAACAGCAGTGATTCACGGCCCAGAAGCTTCCGAGCAGGTTTTTTCCTCTGCGTGATCCGGAAACTGGTCAGGGCCAAGCAGCAATGCAGGAAGGCATCTCTGACGGGATTGAGGCCAGGATCCGACCCTCCAAGGGATGCCAAGGGAAGAAAGCGGGGACAGCTTTATGGTCAAGCAGAGGAATGCAGAACTGGGCCCAAGGAGTGTGCTTGCCGTAATGCAGGAGTCTACAAACTTTGCAACTTTTGAAGTGTGTGAACTTCAACTCCCAGAATTCCTCAGCCGGCATGGCTGGCGAATTCTGGGAGTTGAAGTCCAGAAGTCTTAAAATTTGCCAAGACAGGCTGCCATTGCTCTGCTTCCTCCCTCTGAAGCCCCCTTCCCCTGGCCTCCCCAGAATCCTCTCAATTCTAGCAGGGTCTTCGTAGATCTATATAATTGTCCGTTTTCATCTGTTTTTTCCATTTTTTCTTACGCTCTGCTTTTGTTTTGATGTTCCAGTAGCTCGGTTGGGTGCCAGAGTTGAAAGGCAGCATGTAACTCCAGTTCCCAAATCCTTAAGTGGGTGGAGCCTAACACTTTCCTGCAGCCCCTCCCCATAACCCCCGTTTCATGGCTGTTGGCTGCCTACAGAGAGAGGCTTCCTTTCGATGGACAAAGCGGGGGTTTCATTACAGGGTTTTTGACCTACAACTACTCGTTTAGTGACTGTTCAAAGCTACAACGGCATTGAAAAAAGGGACTGATGGCCATTTTTCACACTGATGACTGCCGCAGCATCCCCATGATCACGTGATCAAAAGTTGGATGCTTGCAACTGACTCTTATTTATGACAGTCGCAGTGTCCCGGGGTCATGTGATCCCCCGTTTGCTATCTTCCGACAAGCCAAGTCAATGGGGAAGCTTGATTCACTGAACGACCATGTTAGTAACTGAATTGCAGTGATTCACTTAACAACGGTGGCAAAGAAAGGTTATAAAAAGGGGCAAAACTCACTTAACGACCGTCTCACTTGGCCACAGAAATTTTGGGCCCCAGGGCAGTCATAATTCGAGGGCTACCTGCATTCCCCAGTCTGCTCCGTGAAGGAGTATGTCATCGGAGCAGTGTTGCTGTGCACGTGACATACGTGGCATCATTTGTGTGATGGCCTCTGGGCACAAATGGCAGGAAGGGCAGTGGGAGGGGGTCCTGGGCACACGAGGCTGCTTGTGCTGGCCAATTCGAATCCCTCTCGAGGGGGCTGATCCTAGCATGACTTGCAGAGGCTGCGGCTTCACTCCGCGCCATGGAGATGCCCGGCCCACCACAGTCAGGGCAAGTTGCAGGGCAACTGTACACAACGTCTGTTCCCCAGGGCCTTTGCGCATTATGCTGCCCTGGGCAAGAGGACACCGCTGGCGTGGCCCTGCTTGGCAACATCGTTCTTCAGGTGCCCGACTCCAGAGGAATACGGATCCCTGCTCATGGTGCAAAGGGCTCCTTGCAAGAGATTCAGTGAAAATTATTCCACCTTAATTGGCCTTTCCTAACTTCCAAGGCACGTCAGCCGGCCTGCACTGCACCGTCACAGTTAGCAGTCCTGGGCATCGGTCTGCAGCTGTGGGCCTCCCTCCCATGCCGGTTCCTGACGCAAGAATCCCAACCACCAAAGGAGAATATTTGTGGCTCAGGGTTGAAATGAGGGGTCCTTAGTGTGTCTCTGACCTTGGTTGTTTTCTTGCAGACGTTTTATGACCCAACTAGGTAACGTCATCAATGCTTGAAGGGAGCAGGGTTTGCTCTCTGCATACTAATAGCAATAGCACTTAGAGTTATATACTGCTTTGCGGTGCTTTCCAGCCCTCTCTAAATGGTTTACAGAGTCAACCTATTTGCCCCCAACCATCTGGCTCCTCATTTTACCCACCTCGGAAGGATGGAAGGCTGAGTCAACCTTGAGTCTGGCGAGATTTGAACTGGCAAATTGCAGGCAGCCAGAAGTCAGCAGAAGGAGCCTGCAGTCCTGCCCTCTAACCACTGTGCCACCTCACTTACCCTGTCACTCTTGGTGGGGGTGTTCTTGATGGTTCCTTGATTAGGCTGTTTACTCCCCTCTGGCACTGATGAAGTTACTTAGTTTGGTCATGAAACATCTGCAAGAAAACAACCAAGCTCAGAGAGCACCCAGGACCCCTCAATTCCAACCATCTACAATGAAGCTGCCAATGGGCCCCCCAAGCCTTGCCTCATTTGTAGGCTTTGTAGTCCATCTTACTGGCCAGTCAAAGGGAGAGAAGCAGCATTTTACCTCCCAAAAGAGCTGCAACTTTTCCACTTTTGCTATTTTTTAGGTGAAGATGAAAAATTTGCGGCTTCCCTAATGGATGGAAAATTTCCCCGGAGTACTTCGATGCAAGACACTGTCCGAGAGGGCCACGGCATCCCGCCCCCACCACAAACCGCTCCACCCCCACCCCCCTCCCCCTACTACTTCGACACGGGCCCACCCCCCACCTTCTCCCCGCCCCCACCCCCAGGGAGGGTGTACGACACCGTCCGGTCCAGCTTCAAGCCGGGCTTGGAGGCCAAGCTGCACGGGCTGCCGCCGGTGATCAGCGCAGCCGAGATGTACGACCAGGCCAGGGCCGGCATCCCTTACCCCGAACGGCAGAAGCGGGCCCGCTCCATGATCATCCTACAAGACTCCTCCCACATCCCCGTGGAGCCCACCGACATCCCCCGGCCAGGCCCCTCAGCCACCCCACCAGAGAAGCTGAAGCGGAAGGGGCGCGGGGCGGACAACCCGTACGCCAACATGGGCCAGTTCAACGTCAGCCTCTTTGCCCCCACCAAGCCCCAGCGCAAGAAGAGCCCCCTGGTCAAGCAGCTGCAGGTGGAGGATGCGCAGGAGCGAGCGGCACTCTCCGTGGCCGGGGGCTTCCCCCGGGAGCCCTCCCCCACCCGGAGGGGCCACCGCCTGAGCGGGATGGAGTTCACCTCCCAGCAAGTGGACACCGCCAGCCTGCCCTTTGCCACAGCGGTCGCGGGGCCCATGAAGGAGCGAGACCGGCGTCTTGACGAGAAGCGGAAATCCACTGTCTTCCTTTCTGTGGGGGCCATAGAGGGGAGCCCCCCCACCATAGACATGCCATCGCTGCAGCAATCCCGGTCCATTGATGAGCGTCTGCTGGGGAGCCGGGATGTTCTCCTGCCTTCCCCCGTCTCTGCTTTAAAGCCATTCCTCAGCAGTTCCTCCTCGACGTTCATACACCCTCTAACGGGGAAGCCCCTCGACCCCAACTCCCCCCTGGCCCTGGCGCTGGCCGCAAGAGAGCGAGCCCTCTCCACCCAGGTCTCCTCCAGAGTGGCAACCCCCATCCACAGCCCCGACTCCGATCGGGCGGCGCCCTTGTTTGTGGACATCCAAACCAAAGACCACGAGAGGGGTGAGCTGGAAGGCCGGGGGTCTCCTGCCTATTCTCCAGGAGCCAAGGTGGCCACACCCAGCTCTCTGACACCTACCCAGAGCTCCTGGGGGATGCCCGGAAGTGCAAGGAAAGAGGGCGAGGCACGAACCGAGACCCCCGTGAAGGAGATGGAGGAGAAGAAGGTGGAGGAGAAGAAGGCCATGATCCTCAGCATCCTGGACACCTCGCAGCAGAAGACAGCCGGCCTCATCATGGTGCATGCAACAAGCAACGGCCAAGATCTCGGCTTTGATGTGAAGGAGGAGAAGACCCCTGTCCCAGAGGGGGGCCCAGAGCCGGTGGAAGTGTCCATGATGGAGGCTCAGCCCAGTCCCGTGGGGAAGGCACCCGTCAGCCCAGCCTTGGACAAGACTCTTGGACAAGGGAGTTCAGAGGAGGAAGTGGAGACCTACACGGTCACTCTGCCGCCCGCACAGCTGTCCTCGAGCGATGAGGAAACCAGGGAGGAGCTGGCAAAGATTGGCCTGGTGCCGCCACCCGATGAGTTTGCAAACGGGGTATTGGTCACCACCGCTGGCACACCTATCAGCCAACTGGCTGCTCCAGCCATCGCCCCGCCATCCGTGCCAGCGGCAGCGGCCCTACCTTCTGCCACTGGTGGAACACCCTCAGGGAAGCCCTCTGATGTCCCCACCGCCCCAGAGTCTGCCGCAGACTCGGGAGTGGAAGAGGTGGACACCAGAAGTTCAAGTGACCATCACCTGGAGACCACAAGCACCATCTCCACCGTCTCCAGCATGTCCACCCTGTCCTCCGAGAGCGGGGAGCCCACCGACACCTACACCTCCTTTGCGGATGGGCACACTTTTGTACTCGAGAAGCCGCCAGTGCCTCCAAAGCCGAAACTCAAGTCCCAGACCAGCAAGGGGCCGGTAACCTTCAGGGACCCACTTTTGAAGCAGTCCTCGGACAGCGAGCTCATCTCCCAGCAACACGCGGCCATCCTGGCTTCCGCCAGCGTCGGCCGGCCACGCTACCTCTTTCAGCGAAGGTCCAAGCTGTGGGGGGACCCCCTGGACAGCAGGCCCATCCACGGGCCGGAAGATGACAAACCAACTGTGATCAGCGAGCTCAGTTCCCGGCTGCAGCAGCTGAACAAGGACACGCGCTCCCTGGGGGAGGAACCTGCCGGTGGCGTGTTAGACCCTGGAAAGAAGCCTCCCGTGGTGGCAGCACGGTAAGACCCCCTCCCCGTGCCCAGCCGGACAAGAGGGGGCTGCAGGTGGCCGCCTGCCCTGGTTGCCCACCCTTCCCCAGAGTCCGTCTGCCTTAGCCAGGCAGGCCCTGGTTCAGGAAGGCCCCCTGTTTCCAGAGGGGGGAAGATGCCAGAAGGACGTTTTAGGGTTTGTCCCCATCTAGATTCGGGGGGGGGGGGATTTGGGAAGAATGCTAAGCCCCCTCCCACTTGCCCATTTCCTCTGTCTCCTCCTCCCCCCCAGCTTGGCAGTTCCAGAGACCTCTCCAACAGGCAGAGGCTCCATCCTTTTTCTCTCTCTCTCTCACACACACACACACACACCCTGTGTAAACCTCTGCACACCTGTCTCCCCTTCCCATGAGGTCCCCTTGAAGTCGAGCCACGCGAAGGCTTGGTCCCTGGCAGAAGAGGGAAACCAGCCTTGCCTCCTCCTGCTGGTAGAGAGACCTCCGGGCTCGGAGCTGCCGCCATCCCATCCTCTCTTGCCCTGCAGGTGGGAAAAGGGAAACCGGCAGTCCTCCACTTACAACTGTTAGTTTTGTGACCATTCAAGATTACGACGACACTGAAAAAAGTGACCGGTGACCGTTTTTCAGAGAGACGAGTTTTGCAGCCTCCCCGGGGTCATGGGGTCAAAATTCAGACCCTTATTTTTGACGGCTGCAGTGCCCCGGGGTCACGCGATCCTCTTTTGTGACCTTCTGCAGATTCATTTAACAACTGGCTTACTACCTTATCGACTGCAGCGACTAACAACGGTGGCAAGAAAGGTCATAAAATGGGGCAAAACTCACTTAACAGAAATTTTGGGGGCTCCTTTGTGGTCGTAAATCAAGGACTAGCCATATTTAACCAAGTGGGGATGGGTGCCGGTGCTAAGGAAGACCCCTGGTGAAGCTGTTGGGGAGGCCTGGGGTTTCCCCTTCAGCGCCTGCCTGACTGGCACCCATCATGTAGGGGCCTTGTGGGTCAAAGGGGAGGGGGAGGATTCTCTAGGTGAGGAGGGAGGGAGGGAGCGATCTGCGCAGACGCACATCCCCCAGTGAAAGGAAGGAAGGACCTTGAAGAGGAAGAGGAAAAGTCTGCCGGGGCTGGGTTCCCCGGGGCCCTGCCTTATTCAGAGATGTGGAATAGCAGTATAAGAAAGTTGGAAGGGGCCTCAGAGGTCTTCTAGTCCAGTCCCTTGATCACGCTGCCTGGGGAATTCCACAGGTCTTAAAATTGCCAAGGTTGGGCACTGTTGCCCTCTATCCTCCCGGAGAAATCTCCTGTCCAGGCTCCTTTTAAAATCCTCCAGTGACGGAGCATCCACAACTTCTGGTAAAATACACACACACATACGCGCACACACACGTATTCAGCCATTATAACAGTTACCCCCGATCTCTTCTCTGAGTAATCATAGAATCCAGTGGGTCACATGCTCAAATAGGATGCTATTTTATGTCCTTCCTTCGGTCTGTATCGTTTTGGACGGATGTTGCGTTCAATTTGCCCAGCCCCCCCCCCCCCCCCGGGGTGCCTCCTATAAAATCTCAACAGAATTTTTTTCTCTACTGAAGAACTGAGATCGGACACACCACCCCAAACAGATCCCTCCTCCCCTCCTTTGGCCAAAGACGCCCACAAGAAGATCAGCCAAGATCCCACGGCAGATTCTTTTAGTGGCCAACCCATTTCTTCACTGAACGCTTCAGGCAATGCAAATAACATGCCAAGATTTCCTTCTAAGAAGCCATTTCCAGCTTGAGCCCCCTCTGGCCCCTTGGGGGTTTAGGACCCCAAACTGCCCCCCCCCCAGCCGCAGCAATCCCTCTGAGGGGTCTCCCAGCCTCAGGTGCAGCCAGAGTGAGAATCCAATGGAGATGAGAGCCAGGGAAAAGATGGGCTGCTGGAGCCCACTCCTAGGGGGCAGAACAGGTCCCTGACATGAGAAAACCATGATGGCGGTTTGGTCTCCTGCATGGGAAGGTTTGGCCACCTTAACTCAACCTTGGAAAGTCCTAGAAGGAGGCTGGTGGCTTCTCAGGGGACCCTTCCTATTTTTCCCAGAACTGAAAAGATGTGTTTGGGCAGAGCCCCTTCCATTTGAGACCCCTGCTGCACTGCATAGAACGGGGGTGGGCAACTGCGGCCCCTTTACGACCCTTGGACTTCAACTCCCAGAATTCCTGAGCCAGCACGGTTGACTGAGCAATGCTGGGAGTTGAAGTCCACAAGTCTTAAAGCTGCCAAGGTTGGACATCCCAGAGTTTCATCTGAGCTCAGGTTGGTTTTTTCCCCTCCAGTTTATCTAGAAGTGTAACCTGCGCTAGTGGGAGGGGTTCCAGGGAGGGGGGAGGGGGAAACAGAAGGAAGGAGAAAAGAAAGGATATGATTAGTTTGTGTTTCCAAAACCCACCATTGCTTTGTATTCTTACAGATCTGACCAAGACCCTGAAGAGAATTAAACCATTTAAGCCTTTTAGCCTCTAGGGTAAACCTTCCTCTTCCTCTGTGTCCTGGCTTCATAATTCTCAGCTGAAACTGGTGGTGTCCTGGTCTGAGCTTCCAACTAAGGCAATTAACACCTTACCAGTTTCCTTGTAGGCTTTGTTGCCATGGCCTTACACGCCCCCAGGTCTGATGATCCCAAAGGTGGGCAAATTGAGGGCAAAGGCGTCTCTTAAGCAGCAGCTTCTCCACCTGTTGGAAGCTGGTCTGGAGGAGGGTCTTCCGGGATCAAGAAATGTGTTTTGGCCACAGGGGTCAGAAGGAGACATAGCAGCACTCAGCTCTTCCCTCTACTTGGCTGCATGAGACATTGGTTGGGCAAGCGCAGCAGTCTCCTAACTTGGTCAACTCCCAGAATTCCCCAGGCAGAAGAGAGTTCTGGGAGTTGAAGTCCACAAGTCATAAAGGGGCCACGTGTGGAGAACCCTGGCCTGGTGTGCTGAGAGTACATTCGCCCTGCGTGCTGGGCCCTTCGGTAGAGAGCCTCGTTCTTCATCCCTGCAAGAGAGGCATTCAATTATCCATAGACTTGATTTCCATGCCAGAACAATAATTCTGCAAGGTCACTGCACAACCATTAACCATCTCTCACACACACACACACATGACTTAAAGAGCAGAGGGGAGAAGCGCTTCTCTCACGTGCCTCGGGGCCCACGTTCACAGAGTGAGAAGGGAACTTAAGAGACCATCTTGCCCATCTCTCTGCCTGGGCATAAACTACACGGCTAGGTGGGCTCCAATGGAGACCTGGTGGTCTTCCTTGGGATGAGGCAATCTCACTGATGCCCACTCGTTGCAATTGGGGTTCAGGTTTGACCCGCTTGTGACTTTGATAAGACCCATTTTAAAAATGCATAGTGTTGGGCCTGAAAGCCATCTTTTGTACTGGATAATCCCCCCCATCTCCCAATTTCTCACAGTAGTAAATGTGGCAGGTCTGAAGGCCCAATACAAAAGATGGCTTCCAGGCCTGACACACAGCCCATCTGTGTGCTGAAATGGGAGTCTTCCCCAAGGCAGAAATCCATTTGGGGGTTATCTTGCCCCACTGCTCTTCTCCAGCCTATAGGTTGGGACTCGCTGAATCCCCTAAGATCACCCACCCCCCAGTTCCTGGCAGGCAGGGCGAAAGAAGATTGAACTCCAGAGCTGGTGGAAGAAGGGAGCCGCAGCATTGACGGGTGAGGCAGGGACCCTCTCTGGATGGTGCCCTTTCAGCAAAGCCAACTTTGCTAGTGCTGCCCTCTTCATCCTTGGCATGGAGTTTATCTCTCCGTGATTTTCATGCCGTAGATGCCTCTGGCAGGGCCCAGGAACACACCTCATTATGTACAGAACCGATCCCCAAACAAGGAGCTCTGGTGACGCAGTGGTTAGAGTGCAGCATTGCAGGCTAATTCTGCCCACTGCCAGCTGTTCGATCCTGACCAGCTCACGGTTGACTCAGCCTTCCATCCTTCCGAGGTCGGTAATAGGCTGATATTGTATAAACCGCATAGGGCTGTAAAACACTGTGAAGTGTATAAGTCTTAAGTGCTATTGCTATCTGTGTCTCGCTCCCCCCACCCCATGGAGTAATTCATATTCTCCAGGAAAACTGGTTTTTACAGAGAGAGTGCACTGCCTACAAGGATACAGGGGTAAGAGGGCCATTGTTGGTCACAAGTCATGGCATGCATTTATGACCGATCGATCGCTGGCAGACTCGCTCCATCCATTTGCTAACCCCTTACTAATCCTGGCTTGCTCACCCCACGGGGGACATTCACCGTGGCTCCTGCCCCTTGGCTCCTGCATGTTCACAGAGGGCAGGGGAGCAGGCAAAGAGAGATGGCTGTCATATCTTCTGTGGCCCCGAGAGATGGTTTCAGGTATGGAAGGAGAAGTCAGACATTTTTCCTCCTGCGGCAGTCCAGCACTGGAAGCAACAAGCAAAGAAAAATAATTAGGGGAGGGGGCATTTGAGAGAAACGCCACTTGAGTTTCCAATAATGTAAAGCAATTCATTTATACAACTTTGGCCCTGAGGCTGGCTTGGCATCGGATCTCTTTGGAATAAGTCAAGCCCCAGATTCGGAGATCTGACATAATGTCCTCGCTTAACAACCCTTGGTGATCGGCTTAATGACAGCAACCGGAACTGGCAGAATTACCATCGTTAAGCAGCATGGTCACGTGACGTCATGCTTTAGGATCCCATTGCTTAACAACGGCAATTCCAGTCCTGGTTGCCATTGTTAACGAAGGACTACCTGTGTAGTAATATATGATCAAGATACTCCTGAAATAACTTCCAAGGGCCAACTCTGATCAGAATTCTCACTTCCTTATAAAGTTTTCTCCTCTGACAGCGGGGCATTTGCTTGATTTCTGGTGCCGCTCTCCTCAGCTCAGTAGTCCTCATGAAAGCATCTTATTGTAAGAGCTGTGGTGGCACAGTGTTTAGAATGCAGTACTGCAGGCTACTTCTGACTTTCAGCAGTTCAATTCTCACTGGCTCAAGGTTGACTCACCCTTTGATCCTGCTGAGGTGGGTAAAATGAGGACCCAGATTGTTGGGGTCAAGAGGCTGACTCTGTAAACCGCTTAGAGAGGGCTGGAAAGCACTGTGAAGCGGTATATAAGTCTAAGGGCTATTGCTACTTGTGGATTGTAGAAGCTTAGGAGGAAATGGCTGCCATGCGAGGGACTGGGTTGTGGCTGGGAATCTGCCCTTGCTCTAAGGTGGCACCCGAGAGAAAAATTGTCACATGGATTTTTCCACCTTTCCTCCTCCCCAGCAACTGAGCAGAAATGCCTTTGTTCTCCTCCCTGTGTGCTGGGTCAGGAAGAAAGCAGCCAACAAGAGACAAGTTTCCTCTGAATCCAGAGACAAACGCCACAGTAGGCAGTGATTGTTTTGGTGGTGCCAAGGGGTTGGAAACCATCCTTGTTATGAAGAGAAAGAGTTGGGTGGCCCTGGCAGCTGGCTGTTTTTCCTTCCTCTTGGACAAGGTGGAGCTGTGCAGTTATGGCAGACTCAGACCTAAAGCATACATGAAGCCAATCTGAGCCGGTCACTGGCACCAAAGATTTACGCTTCCAAGCTTTTGGGCTGTGCTGGAGCCCATCCTTGGGGAAGGACTGAGCAGTTAGATGAGGAAATCCAAGCTCATTGGTAACCTCACATTGCAATGAATAAGGATGTGCATTCAATTTTGCCGCTGCTAAGATTGTTGGCTGAGCAGGGACAAAAGTAGCCAGAGAAAAAAAAGGGGGGGGGGAAAGTTTGTATTTGTAAAACTTTTTCAATAAAAAAAAAAAGTAGCCAGAGAAAACGTTGAATCCTGGGAACTGGGTCCCTTGGCAGTCAACAGGAATGCTGATTTACCACCAGTTTATCAGGTACTTAGGAACTGAGGGCATGGGGGGGGTGGGCACAAGGAAACAATAGCCAATCGCCTGCCATCAGCACACCAATCAACCAATAGGAAGGCCCCACATAAATACAACTCATGGAATAGCCCAAAGTACATATCTGGTAGAGAGAAGTTCTCAGAGGATGGGCTCCAGCACGAGCTCAAAAGCTTGAAGGAATAAACCTCTGGTCCCGGTGACCAACTCAGATTGGATCGTGCAACATTATCCTGGGACCCGTATATTTACCTTCATCTGCCTGCCTGGTCCTCTTGTCTTCACAGCTGGCCATGACCGAGGGAGGCCAGTGTCCAGGCTGGGCTCAGAGGGATTTCATGAAGAGCACATTGAGTGGAGGGTTTTCTTGCGGTCTTCCGCCTGGATTAGTTTGGGAGGCAAATGACTTTCTGGAGCTAGTCTACTCAGGAGGATGGCCAGGTGTGCAAGCGGTTGGCAGGAGATCAAGGACCTTTGGGGCAGTTGGCCCAGAGAGCTTGGGGAGGAGAGGAGGCTTAGAAGAGGACCCCGGGAAGGATTGGGAAGAAGCAAACCCTGCGGGGAAGACCCCCTGAGCATCTTCTCCCCCAGTTATGTGATTTTTTTTCCTGTTTGCATTTCTCATCACCGGCTGCCCTCAAAAACGCTTGCATATTTATTTATTATTTACAGCATTTCTATATCACCCAGATTATTGTAGCAAATCACTCAGAGATTACTCACTGCATTCTGTAGAGCCCAAAAGCCCTTTGGGCTGGAATTCCCAGTCAGCAGTGGAGAGCTCCGAATGAATCCAAGGGGGTGTTTTCAAAGGCATCCCAGTTTTCCTCAAAGAGGCTGCCTCTCATGGGCACACAGGTTCCCTGGCTCCAACCACCAACATAGCAAAGCTGGATCAGCCATCTTGCCTAATTTGCACATTCTTGGGGAACTCAGCAGGAACCACAGAGAAGTAGAGCGCACTGCTCTCCTTTGGACCTGCTCCCCACAAAGCCCATTCTCCTTCCTTCTCTCTCTCTCTCTCTGCTCCCTGGCCCAGCCCCCCAGCCCCTCCCCTCCCCTCCGCCTAGAGTTTCAGAATTGCTTCGTGTCAGGCTTTGGCTGTTGAACATCTGTGGTTGTGAACATCGACTTCATGGGATGGGCCATGGGGTATTGAACTGACCATGACTGAGCTGCCTCCCAGAACTCTCTGAGGCCCCTGGTCTAGAGCCCTTGACCCTCTGTGGCCTGAGGAGGCGAACTGGGCCACTGCTTGTCTCCCTGGCCAGGTGGACAGTGCTGGCAGGAAGTCAGGAGCCCTCGCGGGAAGGGAGGGTGTTCCTCCAGCCCTATTGAGCCTGAAGTCAGCCCAGCACCTCCACCCTTCTTCCCTTGTCCCCAACCAGCAGGAGGGGGCTTCTGGGAGTGGCAGGGACCCCAAGGAGCTTGTGACCAAGTCTGTTCCTTCTTCTCAGTGTGGTTCCCGGTGCCTTGGACGGATGCTAACATCTTTCTCATTGCCTCTCTTCCTGCTCTCCCATCTGCATGTCTCGGCTGCTCTGTCTAGCACCGCCTCAGGCCTCAGGAGGGTGGGCGAGCTGTGTAAGTGAGCATGTTCTCATCTCATAGCAACCCCATGTCAGTCTTCTGTCCGTTCCTCAGTTCCTATTCCTGCTGCTGCTTGCTGTGTGTGCCGTGGGCTGGCTGGTTGGCTGGGGGCTGCCGGGAGGGGCAGGGGGAGGGCAGGGCCTGCAGGGCTGTGTGGCTGCATCCCTCCCCAGCCTGCCCAACCCAGCATGTTGATATCTGTCTGGTGATGTTCTGTGCCCCGGAATCCCAGGAGGAAGTGCCCGTCTGCAATCAGATACCAAGTGGGGTCAGGTGAAGCCGGGGCTACTCGGCTGGCACGGCTGGCTTCCAGAAGCAACAGGGGGTCACCCTGCCTACAGGCCCCACTGGTAGGAACAGGCCCGTCCTCCAGCATAAAGATGGGCCCAGATAGGAAGACAGGAAAGGGGGGTGCTGCCTTTCCTTCAGAAGCTGAGGTCCAAAGCATTTTTGGGGATGGGTGGCAAGTCCCCACAAGGGGGTGGGGTTGGGCCACTGAGGATTCTGCAGTCCCATGCAAGACCCATCACTGTTCTCTCACCAAGGAAGAACCCCTGATCCCAGGAGGCCTCTTCCCCCTCAGGGTGATCCCACTGCCTTTGGGTGACTGTGATGCTCTCCCTGAAGTCCTTATCTGAGCGGCTTCTCTTCATCATCATCCACAATCTGGGCAGCCTGGGGCCCCCGGAAGCCCCTGAGCTTCTGCTTCCTTGACAGGTCGGGCTGATGGTGGGTCTTGCTGCATGTTATCAGCAGGGTGGACCCACCTTCATGCCCAGAGGTTCATGACAGTTTTCCACCCAGGTCCTCAGGTGGGCCCATTCATCAAAGGTCCTCACTCAGCCTATGAGCTACTACCACACAGCTGGCTGAGCCCTCCTAGATGGGAACCCCCCCCCCCATGAACGTGAGCTTTGTCCTGTATCAGCTCCACCTACTCCTGTGATCCTGGAAGAATGTTTCCTCTCCACCTTGGAGTGGACCTGGGCTTGGCCTCAGCTTTGGCCATACCTTCTCATGTGCTGCTGCTTTCATCATCTTGCATGATGAGAAAAAGTTTTGGTCTTGAGGAAAAGAGCCAAGGGAGATGCTCAAAGTACCACCACACTCACTTAATGGCTTAGCTGGAGGCCACTGAGTGTGAAGGCGAGGTAGGATGGCCACAATGGGACAGGTCTGGACATTTTCATGTAGAATCCTAGGCCTGGAAGGGACCTTGAGGGGGGGTCTTCCAATCCAGCCCCCTGCTTAGGGCAGGACAGCTTGTATCATCTTGGACAAGTGGTTGTCGAATCTTTTCTTGAAAACCTTGAGGGGGGGGGAAACCTACATTTTTCTCAAATGATTTAGAGCAGGCATTGGAGTTCCTGGCAGCCATAATACCTGGCGTCTTTGTAAAACATGGCCCACATTGTGGCTGAGGGTATTTCTACCACCCTCGTTATGTTCTGAATCTCTCGAGAGCTCGACATCTTCTAAAAGACTCCGTTACCCACATGGGAACTTCAGCCACCGAAGCAACCTCCACACTGCCTCCTTCTTGTTGTTGATGTCCTTAGTCTCTGAGAAGAAATGCCGTTAGAGATTCAGCAGAATCCCTTTTTTAAAAAAAACTGCTGAGTCCCTTCTTGCTCCTACAACAGAATATCCATTTTTGTTCCAAGGACATGTGGAAAATGTTTAAAGCAACATCACATTATGGATTCTCAAGTTTTTTTGTCTGCGTGGGAACGTGAAGCAAATTATTTACTCTTTAGTATTTTAAATTGAATTTAAAATTGCCTAGTTTTGCTAGAGTGTGCTCATTTTCTCTAGAAAAAGCCAGCTGGAAAGACTTTGGTAAAAGAATGGTGAATTGAGGATTACACTTTCCATTCCATGTTTATCAGTTTTGGACACAGGGAGGAGATCCTTTCTCAACTGAAAAGTCCTTTGGGGGTTCTACATTCAGCTCAAGGAGATGTTCCTAAATTCTCCATCTGCCCTGTATTAAAAAGCTGTCTTGCGACGGAGGCTTCTTTCTCATCGTCTCACCATCAACAGAGAGAGAAGCCTTCAAAACAGACAACTATTATTGGGGGTGGTTTGTTCTCCGAGCCAGTTTCGTTTCCAAAGGTTTCCTCACCAGGCTAGGTAACGTTCGTCAGCGGAACTTCGGTTGAAGTGTCTTATTTCAGTTCTCTTCTGCTTTTATAGGTCTTAGGGGGTCAGTTGGTCACGTGACCGACTGGTCCTGGCATGAGGGTCATCTGGTGGTGAGGTCAGAGACAGCTGTTTGACTTATGAGGAAGATCCGCCTTTCATTTGGCTGCTTCCTTCCAGATCGCTGTGATTTTCCCACGTTGCAAAGCTGTCGGGAAGATGGTGATCCTGGGGAGGAATTCTGCCAAGCCCCCACCGTCACTGCTAAGGCCAACCCAAGAATTATTTGGGAGTGAGCAGGTTGGAAGGAGCCCTTGTAGGACGTTAGTTCCCCCAACACGACCAGCATGCCGAAGGTTTTAAATTTGGGCTTCTCTTCATTCTACTTGACTGCTGTTGCTTGAGGTTGATTAGCCAAAGCTCAGACTTTGCCACGATTAACAGGGGTTTTCTGTGGCTCTTGGGAATGGCCTTTGCCACCAAGTGGGCCAAGAGCGTCTCTGCCTGGCCAACCAAGAATGACTAATTCTGCAGAGCAACCTTCAAAATGTGGCCAGTCTTATGCCGTGGCTCCCAGCCCTTAGTAACAAAAGGCCCAAGCATGGACTGAAGAAAGCTTTCGCAAGAAATGGACACCCTCAGCTCCAAGCCACACACTGCAGTCCAACGCAAGCCAAGCCAAGTCCGAAGCCTGGGCCGCCTGCCTGGCCTGCCAGGTCTTCCACCAGAGAGATGCCTTCTGTGCCTGTTGAAGAATGAAGAGCCGTCCTGGCTATGTCTATTGAAGGGCGGCTTGTCCAGTGAAGGCATTCTTTGCTCAGTCATGGACCTGGGTCCTTCTTCATTGTCCAACCAATGAATCACTTCTTGAGCGTTGGCCAGAGGTGCCAGCTGTTGGCAGGCCCTGAAATGTCTGCTAATGTGACTGCAAGCTGAGGAACCTTTCCTCTTGAAGGTATCTGGCATAGCTTCCTCTCAACATAGCCGTTTCTTCCTTTCCTGACTTTCCATTTTGTGGAAAGCAACATATTTTTTCACACGCCTTCCCAGGCAAATGCACAAATATTTTAATGCAAAGTCTGTGAAGCAGAGATGGGTCCCATGTAATCTATTATAAGGGGGCACAGTTGTCTGTCTGTTATTGATGACAGTGAAGTAATTCATTTGAAGATCATGAAAACACTCGGAAGGCCGTCGGTGCTGAAGATTTCCCTCTGTAACACACTCTTGTTTTCTGGCTGGTGGACATGGCTGCGCCACCTCCAGCGTCTGCTTGCAGCAGGAAAGGAATGGGGCAGAAGGACTGGGCCTTGGGGCCTCATCCCAGCCCGGTCTCCTGCCTTGTGGAACCTGCAGAGCCAGATAAGATGCACACGGCCAGGTGGCAGACAGAAAATCCCTGGCCATTAGACAGGGTCATGCCATGTCAAACCAGAGGCATCTCAGGGGCTCCCACCCTGGAAGGCCACATTGTCCTCTTCCAGCAGCTGTTAGGGAGTTCAAGGCAGACCAAAGTAGGAAACCAAATCATGAAAGTTAATATTACCTTTATTCTAAGTTTATAGTGACAGAACCTTTCAATTATGAACATGTATCCCCGCTTTCTTCCTGAGAATTAAGGAGAGTCTTGTCTGAGATGCTTTTTCTGGTTACAGGTCAGCCCCAGACTTGGGTTTCTTTTATCTGACTGTTGTCTTGGTAGCAACTCGTCCTCATGTCCCCCAAGTCCACACGTCAAGTGTTTCAAGACCAGTGGCCATGATACCTCTCCTCTATGACTGTCGCCTTTTATAAATTTGGCAAACTGGAGGCCGTCATCATGTCTGAAGGCCACTTGTTGATCAAGAGGCAGGCTGGTCTTGTGAAGAGCTTGGTTTCATTGCAAGGACAAGACGTCCAGTTTCTTAGAAGCTGCTGCTGGTCTCTCCATCTTGCATCCTTCCTGCACAGGAACAGACACCAGTGTCCAAGGCAGGCGAACCGAGCAAAGGGACAAGTTCAGGACATTTTTGTAAACATCTTGCCAGACAGCAGGGACACAATTCTGCTGTCTTCCTAAGGCTCCAGCCCAGATCGTTCATCCATTCCCAAGGATCCTAAGGTTCAAGGGCCTCCTTGGCTCCCATTTCTTCTTCTGTTGCTGTTCATGTGTAAGAGAGGATTCCAGAGCCAGGTGGACTTCCTCCCACTGGCTCAGCCCTTTTGTACGGGTCTTTTTAGGCAGTTCCCACCCACCTTTAGTGCTGCCTTCTGACCAGGGACAGGACAGCACCAGAGGAGTTCCTAACCACTAGGCCTTTTCTACGTCAACTCACAGAATTCAAACATTCAATTCAATTCAGAATGGGACCTTGGAGGCCTTCTAGTCCAAACCCCTGACCCTATACCCTTTCAGACAAATGACTGTGCAATCTCTTCTTTAAAACCTCCAGTGATGGAGCGCCCACAACTTCTGGAGGCAAAGCCATTCCACTGGTTAATTGTTCTCCCCCTGCCTCGAAGCAGTCTCAGCTGCCCAAGTCCTGCCTGCCCCTCTGCCTTTCAGCTCTCCGTCCCCAGAAATGGGACAGGTCCCTAATCTTTCCCCCTTATGCGCTGGAGACGTTGGTTCTTAACGGGTTCCTGGTGGCCAGGAAGAAAAGGGATCTTGCAGTGCAGGCGATGAGCAGAGGCTTCTTGGTTGAGAGGGAGGTCCAGGAGGATGGCATCTCAAAGGTCACCTCCCTGGTCAGCAAAAGCAGCAGGCCAAACACAACTCGATCCCTTGCTCATTCCGTGTGCTCACAACATTGGAAAAGGGGAGGCTAAGAAAAGAGGCTGAACCGTTCCACTCCGAGTGCCACACTTTTCAGGCACAAAGAGCCAGAACGGCACCTGAACTGACTGAGTAGGGTCTCTACTGCTTCTCACCTATTCTTGCACTCTCGCCAGACTTATTTACGCTCTCTTGAGAACCACCGGATAAGCTCTCCAGGGATTGGGGGGAGGGGTCAGATCTCGTTTGCCTCTCCCCTGCAAGGATTCCAAGCTAGAGGCTCTCTTAATTCCACCCTCCGCAACTTTTCAGCTACAGGTTCCACCACGTTAGCAAAAAGGAACAAATGAGCTTTCAGTCCCTTTTTGTTTTGTCCTGGGAAATAATCTACACCAGCATGGCTGCCTGGGGAATTTTGGGACTTGAAGTCCACAAGTCTTAAAGTTGCCATTGGAGGGTCTGGCCCAGACACTGAGTAACACAGTTCCTTCTCTCAGAAAGGCTGGCTATCCCCATGGCTCAGAGAGCTTCCCCTTGGTCTACTTGGAGCAAACCTTCAGTCGGTTTCCCAGAGTCCCGGGGGGGGGGGGGGGGGGCTTCCAGAGCTGATGACAAACAGCAGCAGGAAGCTAGCCACTCCTCCCTCCCAGGGAAGCAAATTCTGGCACATGGGGGACATGGCCCCTGAAGCTGAACCAGGGAGTCTTCACAGAATCACAGAGTTGGAAGGGATCTTGGAGGTCTTCTAACTCAAGCAGGAAACCCTCTCCCATTTCAGACAAATACTCCTGGCACTCCTCAGCCCAGAGATCCTGCTTCCCCCAGATCCCCACCTCTGCTGCAGAGACAGGTGGTGGACCGCAGGAATTAAGGACATTGGGGGGCCTAGGAGACTAATGTTAGCTTTGGAAAGCTGCAGGGGGGGTCGATTCCTGGGTAGGGTCAGCCATCCAACCAACCTCAGTGTGTGGGGGAGAGAAAGCCTGCCCAGAAAGACCCAGGCAGAAGAGCTCATGGGGGTGGCAGGGGTATCTTCCCTGAGGGTTCTGCAGAATCTGTGGCCTTGCTGGTTGTGTGGGGAATGTGTGTGTGTGTGTGCACCTGTTTTGTGTCTGAGCACCTCTCTCACCACTGCTTCTCCCTCTCTCTCTCTTTCTCTCTCTGTGTCTCTGTCTTCACAGACTTTTCAGTAGTTTAGGAGAACTAAGCACCATTTCCCAGCGCAGCTCTGGCACCACCTACACCGTGCGTCCTGGCAGCCGCTACCCTGTGACCCGCCGCACTCCCAGTCCGGTAAAGCCTGCCCTGGATAGGACAGACCCCCTGAGCACCGTCCGGCCCTACGGGCTCACCCCGCCCACCATCCTCAAATCTTCCAGCCTCTCCATCCCACACGAACCCAAGGAGGTACGCTTCGTGGTGCGCAGCGTCAGTGCCCGGAGCCGCTCCCCCTCCCCCTCCCCTTCCCCGGGCCCCCCCCTGCATTCCCTCCACCCCCCGCGGCCCTTCATGCAGAAACCCCTCCAGCTCTGGAACAAATACGACGTGGGGGACTGGCTGGAGAGCATTAACCTGGTGGAACATCGAGACAAATTTGAGGACAATGAAATTGAGGGCACCCACCTGCCCGCCCTGACCAAGGAGGACTTTGTGGAGCTGGGGGTGACGCGGGTGGGGCACCGCATGAACATTGAGCGGGCATTGAAGCAGCTGGCAGACAGCTGACCATCCCGGCAGCCCGGGCTCCTCTCCCGGGGCCGCGTCACTCAGGGGCAGGCGGGGCCGTTCCTGCTAGGCCAGTAGACAGGAGCCCACCAGATGCTCTTCCTGTCCTGCTCGGACTGCTGCACTGAAAGACGGGGGGTGGGCAGGCACCTCCTCTCCCTCCCACCCCACAGCTCCCCGGGCACCTTGGTGCAGACTCCCTTCCTCGGGTACAGGCATGGGCCACGGAAGCTCACCCCCTCCCCAAGAGAGTCACTGCTGGACAGGCGGTTCTGGGGAAGGAGAGGCGCTCCCCTCTTGGAGAACACCTTGGCAGCGTGTCCTGCCCACGTGGCATGGGCCCCAAAGGGAGGCCGGAGGGACAAGGTGTTAGGAGGGGGAGGGGGTCCTTGCGCTGGGGTTGCAAGGCTCCAGCCGGGCCTTAACAGTAGGTTGTGGTGCTGTGGCTGCTTGCATTGCATTCAGCCTTCGGAAGGCCAAATGCTGACTGGCCAGGGAAGGTTTTTGGGGAAGAGGCTCAGTGCATTGGCCGCAGGGAGGCTGGCTGGCACCCAAGCGACTGCTGCCGGAGGAATTCTCCCTGTGAAGGTCAGCAGGAGCTCCTAAGAGAGGTCAAGGGGCAGAAGTGGGAACACCGCTCAGGAGGGCCCCCATCCACCCCAGTTCCTACCCCACCCGCAGCCCCGGGCCCTGGCCCTGCCCCACAAGGACCCAGCGGGGCCAGGAAGAGGAGAAGACCAGGAGAGGCACCCCCACGGAGAGCGGGCACTGCCGCCTGGAGGACTGTTGCCGTGCCCTGGCACGCGAGCGGGGCTGATGTCGCATGGATCGAAGCATGCTTGGGGCGCAAAGAGGGGCAAAGGGCGGATCCGGCAGCTGCTGCTTGGCCAGCCCTGGTGGGGAGGGGGGTGGCCTCGTTTGGCTTTCAGGGTGCGGGACACGTCAAAGGGGGTCTCTTAATCTCTCTGCATTTCTGTAGGTTTGGTGATCCCAAGGAGAGGATGCCCAACAGCAGGAACCCACCCCCTCTCTGTCCTAGTCACTCATTTTTGCATCTTTTTAATCAGCTATATATTTGAAAAGGAAAAAAAAAGAACAAATATCTATATATCTATATCTATAGCCACCTTGTTTAGTTAACGGTTGACTGAAGCTCTATCTTGCTGGGGGGGAGAGGGGGGGCCTGGGGGCTCCTTCCTGCAATGCTTGTGGGAGTTTTTAGTGACTGAATGAATGTGGGGGGGGGGGTGAAGAGAATCTTTTTAAGGTTCCTTTTCGATGTTCTGAATTTTAAAGATTTGGCAGTAGGAACAAAAAAAAAGGCAACATTGCACTGGCTTCTGGGGACACGCGTGAAGTCTTCCATTCTTGCTGGACAGGCCCTGACCGGAGTAGCTGCTTCCCCCCCCCTTCCACACACACACACCCCTGCCTTTCCCTTGTGCAAGCCCCTTCCCCTGCTTTCCTGGGGAAGAACAGAGAGGAGCAGGCGGGGAGGAACTCCAAGTCTTTCGCCTTCCCTCTCCCCTCTCAAAGCCAGGGAGCCCAAACCGCAGAGCTGCTGCCCCCAAAATACCCACAGAGGGCGGGGGTCCCCAACACTTTGCAAAGCCCAGGCCCTGTGGAAGGAAGGGCAGTCCTGAGGGGCTCCCAGCTCCCCCCTGTGGTTGGCGCCTGGTCCATCCCCTTTTCTTTAAGAGGCCAAAGAAATGCCCAAGTGGCCTCCCTGCACCCCTACCCTTCTGCATCTGGGGGGTGCAGGGTGTATCTGGGGGGAGTGTTCCCTCCCTACAGCCCTGGCCTAAAATCGGAGGAGACCCAGCGGCACCTTTTAAGATGAGCCCATTTTTATTTTCAAGGTGTAATCTTAAAAATAAGAATGAGTCCAGAGGTGCTACCGGAGCCTTCCTGATCTCTTTGGCTACCCCAAAATAGAGTGTCTGTTTTCCTACCCCACTGCCCGGCCCAGAAAGGACTGGCCAACGATGCCAGAGCAGAGAGCTTCAACCTTGGTGCGGTGCGACTTGAGGGAGGGAGGGGGGAGGCTGAGCCAGCTGAGTGGCTGTGCTTGGAAGGAGCCCACCTCCCTCCTCTTCCTCCCCAGACCCAGAGGAGTCTCAGACCTGGGACTCTGGAGCAGGTTGGGGGAAAGAGATGGGCACCAAATACCTCCGAGGGTCAGAGCAGGAGCCTCCGTCTAGGGCAGCCCAGCCAGTTCCTTTGCAGGGTCGTTAGATCTTCCAGTGCTAGAGGGAAGAGCCCTCACTGACCCTCATAGATCCCCAGATTTCCCCCCCCCCATTTTTACCTATCGCCAATAGAAACCTGCTTCCTGCTAAGGGCTCTCAAACGTCTGCTCTGTAGAAGGGCTGGCGAGGGCATGGTCTTGAAGGCCCAAGGAAAGCCAGGCAGGGAGCCAGCTTAGCTAGGGGTGGGCTGCTCTCTTCTTCCTGGAAGGAGCTCAGGGGGTCTTGGCATCTGCCAGGAATGCTTGCCACGCCAGCCCCCCCCCCATCCATTGACCTACAACACCCAGAACCTACCAGACCTTTCTGCAATTCCCCCCCCCCGAATTGACCCCCCTTAGGGAAGAGTGAGAGGAGGGGGCCAAGTCTATCCCCTCCCCCTCCCTGAACAGACACCCACCATGGTGGCATTACTAGATTTTAAATCTCCCAGTCCCAGGAGGAGGAAGGAAGCCAGCTGGGTTCCAATTCCAAACTTTTAAGAAGCCCCAACATCCCAGGGACACCTAGCAAAGCCTGGACGTTTTCCCCATCCACGTGAAAACCTTGTTTGGGGTTACAGTGGAAAAGGCCAGTCACGCACAAATTGTGTGGCAAGAGAGTTTTAAATGTCAGCAAACGCTGGGCCCATCCCACATCTGGTGCTCTCCAACTGTGTCGGGCTGCAGTTCCCATCATCCCCAGCTAGTGTGCTGGGGGGGGAGCTTCCTGAGACAGCCTTTCCAGAGTGGAAAGGGACCCCTGAAGTCTTCTAGTCCAACCCCTTGCTCAAGCAGGAGGCCCCCATATCGTTTCAGACAAATGGTTGTCTAAACTCTTCTTGGAAACCCACCCCCACCCCCCCCCACGTGGTGGAGCACCCACAACTTCTGAAGGGAAAGTCCTTCACAGGTTAATTGTCCTCACTGTCTGGAAATTCTTCCTTCTAGGCTCTCTCTCTCCTGAATGATCTTCCACCCGTGGCTTCTTGTCCCGCCTTCTGGTGCTTTGGAGAATAGGTGGAGCCCCTCTTCTCTGGGGCAGCCCCTCAAATACCGGAAGGCTGCTCTCATGTCACCCCTAGTCCTTTTATCCCATTTTACAAATCTCCAGACTTCGTGAGCCCCCAAAGGTTCGTGATTGACCCCAAGACTCTCTGACGGCACCTGGAAACTCACCTTCCTGCCTCTCCGGGGGCCCCACCCCGCAAACCGCTTCTCCTCCCTCCTGTGCAGGGGGACTGTTTTGTCCCTGCAAAGGGGTCAGGGGCTGGTTCCATATCGCTGCCAAAGACCGGCAAGATCCAAGGCGCCCACCGGACCCCTCCTCATAAAAAGCAACCCCACCTGGATTTCAAAAGGTTTCTGAAGCGTTCAGAAGGAGACTCCGCCTGTCTCCAGAGCGGGGTCTCTAGCCCTCATCTTTGGGGGTCTCGGAGGCCCAAGTAAACATATAACCTTCCCCCGCCCCAATCTCTCTGGAGCTGCCCACAAGCGTTCTTTTGGGCTGCGAGCCCTCCCACGGCCAGGGAGGTTCATCAGACTGGCTAAGGTACGCACCCACGCGCGGCAGGCGCTTTCTCCGCTCCACGTGCCGTGGAGCCGGTGTCTCCGTCCCTTTCGCAGCTGTTTCTGGGACCAGAGGAGACGCGCCTGCCCGGCCGCCTGCCCGGCCTCCTCCCCTTGGAGGCCCGAAGACTGCAGACCCCCTCCCCAGACTCCCTTCCCCTCGTCTGCAGGAAGTTCCCTTCGGGACCGGGAAAGCTGGACGCCTCCTTTGGATCGGGGAGCCCCCCCCTCTCCTCGAGGGACGCAAGAGAGGCTTCTGCTCTCCTGCCAATCAAGGAGGCCAGCGCAGCCCCCCCCCGCCTGGGGGGGCCCACCAGCCCCTCCCGCTAAGCAGCTGCAGCCGTACCTGTGTTGGCAAACACTGCGTGACGCCCCCCGGAGCCTCGGCTGACCGGAGCGGGGCCACCACGGCTAAGTCCCGACGGCAGGCACCGCGCGAGGGAACGCGAAGCCCGGCCCAGCCCTGATGCTCAAGCGCCCCTCGGCCCCCTTGTCTGGGCTGGAGCGGGAGGAGACCAGGCCGGCCCGAGACCCCCGACCTCAAGCGGCAGCTTTGGCAAGGAACCGCCCAAGCAGCCCCCTTCCTTCTGAGCCCCACGCCCGCCTCTTTCCCCGCCCCCCAAATAAAGCCCAAGCCCTGCCCCCTGGAGGGCCCCCTCCCCGTAACGGCTGGGAGGCCATGGACTGTGCGGGAACCTCAGGGGACCCCGGGGTGTGGGAGGGTTGTGTGCGGAGGGAACCGCAGCCCGTGTCCCTCCCCTCTTCACCAGCCGCCCTTCTTTTAGACAGGACCCTTCCCTGCTTGGGTTAGAACAGGCTGTGCTGAGGTGGGTTGGTTCCCCCTTTGGTCTAACTGGGACGCGGCCCATGGGGCAAATTCAGCCCCCACCCTCCCCGTGGGGAAGCCCTTGATGGATCTGTTCCCAAACCAAGAGGACGGGTGGGGAGGGGGGATCCGTTTCCCCTGCAAAGGCAGCTGAGCCCACAGCCCAGGATCCACACAGCCAGGAGGGCCACGCCAGGGAGATCGAGACGCAATGTGGCTGAGCGTGGATTGCACCATCCCAGTGGCCTGGGGGCCGGACCCCAAGGGGTCCCAGCTGGCATGCAGAGAGAGGGTGGGAATCCCGACATGCTCAGAGGGCGCCAGGTTGGGGAAGAGAGGCCTGCAGCGAAACGGCTGATGGACTCTTGTGCCAGAATGCCTTCCACACACACACACACACACACACCCTTCCACGTTTTCAAAAACAACAAAAATAGCCCCAGTGGACATCTCTCTGCTGGGTGGGGGGCCTGCATCAGCCAGGGACCTTCCCAGTCACTGCCCTGAAGGGGAAGCTGCCCAGAGCCCCCCACACCCCCAGCAAGAGGCAGGGAAGGTCACTCCTTTGATCCGGTACCTTGACCCTTAAATCTCCACTCAAAGAACGAGCTGGGCAGACAGAGCAGGGAAAGGGCCCCGCTGCCCCTCTCCAGAGGAGAAGCAGCCACTCTTGAGGGCACCATCCGGTCGTCAAAGGGAGCCGCAGCTGTCCACGGAAAAGCCACCGCAACCTCTTCCTCATGGTTCGGCTTTCAGCTTTGCAAGGGGACGGGACCCCCCACCACCACAAGGTTCACCTGGAAGGGGAGACGGCAGGGAAGATGGCCTTGGCTACCTGTCCGGCCGGCTGCAGGCTCACCCTTTGTGAAAACGCTCAACTCCTCCCCCGCAGCACCCCGGACCCCAGTGCGAGTCACATCCTGCTTAGCAAGCTCCCTCACCTGCTTCTGCCTTCGCTTCCCCAGCTGCCACAAGAGGCTTGGCGATGGCTGCCCTCCTCTCCTGCCGCGCTTAAACTGGCTGCTTGGCAAGAAGAACCCGCTTGTGCCCCGTTGGCGTCCCTGGCCTTGGCACCAAGGCAGCCGACCCTCCCCGGCTGGAGCGAAGCACGTTGCTTGCATGCCCCAGCTTGCCCGTCCCTGGTTCGGATTGCACCCGCCCACCCTCCACCCATCCTCAAGGCCCTCGCAGCAAACCTCTTCCTCCATTCCCAAAGCCATCCCAGAGAAGGCTGGCGGGGCTCCTGGGAGGGGGGAGTCCTCTTGAGACACCCCCCCTCCACCAGGTGTGAGCCTCAGCTGCCCCGGAGAGACTGTGATTTTTCTCATGACTTCTCAGTGACTTTTGTTACCTCTGGATAAAGTTGGATCACGAGGTTTTGCTTTGAGATTTTCTTAAGGTTGCTGGCTTTCCGTTGGGGTCTTGGTGTGGTCCTTTAATTCCCCCCCCCCCGAGATGCCCATTCACCTCTCTGGGCTTTGGAAACAAGCAGGGATCACCTGCACCCCTCCCCCCCAGCCGCCTCTGAAGGGCCAGGGGCTCCTGCAGCTGCTGCCTGGTGGGGCCAGAAACAAGCAGAGCTCCCAGCTCTGCGTCCCAGGAGAAAATGCACACGGACAAGGCCCACGGTCTCACCCCCCCCCCCCCCCCCCCCCCCCCCCCCCCCCCCCCCCCCTCCCGCCCCCCTTGGTTTGGCTGAAGGTTTATTAATTGACAGGGTCAGTTTGACGTCACCCCTTATTTTATACCGATTTCCTGAGGAAGTCCGTCTTCTGCAGAGTAAGGGAGGCTTGACTCACTCACCTCCTGACCCGATGTTGTGATAACGCCCCCACACACACAGAGATCTATGTTTCTTATATTATTATTATTATTATTATTACTATTATTATTATGTAATAAATTTATAAGAAATCACTGGGCTGTTTGGTTATTGCTGCTATTGAGAGGTGGTGTCAGGCATGCCTCAGCTTGGGCTTCTAAGCAAAAACGATCCTTAACTCCCATTTGTTGAGAAAGGCAGCGTTTACAAGAAGTGGATTACAGCAGCGTAAAGCCAGAACTGAGAGCTCACGCCAGATTTTTGCCAGTTAAACTTTCCTCCCTTGGTCTCTTCCCCTCGTTGATCTCTCCTTGTCCAATCAAGTATAAAAGAGATGTTTTGGAAACAGTCGCTCTACGTGGCAGCATTCTTCTTGCAGATGTGTCGGTTCTCACAGTTCAGTGTTCGTTTCCCCCATGCCTCCCGCCCCTTCCAGCTCCCCCCGCACGGGTTCTTGGCAGACGGGCAGTAAGTTCTGACAAGTGGGATTCAATGCCAGGAGAGTACAGATAGTCCTCGCTTGAACAACAATTTGTTTAGTGACTGTTCAAAGTTACAAAAGCGGTGAAAAAAATAACTTATAACTGGTCCTCGCACTTATGACCATTGCAGCATCTCCACTGTCACATGATCAAAATTCAGGTGCTTGGCAAACTAACGTGTATTTATGACGGTTGCAGTGTCCCAGGGTCACATGACCCAGCCAGCTTCCAACCACCAAAGTCAACGGGGAAAGCTGGATTCACTTATCAATTGCAGTGCAATTGTGGCCAAAAAAAGATAATAAACGTGAGTGTGACTCACTTAACAACTGCCTTGCTTGTTAAGCAATTCTGGGAATTCTGGTCCCAACTGCACTCATCGTCAGACCTGCCCCAGCTTAGACATTTAGGAAAGAACGACCCCCGACTCCCATTTATTTGAAGCGAGAGGCACTTTTACTAAAGTTAAGTGGTTGCTGTAAATGTGAAGCTAGATCTGTCTATTCCCATGCAAAGGTTACACTTTTCCCCCTATCCCTGGCCCTTCTCCTGTGGACCAGTCCATCAGTGGTCCAATAGGATGCTCTTGTGATGTTTCGGGAACGGCTCGGGTGTTTGGCATCTCTCACTCTGGTTTTGCATTCGGTTCCCAGGCCGGGTGTCCTTGGAGGCTGGTTCATTCCGGTTTGGCACCTGCGGTTCTTGTCAACACGTCACCCCTTCTGCTGTTTACCTTCCCGATCTCAGGCCCACATCTCGCTGCCCCAAATGCTTCCCCTTGCAATATAGGGCTGGATGCCAGTGAAGAGAAGAGCTGAAGAGGGCGGATCTGACCGTCATCGGACGAGGCCGCCCTGCACAGGTACAGTTTAAAGGCACCCACAAATGAGGGCTGTGGGGAGCCAGCGCTAGTCTGCTCAACAACTGGTTGCCCATTGGCACTCGTTAAGTGAGTTTTTTTCCCATTGTACGACCCTCTTGCCAACAGCTGTTAAGTGAATCACTGCAGTTAAGTTAGCAACACGGTTGTTAAGTGAATCTGGCTTCCCCCTTGGCTTTGCTGGTCAGAAGGTCGCCAAAGGGGATCGTGTAATCCCGGGACACTGCAACCGTCATAAGTACATGCCAGTTGCCAAGCCTCTGAATTTTGACCATGGGACCCTGGGGATGCTGCAAAGGTAGCCAAGTAGGAGAAACGGCCATGTCACTTTTTTCAGGGCCTCCTTTGTAACTTTGAACGGTCGCTAAATGAAGTGCTATGTATATGTGCACCACGGGGCCTCCCCTCCCCCACGCCTGCAAGCAGAGCATGAAGATGCCCTGGGGCGAGGCTCCCATTTTAGCCCCAAGCCAGGCGCAGGGCACCCACGGTGCTGCTGGGGGCCTGCCCTGGGCACCCCTTCCCTTACAACCCCAGCAGCTGCCAGACAAGGTGCCATTGGCCTCACTGCGGCCTTTCAGGCCATGCCAATCAATCAATCAGAACTGGAGGTCTCCTAGTCCAACCACCTGCTCAAGCAGGAGACCCTCTCCCATTCCATACAAGTGGCTGTCCAGTCTCTTCTTAAAAGCCTCCAGTGATGGAGCCCCCACAACCTCTGGAGGCAAAACCTGCTCCACTGATTAACTGTCCTCCCTGTTAGGAAGTTCCTCCTTAATTCCAGGTTGCTTCTCTCCTTGGTTAGTTTCCCTCCGTTGCTTCTTGTTCTGGTGCTTTGGAAGATCATTTTACCCTCCTCTTCTTTGTGGCAGCCCCTCAAACACTGGAACGCTGCTCTCGTGTGTGTGTGTGTCCCCCACTCCCCAGTCCTTCTTTTCTCCAGACTGGCCATGCCCAAATCCCGCAACCCTTCTCCGTGGCTTTTTGTCTCCAGATCTCATGTATGCACACCGACACTTGCAGGCGCCACAATCACACAGCCCCGTGGTGACACCAAGCATATATTTTATTGAAAGTCCAACTCATGACAAGGCAGTGAGTAGGGAGGGTCCCTAGTCCAGTTTGTACAAGTCCCTGCTCCTGGTGGGTGAAGTTACAGATAAATATCGTTACATGAACAGACAGCAGTGGCCACTAACGCTCAGCTCGGACTGGGTCCAGGCAGGCGGGCTGGCAAGCAGATGCGTTCACCAGGCACAGCAGGGGCGCGGAGGGGGGCAGAGAGGCGAGCCGGGGAGGGGGGTCTCCTGAGGGGCCTGCAACCAGGCCGACCCCCCCCCGGGGGGGGGGGGGAGGGGCAAAGGGGGGGGGGGGGGGGGGGGGGGGCTCCTGGGTTCTCTGCAAATGGTGATGCGTGGAATAGTCTTTGCTCATCTCTTCACACACTCCCCCACCAGAAGGGGCTTCCTAGCCACAGCAGGAGCAGAGGGAAGGAAGGAGCCCTCTGCCCCCCCACCCCCGGACAGGTGGACCTCCATTTCCCCACTTCCGCCAAGGAGCTGCCTGCAGAAACGCCCTTTGGGTTCCCGGCTGCCATGCAGCATGCGGGGGGGGGTGTCTATCTTGCACTCCCCCCAACTCAGCTTTGCCCCTGGCAGGTGAGCATTCGCAGGAAAATATGCAGGGGGTGGGTGGGTGGGGAGGTGATGCGGGGAGGTGTGCGCACACATACAGCCCCTCTTCCTGAAAAACTGATTTGCCGAGGGGGGAGCCAGAGCAGAGAGGCCAGGCAGAGCGGGAGGCGGGCAGCAGAATGGGGGAGGCATTGCCCTCCCCCACAAGAAGGAATGAAGGGAGGCTGGCAGATGGAAGCCCTTTCCCCAGGCAAGCTTCTTCGAGGGAGGGGCCCATCCATGCTTGCCCATCCCTCCCAGCCTTCCTTCCAGCCCAAACAAGGGACCTCATACAAAGGCCGTAGTTCTTGGGAAGCCCCCCCCCCAACAAGCAGGAAAGCTATTTCTTCTCAGGGTCCCACACCCCCCCCCCCCCCCCGCACACCCATTTCCTCCCTACTAAGCACCCGCTGAGAGGCTGGCCTCTGGCTGCTCCCCTGACCACATGGGGACATTGTGGGGGGCGGTGGGGAATTGGGAAAGGGGGAGAGAGAGCAAGATGCCCACTAGGCTAGCCTGGGCCCCAAAGCCCCCGATGCCAGGCCACACTCGTGCAGGGAAGTCGTGGGCTCGGCTGCCTGGCAGGACTGAGGCTTCTGGGTCCGTCTCTCTGAAGGGGCGTGAAACTGGGGAGGGGGAGAGGGGCTGCCCTCCAGCTCACGTCCTACTCCAGGTATATGTCTTCTGTGGGGCAAGCAAACTCAAGATGCTCCTGGTAGTATTCCTGAAAGGCGCGGCTACAAAGAGGAGGAAGAGCTGAGTTAGTAGTAGCCCTGTTCAGTGGGGGAGAAGGCCACACACGCCTGCCCTCCCCCACTTACCTGGGAACCCCCAAGGCAAAGGGGAAAGAGAGCCCACGGGCATGCACAAATCCAGGACCCCTAATCCCCCCTTTCTTTGAAAAAAGCTCCCCCCCCTGAGAGAAGAAACATGTAGCTTGGCACAATATGTCCGCAGGAGCCACAGAGGGTCTCCCACGGCACTCGCTTCCACCCCCACCAGGTGTACCACTTGGGGTGGTGCCTAGCTCACACCAAGTCCCAGCAGTGTCCCAAGATCTGTGGGGCTGCCCCTGTGCCAATAGGTGGCGTGGGAGGGGCTGCTGCTATGCAGACCCCTCCCTGGGTGAGGTCCCCTCTTTGGGCAAAGACGGGCTGAGGGGACTTGGGGTGCAAGGAACAGAATTGGTGCCACTCGAATCAGAAGGCCAGATCGTTCTCCACGCCCAAGAAGACCCCGCCTCACCCCTCTTGAGGGCCACAGCCGGATCCTTAGGAGCCTTCACCTGGCCCAACCTCACCAGCACCCCAGCAAAGGAGGGAGGGGCGGAATCGCTGCTGGGCCGTCTGCTCCTTCTTCGTGGCAGGGCGAGACCGGGGGGCCCTGGGCACCTGGCACTGGCACTTCGGCCATCTTGCCCATTCGGGTCCCCCCAGCCCTGACTCGGGCTCCCCCCAGCCTGAAGGGTTGCTCTGCCCTGAAGAGTTGGCATGCCTGTTGCTGCTAGGACACCCTCTGCCTCCTTGGGCGGCACCGATGTTGCTGCAGCAGCAGAGCCTCCCTGCCCACTTACCCGACACACTCAGCCACAGGCCGCATGGACTCCTGCGAAACGAAGACGTGGCAGGCGAAGCGACTCAGGACGGGGTGCTTGGTGATGAACCCAAAATAGCTGCAGGAGAAGACCAGCAGTGGTGAGGCCAAGCGGGCAGAGCAGCTGCCAAGGGGGAGGGGCAAAGGGCACGTCTGTCGAGCTGGGAGGGGCCGGGGGAAGGAAGGAAGGCCGGCAGCCATGTTTGCCCAAAAGAGCCTGGCCCACCCTGCCTCCTTGGTTCTGCAGAGTGTCGGAGGCCGTAGGGCACCAGAGTCTCAAACCCATCCTGGCACCAGCAGCAGCACCAACTCTGTGTGGCTTTGCCATTGCCCGCCTTTCCTGCCACGGAGCCTTGGCTGACCGGTGCCAGCAGCTGCCACGGAGCAAGCAGACTCCAGCGGCCCATTTGCAAAGAGAGAGGGCCCCCACCACTGGTGCACCCCCCTCCACAGGGGCAGAACCTGCCAATTCAGCCCGTGCCATCCCAAGCGGGCACCCCTTGCAGAAGGAGCCACTCACCAGCTATTGCGAGGGTGGCAGCCGCAGAAGGAGACATTCTTCATCTGGAAGAAATGGCTGCAGCGCTCCAACTAGGAGGAAGGGAGGGAGGGAGGGAAGGAAGGAAAGGGGCAGTGAGGAGGCAGCCATGCCAGCCGCCCCTGCCCGGCCCTGAGTAGGAGGGCCTTTCCGAAGTCACTGTCATGGGCTGCCCATCTGACCTGGCCTTCTTGCCCACTCAGAGGCTATGTCCCCCCACAATCCGTGGAGTTTGGCATGGGCGTTGGGGGCCCCACCAGCAAAAGAGCCAGCCAGCGCTGTGCCCGAAATGGTCAAAATGGTCCCCAAGATTCTGGACACAGCCCTGCCTCTGCCCATTGCACTCTGGGACAAAGAGGTGGGCGAGAGAGGGGAATCCAGGCCATCCGTGGGGAGGGCTAAGAGAGCTGGCGGCCACCCCCATCAAAGGTTTGCCCCTCCTCTCCAGGGAACTGGGCAAGAGCCCAGCCTCCCACCAGTCGGAGCACAATGGCTGCGCCAACCTCCTGGCCTTGGACCAGGCCGTCCTGCAGCAGGCTTCACACGGGTAATAAGCTAACTAACATTTAGGTGTGGCCAAACTGAGTTTGCACAACACCTTAGAGACCCACCAGCCTCTCCAGCCAAAGTAGCTGAAGGCAGCCTGCAGTGACTCTGAGCAGGTGAGCAGAGAGTTTCTGCAGGTGGAAGGCAGGTAGAGTTGAGTCTGCAGCTGATGAGGCTGGCTCCTACTCGGGAGTAGCCCCCGCTCCCGCTCCCTTTCCAACAGCCCCCTCCCCTCCTGCCCACGGCAGACCCTCACCTCTTCGTCCTGACTGTATTCATTGACGGTCAGAATGAGTTTGATGCCCTGCAGGCTGATTTCCAGGTCACAGGTGGCTGGAGGCCTCAGGTGGACGGTCAGCTTCCGGGTGGTGGCAATCTGCAGAGAGGAGCAGAGCAGGGCTCCACCAACCCTGGCAAGCGGGACCCTGCCTGGAGGACCCCTCCCCGCAGGACTCACACACAGGTTGGCCTAAGCCTATTCGCTGGGCGAGAATAACCTGGGATTCGGGTCAGGTGATGGGTACCCGGACATCCCAGAGCAGGGAGCACCTGTGTTAAGTGTCATGCAAGGCTTCCTTCCAGCATTGGCTCAGCACGTGGGCTCCACCAAGGCAGCTGGAAGGAGACCATCAGCCTCGAAAAAGGACGGGCAGAAATGGGAGGCCACTCGATCATTCTCTACACACCACGATTCTCACAATCGGAACCTGCCGTGGAAACCTGGACAGCAATTAGTCAGAGAAGGTTCCGGTGCCAGGAAGGGGCGACTTCTAGCCAGGTCTGTTTAAACTGGAGCCTGATCCAGCGTAAGATCCCCTGGCTCTGCTCTTCCAGGGAGAAACTGGCAGCCGGATCCATAGGAACCATGGCAGTTATTGCCAATATTGGCAACACAAAAGTTGGTTGATAATAACAATGGGGACTGTGGGAACATCCCAGAAACTTTACGTCCTCTGGTGAGAGAAGGCCCCTCCGAAGGTGCCCTGGAAGCCTGTAAGAACTATGTCACCTTGAGGGCAGTGCTGCCCAATGACTAAGTGATCTAAATATCCGGCCATAGGCTTAGCCACTCTAGAAACCGCTCATACATAATTTAATTTTATTCATTGCTCATACTGGGTTTTTTAAAATAATTCACTGTAATCCCAAAGGTGCTTATTCAAAAGGCAACAAAACTTTCTTGGTTTTTTCCTTGAAGACATTTCACTTCCCACCCGAGAAGCTTCTTCAGTTCTAGAGAAGTTCTTCAGTTCTGAAGAAGCTTCTTGAATGAGAAGCGAAATGTTTTCCAAGAAAAAAAACAAGGAAGTCCAGTTGCCTTTTTTAAAAAAAACCTTTAGGACAACCCTGATCTGGATGACTGAATTGCCATACAAATTCAGTGTAATGATGTTTTATATTTTGATACACATTTTAAGTGCTGTTTTTGTGAATCTTGTGCACTAATGCCATATTCTGTTACCCCCATTGAAATAAATAAAATTGAAAAAGCTGGAAGAAGGCTGCTGGGTGTTCTGTGAACGCGGCTGTTGCGCTTAGGGTGGTGCAGGCCCAGCCCTGCTAAGGCAGCCTTGGCGCACAGACCCCTCAGCGCCCCACGGGACTCACCTTCTGCATGGCTGCACACAGAATGCCGTTGCCCTGATGGTAGGGCACCTCCACCGAGCCCAGGAACTGGACGTTGAAGTGCTCCACCCAGCAGGGGTTCCGCTTCAGCCCTGCGAGGAATGCCCAGAGTCACATCTGGCCTGGCCTCCTGCAGGGACCCTTCCCCCACCTCTGGCACTCCCCACCCATGGAGGACCATGCCAAAAAGGGAGGTGAGTCCGGAAGAAGGCCGGGACTTCTCTGGAGGGGGCCACGGGACCCCTCTTGGGGCCATTTTCCACCACCTTCATCTCCTTAGGGCCTCTGGAGCACCAACTGAAAGGATGGGGAGGTCCTCAAGACCCCCCAAGTCTCGATCTGGCTTTGCAAGGCTGCATTTTTAGGCTGCAAAGTCCTCGTGGCAGAGACCTGTGTTTCCATCTCACGTCACAAGGTCCTGAAAGTACCAAAACTACGGATCTGGTACTCAGACATGAGCTGGCCATGAGCGGCAGCAGCCAAAAAAGCTAATACAACCCTTGGTTGCATAAACAGAGGCATAGAACCACAATCACGTGAAGTATTAGTACCGCTTTTTAAAGTCTTACTAAGGCCACACCTGGAATCCTGCATCCAGCTTTGGTCACCACATTAGAGAAAAGATGTTGAGACTTTGGGAAAAGTGCAAGAAGAGCAACTAAGATGATGAAAGGCCTGGAGACTAAAACGTGAAGAAAGATTGCAGGAACTGGGTTTGGCCAGTCTAGAGAAAAGAAGGACTGAGGGGGACATGATAGCAGCATTCCAGTATTTGAGGGGACCTCCCAAAGAGGAGGGGGTCAACAAGTGGTGGGTTGTCCCCGGTTCAGACTGGTTCGCAAAAACCGGTAGTAAAACTGGTGGGAGGCTCCGCCCACTGACCCGGACGTCATCATAGGTGATCTGTGCATGTGCAGTGCGAGTGCGATGCAAACCGGTAGTAAAGGTAAGTAGAACTGGAGTGAAATGCTCCCGGTTCGGACCGGATCGCCCAATCTGGTAGCAATGGAGGCGGGTAGTTCGGAGAACCGGTAGCAAAAATCCCTGCAGCCCCCCCCCCCCCCATGCCCAGCTGAGCCATACGATCATCAGAGGCTTTTTTTTAACTTTTAAAAGCATTTTTTCTACAACCTCTTTGGCCGAAGAGGTTGTAGTGGGGGAAAATGCCTTTAAAAGCCTCTGGCAATCCCAGCTGAGTTGCCTGATCGTCAGAGGCTTTTAAAAGAAAAAAAACATCCACAGAGTTTTGAAGAAGAGACTGGATAGCCATGTTTCTGAAATGGTCCAGGGTCTCCTGCTTGAGCAGGGGGTTGGACTAAAAGACCTCCAAGGTCCTTTCCAGCTCTCTTATGCTGTTGTTAAGGAAGACCTGGCCAGAATGACCAGTGGGAGGGACCACATTGGGAGGACATGGCTGGTCCTTGTGGTCAGCACTCAAGGCAGGAGACCCTCTCCCATCTCTTAACCCCTTGTATGTATCTGTGGAAAGTCCACCATGGAGGTGGGAGCAGGGATGGCCAACCTACAAGGCTCTCTTGCCTTTCTGCCTCAACCCTGTCCCCCCTTCCGAGCCCCAGCATCCAGGAAGAGCATCTCCCCACACACCCCACAGAGGTGCTTCCTCCTCTCAGCCAGCCAGCCAAGCCCAAGCAGCCACCAAGCAAGAGACCGTGCCCAGCGGGCACTCTGTGGGTCCTTGGGTTGCTGCTATGCTACCAGGCACACCGTGAGCAGCTACAGAGGAAGAGAGGCAGGTTCTCCCCCTTCGCCCTCCCCGTCCCCTGCGGCGTACCTGCCACGTCTCTGGCCTGGCTCACCACCTCATGGGCATAGAAAGCCGGGAAAATGCCACGCTCCCCCGTGCGCATGTTGTAGCCCCGGTACCAGTAGTCGTCCTCCTCCAGCTCCACCAGGATCGGGTCATCCACGTCAAGCTCCAGCTCGTCTTCATGACGTGGGATGAACCTGGAAGAGAGAACAGCCCCGGGGGCATTTCAGGAGGCCAGCTGGCTTCCTTCCGTGGGGCCAGCCTGCCCCCTCCGCTCCTTTCTGCCCCAGCCGACAGCCATTAACACTAGCACTCCCGAAGGTGCTTTTTTCCAAAAGGCACCCGGACTTTCTTGTGTTTTTTTCCTTGAAAACATTTCGCTTCTCATCCAAGAAGCTTCTTCAGTTCTAGCTTCAGTTCTTCAGCTAGAGCTGAAGAAGTTTCTTGAATGAGAAGCGAAATGTTTTCAAGGAAAAAAACACAAGAAAGTCCAGGTGCCTTTTGGAAAAAAGCACTTTTGGGACAACCATGTCCTGGTTGACTGAAAATCTCTGTGGACATTGGACAGTGATGCTCCACCCCACTTTGCGTGGAGAACAAAGGCCCCTGGGAGGAGATGTGAAGTGAGACCGGCCCAACCCAGCGGGCAGTTGAAGGTCCAAATATGGAGGAGAGACACCCTGCAGGTGGTCAGAGGGCCTTCTTGCTGTCATACCTAAGAGGCGGTCAAGGGGGCACCGGCTCCAGGGACTGAACTTCGCTTCTTCGCCGGGCTTCTGCCTCCCCTCCCAAACTCCCTGCCCTGGATCAGTCCAGGAGGAGCACCCCAAGTGAGGAGTCTCCTCCCACAACTCACCTGAACACAGCTCGGTGGGTCTGTTCTCTCTCCTCTCCGTTCACCATGCAGGAAAACAGCCCGAAGGACTCTGTGCCTGGGGGCAGAGAATGCATCGCTGGGGAAGCCCAATCAGAGGAAAGGGGGGGGGGAGTGGAGAGTCTGGCTGCTCAAAGGGGGGACCAGCCAGGGCAGGGGAAGCCAGCAACCTCCGGGAGGACAAATGCCCATCAGGAGGCACTGGCTGAGCCAGCAAAATAAGCTGGAAGAGACAGCAAAGGCTGGAGTTTTGGGGCCAAGGAAAATACGGGCAGTCCTTGACTTATGACCACAACTGAGCCCGAATTTCTATTGCTAAGTGAGACATTGATTAGTTTTGCCCTGTTTTACAACTTTCCTTGCTTGAAGTGAATCATTGTTGGTTTTCAGTTAGCGACACAATTGTTAAGTGACTCTGGATTCCCCCTGGACTTTGCTAGTCAGCAGGTCACAAAAGGGGATCAAATGACCCCCCCCCAAGCATCATAAATATGAGTCAGTTGCTAATCGATGGTCATAAGTGGTGGAAACGGTCGTAAGTCACTGTTTTCAGTGATGTTGTAACCTTGAACTGTCACTAAATGAATGGTTGTAAGTCGAGGACTGCCGGTACATACAAAGGCAGGGAAGGGGCTGAATGCCACAGTGGCTGTTCCGGTCTCCTCAAACGCCTCGTTTCCCACCCACCCCACCCCACCCGGTCTCCCACTTTCACCCGTCACTCACTGGAGGAGCGGGAGGTGCTGTTGACAAAGACGTTGAGGAACTTCTTGGAGAAGTGGAGGTCGGCCTCCGGGGAGGAGTCCTCCGAGGAGGAGCTGCGCCCATCAGGAGCCCCCAGCCCTTCCCCAAAGTCACTGGCGGCATCCTCCGGGTCAGTGGCGTCGCAGGCACGGAGCAGCTCACTGTCGTCGCTCAGCACAGAAGTGCATCGCCTGAGGCTGACCAGCTCCAGCTGGGTGTTCTCATCCACCACCAGGGTGTACTTCACCGAGTCGTAGGCCAGGGAGTCGTCCAGCATCACCGCGGGTGGCGGGAGGGAGAGCTCTTGGCCAAAAGGGGACCCTTTCAGGCTGCCTAGGCAGGGCACCATGTCCTCCTCAGGGGAATAGGACAGGCTGAAGCAGCGGTTGGTCTTGGCGGTGGAGATATCCAGGCCTTCCTTGGATTCTAACCGGATGTCATCGATCATGTCGTTGTCCTCCAAGATGCCCGAGTCCAGGTCCCCATCGATGGCACCTTCCTCCTCCTCTTCCTCCTCCGTAGCCGGGTTGGCCTTGCCAGGGGGCTCGCTGGGGGGGAGGATTTTGGCGGCAACAGGATTGACGCAGCAGCCAGAGTAGGGCCGCCCTGGGAAGACGGGCGCAATGACGTCATTGGTGGAGTTGCTCATGAGCAGGTAGGGTCCCGTGTGCCCTGCCTGAGGGCCCTTCTCCACCGCAGGATGGGCCCCCAGCGGCTTCTCCTCCTCGGCCCCCTGCAGCGAGCAGCGCAGTGTCTCCATGTCCACCAGCTCGATGCTCTGTTGGGGGCAAGGCTGGGGGTCATTCAGAGCCTCGCTGGGCATCTCCGGCTCCAGGTCAGAGGCTGGAGAAATTGTGTCGGAGAGGGAGTGAGCAGCCGGGAAGCATTCGTCGGCACACTTGATGGGATAGGAGCCCTCTGAGATCATTTTGTTCACCAGGTTGCTGAGCAGCCACGGAGAGTCCGAATCCTCACTCAGGTCAGGTTCCGACTCCGAGTCCGATTCAGAATCATACTCGCTGTTCCCTTCCTCTTCCGCCCCGTTGCACAGGAGCTGACGCCCCACTGGCAGGTAAAAGGACCGCCTCAGGCTTTCCAGACTGTGGTCAGGATTGATCTCCAGCTCCAGATGGCCTGAAGGAGGCAGCTCAGTCTGGTCGACGGGCACCGAGGGGTCTTCGTAGAACTCCTCTATTTTGAGGGGGGGCAGGCTCTCCTCTGCGGGCAGCCGCGTGCCTTCCTCTTCCTTCTTGGCATCCAGCAGGAGGGCATCCTTCAGGCCCATCACGCCTGGGGCATCCAGGTCGGCCTCCAGGTCAGCCTCGGAGCCCGGGGAGCTGGCCTCCTCGATGGAATTGGTGAGGTGGGAGGACCGGCCGCTGCTGCTCTCGCTGCTCACATCCAGCTCCGTTTCAGAGATGCTGGAGATCATGTTGCTAGCCAAGCGGCTCCCGTGAGACGCGAAGGCTGCCTCAATTTCCCCCTCCACGTCGGAGTCGGAGCTGGGGGAGCTGAGGTCCTCGCAGTGCTGGGTGCATGGGGGGAAGGCCTTGGAGGTCCGGCTGGTGAGATCGGCCTCTATGCCGGGGTCCGAGGAGGGAGACGTGGTATCGGAGGAGGCAGAGGGCAGTCCTCGCAAAGGGCCCTCTCCTTCGGAGCTCAGTGGGGCAGCCACTTCTCGTACTGGGCTTGCGTGGGGTTCTATGGACTCTCCAGGCGCACCATCCCTAGGGCGCTTGGTAGGCTCGCCCTGAGAAAGGGGGGCCCGGACCCCACCCACGGGGGGTCTGTGCCCTGCTGGCTCCCCAGCCAAGCCGGCTCTCTCCTCTTTCTCCTGGCACGCCACAGCATCCCTCTGAAACTGGGCACAGTAGCTCTCTGTGGCGGGGGATCTGTGAGGGCTGCGGCTGTGGGGCTGGGAGGTGGAACTGAGGGGCGGAGGGCTGCTCTGAGCTTCAGGAGGCTTCCCAGATGCTGCACTGGTCAAGACAGAAGGAGGCTGCAGGCCGGCCTCACTGGAGACAACGTTCATGTTATAATCCTCCCCCTGAGGGGGGCCTCTCTGCAGACCCTGGCTATTGCCTTCGGCATCGAAAAGTGGGGGCTTGCCAGGGGCCTGGGACACAGCCGGCCCTTTGCTGCTCTGGACGTCCCTGCAGAGTCCATCCTGGAGACAGGCGTGCAAGGGAGACGGTCGCTCTGTGGAGGAAAGACAGCGGCTCCATTTAGGTCTTGAAAAATTCAGCCATTTTACACTCTTATCAAAAGTCTGGAAACTGGGGGCTTCCGCTGTTGCCGTCAGCTGTTGTGGACGGTCCTTTGAAGACCGCCAGCCCGATCGCTCGTAAAAGAGTCGTTTCGGCAATTGAAACGGCTCGTAAAACTCCGAGACTCAAAGGGCTTGTGAGGAGAGCCGGCGGCTGCAGGTAGAGTCCCCTGTGAGACCCCCAGAAAGCTTTTCTTGCTTCTGGGGAGTTAACAGGGTGGGACTCCCTATCCACCCCGCTGAAGCTCCGGACGACTGGGAAACTCTGCTTTAAAGCAGAACAAGACAGCGCGGCAGCATTACCAATAATAAAGAAAAATAAGGAAGATTTCAAACTTCTCACTAAACAGCAAGTATTGGAAGCTTTTTGGACTATTTTAAAGAATTTTTAAAGTGAAAGTGAATTGGCATTGAGGAAAGCGGAGGGAAAAAAAATGGCGCCTGTTCTTAGTTGAGAGAGCTGAAAGTGAAAGTAATTTGATTACTGTATCTGGTTACATTTTAAAGTAACAAATCCGGCTGGAAGCGGCAGAAGTATTCAAAAAAAACAAAATAACATAAAATAAAAATACCAACTGACTTTTATAGACCTGATTGAATCTGGAGAACTTTTTGGGAAAAGTTGTTAGAGTTTGTGGAAAAGGAAGATCTTTAAGAGGTAAAATGGCAACAAAGCAACCAGGGGGGGGCTCCCCCACACATAAACAGAAGCAGCCTCAAACAGCGCAGTTGCAATCTCAGACAAAGGAAGAAAGCCAATATGATATTATTATTAAAGAAATTCAAAGATCAGAGAAGGAGCTTAAAGGAATGTTTCAAGAGAAATATGACTCACTCAAACAAGATATTCAAACAGTGGTTAAAGGCCTGTCTGAGGTAGCGCTGCAGATTGATAAAAAAGTGGAGAATCTTGCCTCAGAGATGGAGACTAAATTCAGAGCTTCTGACTCAAAAATTGTAGAAATTGAAGAAGTTACACAGAAAATGCAAAATGAGATTACTATGATGCAATTTCGATCAATGGAATATGCTATTAGATTGAGAGGTGTTAAAGAGAACACTAGAGAAGATCTTAGGAAAATTTGTGCAGAGGCTTTGGCAGTTATGTTGAAAGTGGAACCAGATCTGGTTTTGTGCAAGATGGACAAAGTCTACAGAGTTAATTCTCGGGTGGCGGTACAAAGACAACTGCCTAGAGATGTGGTTATATATTTCACAGATAGAAGAATGAGAAATGAAATTCTGCAAAATTCTTTTGTTACAACAGTTCAAGTTGATGGAAGTGAGATTGGAGTTTTTAAAGAACTACCGCCTAAAATGTTAAGAGATAGAAAGGATTTTGGATTTTTGGTGACAGAATTGAAAAGACAGAATATACAATTTAGGTGGGATGCCCCAATAGGTATAATACTCAGGCTGCGAGGAGTGAGATACCGCCTTAATACTATTGAAAAAGCAGAAGAATTTTATTACAATGTTTTGAAAGCGGGTTCTCCTCCTCCACGCACATCTTCACCAATAGATAAAGAAGCTCAACTACAAGCCGAGATTGATCAAGAAACAGAAGCACAAATTAGGCAGTCGCAAAGGGAGGCAAGAGAATTAATGGGAGCAGTAGGTGGTGTTGTGGTTGATCCTTTTGCACCATTCGAAGCTTCTCCTTTGGAAGAAATGTCTAAAACCATCACAGAGGAGGCGATGGCTTTGGAAGTAACAACATCTAAAGTGGAAGAGCAACGCATAACCAGAGCAATGTCCAAACAAATGAAGCAACAGCAGCAAGAACATAGTAAGCCACAGCGTGAGAAAAGAACCAAAGATAAACAGCAAGCTGAACTCATGGGAGGAGCTAAACCGAAGATTCCTACTGTAGGAGAGAATCTTCAACAATTGCTCTCAAAACTTCAGACAGGGTCAAATGGCACTTAAATTTTTGTCTTGGAATGTAAACGGATTGAATTCTCCGCAAAAAAGAAGGAAGATATTTCACTATTTGAGACAATTTCATAATGATGTTATCTGTTTACAGGAGACTCATGTAAAATTGCAAGATCAGAAATACTTGATAAATTCAAAATTGGGAATGCAATTTGTTGCTTCAAATCAGGAAAAGAAGAATGGAGTGGTGATATATATAAATAAGAAACTTGTAGCAAAAATTATAGAAGCAGATAAAGATGGAAGATATATTGCAGTTGAAGTTATTACAGATGTTGGACCAATTTTGTTGGTCGGAATATATGCCCCAAATCAACAGCAGGAAACTTTTTACAAGCTACTTCATTTAAAAATTTTGGATTGGGACTATTCAAACACTATAATAATGGGCGATTGGAATGGAGTAATCCAACCTAGATTGGATTAAAAAACCACGGCCAAAATAGGGAATAAATTACCACAAGCTTTTTTCGAACTGAAAGAGGATTTGGAATTGAAAGATATTTGGAGAATTCGAAACCCAAATGAATTGGACTTTACTTTTTACTCAGACAGGCACAAATCCTTTTCCAGAATAGACTTTTTTCTCTTAACTTCTAATCTACTCTCTAAAGTAAAGAAAATAAAGATATTTCCTAGGACTTTGACTGACCACAGTCCGGTCTGGATGGAAATCGAGATGGGTAAAAGAGAAAGAAGATCCTGGAGAGTAAATGAGAATCTATTTAGATATGAAAAGAATATAATTGAACTCAAAAAGCATTTAAAGGAGTTTTTTAAATTTAACTTGAACAAAGGCACCCCTATTGAAACAGTTTGGGATGCAGCTAAAGCATATATGCGGGGAGTACTAATTCAAATGAATTCTAAACACAGGCAAAGTCAACAGAAGAAAAGACTACAATTGGAATCTGAGATAAAAAAGAAAGAACAACAATTGATACAAAAACCAACAGACGGAAAATTGCAAATGGCTATAAAACTTCTGAAGGATCAATTTCAAATGCTTATAGCAGACCAAACGGCAACTAACTTACAATTTGCAAAGCACAATACTTTTTCTAATGCTAACAAACCGGGCAGGTGGTTGGCGTATACTTTGAGGAAGCAAGCATCGACACGAATTATTGATAGTACTGAATATGCTGATAAAGAAGTTTACCAACAAGATCTAATTAAAAAAGCCTTTTTGGAATATTATACTAAGTTATATGTTAAAGATGACATACAGAATATTACTATAGATGAATACCTGGAAAACAAGAGAGTTTCAAAAATTTCAACGAGCCAAAAGAAAAGTTTGGAACAACTGATAACAGTGGAGGAGATCAGTTTTGCTATAAAACAATTAAAAACAGCTAAAGCTCCAGGGACGGATGGCTTAACTGCAATTTATTATAAAACTTTACAAGAAGAAATGATTGAGCATCTTAAAGATTTATTTCGTAATATACAACTAGGAGGTAAAATACCTTCCTCATGGAAAACAGCTTTTGTTTCATTGATTCCGAAAGAAGAATCAGGTCCTAAGAAACCAGAAAATTATAGACCAATATCTTTATTAAACACAGATTATAAAATCTTTGCAAAAGTACTAGCCAACAGATTGATGCCAGTTATTCAAAAGATAATTCATTATGACCAAGCAGGATTTATTGAAGGCAGATATATGAAGGAGAATGTTAGGCAAGTTATAGACTTAATGGACTATCTAGATAAGAATAAACAGATCTCTGCAGTGCTGGTTTTCTTGGATGCGGAAAAAGCCTTTGATCACGTGAATTGGAACTTTATAATTAAGACTTTGGAAAAAATGGATTTGGGGGAGCGGTTTATACAAGCGATTGGTGCAATTTATCAAGAGCAACATGCACAACTTATTATCAATGGAGGCTTAACATCGAATTTTAACATACAAAAAGGCACCAGACAAGGTTGTCCATTATCCCCGTTATTATTTATTTTAACTTTAGAAGTCTTACTCAATGCAATACGGGACTCGAATTCCTTGACTGGAATAGTTATAAGGCAAAAGGACTATAGAATTAAGGCATTTGCAGATGACCTGATTGTTACCCTATCACAACCTATGAACTCAATAATCCAGATGAAAAATATTATAGAAGAGTATGGCATGGTATCTGGTTTCAGGTTGAATCAGAAAAAAACTAAAATGATTGTCAAAAATCTGACAGAGAGCAAAAAAAAGGAACTGGAAAGAATGGCAGGCTTCGAGACTGTTTCAAAGGTCAAATATTTAGGAGTACAAATCACAGACTCCAATGCTAAACTGTTTCAAAATAACTATGAGGTTCTGTGGCAAAAGATACAAAAAGATATGCAAAACTGGAAGAAACTGCAGTTATCACTGCTTGGAAGAATATCAGCAGTAAAGATGAATGTTTTACCTAGATTGATCTTTTTATTTCAAATGATACCGGTGCTTAAATCAGACAAACCATTGCTAGAATGGCAAAAAGGACTGAACAAATTTATTTGGAATGATAAAAAACCAAGAGTCAAACTGAAAATAATGCAAGATACTCGTGAGAGAGGTGGTCTTAAACTCCCAAACCTTCGATTATATTATGAAGCAACTGCATTGATACAATTAAGTGATTGGTTTGGGAAAACTAAGACTGACTTGTTGAATATAGAAAGCCATGACCTGGTTTGGGGTTGGCATGCATACTTATTTTATGATACCAAAGTGGATAAAGTGTTTAACAGTCATTTACTTAGAAATGCCTTGCTGAGAGTCTGGAGAAGGCACCGAACTAATTGGGATTATAAGATTCCGTTTTGGCTGGATCTCGCTGATACCATGTGGAATACAAATATTAAGTCACTCGGGGGGTTTTTATATAAAGAGTTACTTTACTTTGAAGAGGGCAGGTGGCGATTGAAGACTTTGGATATGCTGTTGGAAGAAGGGAAATCGTTGACTTGGTTGCAGTACAATCAATTACAGATGAGATGGAAAGAAGATCAACAAACTGGTTTAATGGAATATGAAGTAGAATTGGTTGAACAGATAAAGCGGACAGGTCCAATGCACATTAAGAGAGTTTATAATGTTTTGTTAGAAAGAGACTCAGAAAATGAGCTAGTTAAAGATTGTATGATTAAATGGGCACAAAATTTCTCTCAACCAGTTATGTTGGAAACATGGGAAAAAATATGGGTTCAGAACGTTAAATTTACACAGTCACAAAATTTACGAGAAAATTTTTATAAAATGTTTTATAGATGGCACTTAGACCCCAAGAAATTGTCTTGCATGTACCCTAATGTGCAGCCAAAATGTTGGAGATGTGATTGTTTAGATGCTACATATTATCACATCTGGTGGACCTGCAGGAAAGTGAGGGCTTTTTGGATAAAAATCTGGTGGGTTATGCAAAATGTTTTAAAGAAAAAAATACAATTTTCTCCGCAATTTTTTTTATTGGGTATAGTTAAAGACTTTACACTGGGTGAAACTAAACTGATTTTGTATATGGTGACAGCAGCTAGGTTGTTGATTGCCCAACATTGGAAGAGTGATGTTTTACCGACGGTTGATCAATGGACCCAGAAGATGGCTGGATTTGCAGAAATGGCAAAGGTTTCAGCTTTTTTAAAAGATCAGACGCATGAGAAGTATATACAGGAATGGAAATTATGGATTGAGTATGTACAGAATAAGTATCAGACTAGAAAATATTATATCGCTTTTAGCTGAGATGACTATGTTAGTATGTTAGTAAATATAGAAAAAAGATATGGAAGTTTGAATAACATATATATTGTTTGGGAATATTAATATTGCATATAATGGAAGTCAAGGGGGGGAGGGAAGAGGGAGGAGGGGGAGGGTTAGGGTGGGGATGGGAAGGATTTATATATTCTTTTTACATGTACTCTACAATCTGTGGCTAGGGAGGGGGGGGGGAAAGGGGGAAAAATTTGTATTGTTAAAACTTTTTCAATAAAAAAAAAAAAAGTCTGGAAACTGAATCAAAGGCAGCATCCTGATCCTATGAGAGCCAAGGGGATCTTTTTTCCCCCTTTTTTGATCAAAATAAAGGAATCTGTTAGCACAACCTGGTGGGAATCTTCAGCCCATTTTTTAATCAGTAACATCTGGTAGAAGAATGCCTGAAATGCCCTTAATGCAGTTTAGTGCTCCCCCCCCCCCCCAGATGGCTGGAAGGGAGAAGGAAGGGCAGGGAAGGGTGCTGCCCCCCCACCCACCACTGATCCTCACCCCGCTCTCCTGCCAGCTCTGGTAGGAAGGCAGCTGCTGAATTTGGGCTGGGCACCCGGCCTCAGCTGGGTCAGTCAACCCGTACGGTTGCCCACCGTTCTCCCTGTTGGGGAGGGGGCCGGAGAGGGGTGGTCGCTCAGCTTCAAACCCCTCTGCGTTGTCCACACCCCAGGGCTTCTGGGGCTCCCCCAGTAGAGACATGGGGAGAAGACGCCAGCAGGGGAATCAGACGAAGTAAACCCAGGCTGGTGGGGAAGGAGTTACTCGTTGTGAGCTGAGCTGCTTTGTCTTTTCAAGAGAAAAAGGGCTGAAATCTTTCTTTAATGTTTCTCAGACAACCCTTTGATGCTTATTCCTCTCCCCAGCAGGGGCTGTTCCTGAGATGGGGGGTTAAGCCCCCTGTGCAACCAGGATCTGAGCAGCCCACAAGGGAGCCAAATGAACAGCCACCCTGGGTCTTTGGATCCCTAGAAGGAACGGGAGACCTCACCTGTGTGGGAGACTGAGGAGGAGGAAGAGGAGGAGGAAGACGAGTGCAGCAGGGTCTCCTGCCACGTGGCCCGCTGCAGGGGGGGAGCCACATTACAGCCACTGTTGTTGTTGTTCAGGGAATCCTGGACGTGGGGGAGAAAAAGAACAGAGCAACTCAGTGGGGCAGCATCTAAGAGGAAAGTCCCCACTTTACGACTGGCCAGCTTGGCACATAGCTTGGCTGCCTTCAAGGCCCCGGATCAGAACCAGGGAAGCACCAGAACTGGGACTCCATGGAAGCTGGCAAGGATACAGGTGCTGCTCCATGACCTTGCAGTCTTAGTCAACAACCAGTTAAACAGGGGCCAGCCGTGGGCAGCGGCAGCCAAAAAAGCCAACACAATCCTAAATTGCATTAACAGAGGGATACAACCAAGATCAAGGGAGGTACTAATACCATTCTATAAATCCTTAGTAAAGCCACACCAAGGGGTGGGTTCTACTTACCTTTACTACCGGTTTGCAACGGGGCCACGTACACACGCTCTTCTGCACAAGTGCAGAAGCATTCTCATGACGTCAGGGTCAGTGGGCGGAGCCTCCCGCCGGTTTTACTACCGATTCTATAGAGCCGGTGCAAACTGGGGGCAACCTACCATTGGGCCACACCTAGAGTACTACATCCAGTTTTGGTCCCCACACTATAAAAAAGATGTTGAGACTCTAGAAAAAGTGCAGAGAAGAGCAACCAGGATGATGAGGGGACTGGAGGCTAAAACATACGATGAACGGTTGCAGGAACTGGGCCTGGCTAGTCTAGTGAAGGGAAGGACCAGGAAAGACATGATAGCATTTTCCAATATTTGAGGGGCTGCCACAGAGAGGAGGAAGGGGGGTCAAGCTATTCTCCAAGGCACCCGAAGGCCAGACAAGGAATAACGGATGGAAACTGATCAAGGAGAGAAGCAACCTAGAAACGAGGAGGAATTTTCTGTCAGCGAGAACAATCAATCCTTGGAACAGAAGTTGCCTTCAGAAGTTGTGGGAGCTTCATCACTGGAGGCTTTCAAGAAAAGACTGGACTGCCATCTGTCAGAAATGGTGTAGTGTCTTCTGCTTGGGCAGGGGGTTGGACTAGATGACCTACAAGGTCCCTTCCGACTCCGTTAATCTTATCTAATCTAAAACCTCCGGCACCACTTTTAAATTCAGAAAATTTTGATGGAGTATAATGTCATGCAATAGAGAGTCTCCAGCTTGGGCTTTTATCTTTGGGGTGATTTGAACAATATTACGACTGTAGCTTTAGGGTTAGTATTATTCCACTAGATACAGAGCTCTCCAAATTTGGCCACTTTAAGACTCGTGGACTTATTGTGGGAGTTGAAATCCACGAGTCTTAAAGTGGCCAAGTTTGAAGACTCCTGTGCTAGAATATTATCTACAGAACTGTCATTTTAGCAGGTCACCCAGAATGATGCTTCATCTTTTTAATCCACTGCTTCTTTGGTTGCTTGTTTGATGCAAGTCTTGGATGAAGAAAGGATTGATTGACTGAATTGGTGACCCTCAAGCAACCCTTGGTTTTAAGTGAATTTTCTAAAGCCACTCCTGGGTTGCTCTGGCCCCAGTCAGCATACAGCACTGTTTTTGTGTCTTGGTTCGTCTAACAACTTCCACAATCTATCATCACATTTGGGAACTTAAGACATGTTGGTATGGCAACTGCCTTGCTTTTACCCCAATTTTATTCTTCCTTTTTTTAATACCTTTTTTATAAAATGGACGGTAATGTCTTTCTCAACTCACTGGATCCTCACCGACTTGTTTGCATTTCCTTCTCACAATGCTACAGTTTGATTTAGCTACAATTACGTGGCCGGCCGTCCCTTACGACTGGGAAGATTGCAAACCTCGAATTCCTTTAATCAGAGGTTTCCTCCTCCTCATTCAATACTGATTTGGGCTTGGAAAGAAGCTGCTGCTTAGTCAGTTATGTAGCTTTAATTATCGGGTGCTTCTAATAATTCTTTTTCCCTTCCTAAATGCTAGGTCTCCACAAAATGCTAGGTCTTTCTTTATAAAACAAGGGAAGTGAGGACAAGAAATTAGCAATTTCCCCACTGCAAACGTCTGTGGAGCTTCTCAGTCATCCGGGTCACAGTGGCCCCAAAGGTGCTTTTTCAAGAGGCAACTGGACTTCCTGGTTTTGCTCCGAAGACCTTTTGCTTCCCATCCGGAGATCCAGGGTTCTTCCGCCTCCTGGTTGCAGATCTGACCCTTCTTCTTTCATGGGGGCCTGCATAAGCACACCAGCGTCCCTGTCCTGCTGTCCCCATTTATTTGTACTCATTTCCTATGTTCGTGTCCATGTTTATACTTGTACCTGTTATCTTGTACATGTTTGACAAATAAATAAACAAAATAAAATAAAATAAAATAAAATGTCCTGACAAGGTCTGGACAGCAACATCTTGAGCATAAGTTCTCTTGAAAGGATTCGGGCTAAGCACCCCTTATCCTCCAGGAACCTAAGTGGATCTTTCTTCTCGGGCCCAGCTGGGTTTTCCCTGCCTGCTGACAAACCGCAAGTGGCACCTTGAACTGCCGCAACGGGTACCGTTTTAAATTGTTTGGGTGATGTTCTGCCATCTCCTGCAGCTTTCTTGGTGGCCATAGTGCCATGTTGGTCAGTACAATTTGGTGCCTGCTTTTCGTGTAAAGAGGAAGTTCCTTCTTTACTCTCCATATTTTCCTTACTTAGCATTTTTTTAATTCCAACTAAAAGAACCCAGTAATTAAAGCCACAAAACTGACTAAGACTAAGACTGACTAGGTAATGCCATCAGTGATAGTATAAATATGGAGTTCCCTGCCTAAGAGGGGGTTGGACGAGAAGTCCTCCAAAGACCCTTCCAACTCCATGATTCTGTAACTCGGGGCTGGTGTGTCTGATGCTCTGTTGGTTTTTGTCCTTGGCTGTCCATGATATTCTCAAGCATCTTCTCCAACCCCAAAGTTGGAGGTATCAACACTCTAAAGAATGCTTGCTGGAACTGGATGTGTCTAGTTTAATGAAGATAAGGACCAGGATTGACATGTTATCAGTATTCCAGTATTTGAGGGGCTGTCAGAAAGAAGAGGGGGTCAACTTATTTTCCAAAGGCCCTGAAGGCAGGACAAGAAGCAGTGGCTGGAAACTCATCAAGGAGAGAAGCAACCTGGAATTAAGGAGAAACTTCCTGACAGTGAGGACAATTAACCACTGGAACGATTTGCCTCCAGAAGTTGTGGGGGCTCCATCGCTGGAGGCTTTTAAGAAGAGATTGGACAGCCATTTGTTTGAAATGGTTTAGGGTCTCCTACTCAAGCAAAGGGCTGGGCTAGAAGACCCCCAAGGTCCCTTCCAACTCTGCTATTCTTCCTATCCTGCTTCTTTATTGTGGCTTTAGCTTCTATACAATGTTCATTCTACAGATTTGCTGGCTAAAACCTTGGCTGAGTCTTCTTCTGTTGCTGGTCGGATTTCAGTGGGTCTTCCATCGGTTCCTGGAGCCTTCTGGCATTATTAATGACCACAACTCTGGTCTAACTTTGTCTTCTAGGCAGCAGGTTCTTGTAAGGAGGACACATCTATGCCCCCCAGCCATGCCCCCCTCCCCCCATGATGCCAGTTTAGCAAGACCAGAGTAGGATCCATACATTGGAAACGTGTCCATCTGTAAGGTTACTAATATGTTAGGCTTCTTCCAGGTAAACCATGTCCAGTTTGACAGATTCCCCTTCAGCTGTTGGGATCAACCTGGACTCCTTGCATCAGTCTTCTAGCTGCTAAGAAAGAGGGATCAGCCCCCGCCCTGCACCCCCATTTGAGGGGGAGCGCTCCATGATCTTCTCCTGCTTCCTAGGAAGGCTTAGCCTGCAAACGGAGCTTCAGTCGGAAACCAGCTGAAGGTTAACCTATCGGCAGATTAGAAGCCCAGAAGGGGAAGCCTTAATCTCGGGGGGTGGGGGATTAGTGATGGGCCTGTGACATAAACGGGAACAAAAATCCCGCAGGAGCTTAAGCAGCTTCAAGGTCAGGGGAGACCAGGCAGATGGGAAGGACACCCAGCCAAGGCTTTCAAGGGACCCTGAAGCACCTCAAAAGTGGCCCTAGAGAACAGTTTCAGTGCTGTGTTAAAAAATGAAGAGGAGCCACCTGGGGTATTAGATAAACAGCAGGGGAATCACATTTCTCTGCTTCTTTTGAAGGCTGCCCATTCAGAGCTCTGCGTGGCTTTCAGTGACACAACCAAATGACTCCTATTCTTAATCATTCTTTTTTATCCTTCCTAAGCCGTCCAGAGTCACTTAGAGTGAGTGGGCAGCCATATAAATCTTCTAAATAAATAAATAAAATAATATCTGTCTGGGCTGCTGATCTGTGCAAGTTAACCCGTGCTTGGGATGCACACAGGAGTTGTGGCAGTAGTTGGCTCCTATTTGTATGGCTAACATGGTCAACCGTGGCCCCTCAGATGTCCACCCCAAAGGCCGCAATCAGGCAGTGTCCAGGTTCATTCAGAGGCAGGGACAAAGGCGGTTGGGGCTGAACCTCCTTCAGGTCCTTTCCGGGCCCCTTTCTGGGCACGTGGCCTCTTCAGCCTACGCAGAGGTGGGGTGTCCAACCAAGAGCAATGAGAAGGAAGGAAGGAAGGAAGGAAGGAAGGAAGGAAGGAAGGAAGGAAGGGGATCCAGGAGAGGCTGTGGGGAGAGAAAACTAGCAGGGCACCAGACCAGAGGTGAGCCTCTGGTGTTGCTCCAGAGGCAGAAAGGGGTTGGGGGAGCCCCAGCCTAAATCTGGCTTCAGACCTCACACCGAGCCCTAATTCAGAGGGCTCCTGTGAACTCAGACCCCCTCCTGAAAACCGTGGGGTGCGATTCAGTGCACGAGAGACCATTTGTGGCTCAGTGCAGAGGTCGAGCCCAGCCAAAGGACAGCAGGAGAGTCTGTCTCCCCCACTGGGAAGACCCTGGAGGTGGGCACCTCCTGTGCAGTTGCCCTCCAGACTGGGACTTGGTAAGGCCGTCTGCCTTGACTGTCCACATGACACACATCCTGTGTCCGCCGGTCCCACCTGGTGGCCTCTGCTTGCATCCCTGCAAGGTCAGTCTTTTGGCAGAGGAAGCCCCTCCCCAGGAAGTCACTCCCCTGCAGGGCTTCATTGAACTGGTGGGCAGAAGCCCCTCCCCCACCCACCCAGCCACTCACTAGCAATGCCCCTGCTTCACTGCCACCTTTTTCAGCAAGTGGTGCACCATTTAAAAACCCATTTCTGGAAACCAGAGTGGGGATGTCACTTTGCTATGTGGGGTACGGGCTGCCTTCATTGGTCCCACCAAGCCCAATAAATGCAGCTGGACTTAGAGTCAGTTGGGCAGCCCCAGTTGGTTTAACAGAATCGGAAGGGACCTTGGAGGTCATCAAGTCCAACCCCCGCTGTCACAGGAGACCTATTCTATTTCTGATACATGGCTGTCAGTCTCTTCTTTAAAACCTCTAGTGATTGAGTATTCACTACTTCTGGTGGCAAGCTGTTCCACCGTTTAATTGTCCTCACTGTCAGGAAATTCCTCCTTAGTTCCAGGTTGCTTCTCTCCTTAGTTAGTTTCCATCCGTTGCTTCTTGTCCTGATGCTTTGGAGAAGAGGTGGACCCTCTCTTCTCTGTGACAGCCCCTCAAATATTGGAAGACTGCTGTCATGTCACCCTCAGTTCTTCTTTTCACTAGATGAGACACACCTGAATCCTGCAAGTGTTCTTCATATATTTTAGCCTCCAGCCCCCTCTTCCCCTTTGTTGCTCTTCTCTGCGCTCTTTCCAGAGTTTTCTGAACACTGGCATCCTGAGCATACCCCCCCCCGCCCCGTCAGCCTCCAGCAATCGCTCCCCTCCCGCACCTCCTGCCTCCCCCGTCTTTTGCCCCACGGAGGGCTGCAGCCAGTTGCTGGGGACGCCTCCAAATGCTGGGCAGGGCGCTGCCTTCTCCCAACCCCCGGAGTCCCCAACGGCCTCTGGGGCGCCTCCCCCGGGAGCCCTTCGGTAGATTTCTTTGTGCTCGCCCTGAAAGCCTCCAGAGTCTGCCGGGGCCCCAGAAGTGGAGGGCGCTGCCTCCTTCGCCCTCCCCACTGGCCCTGCACTCTCCCGCATGCTTTATTCATGATGCAGAACGGCGGCTGGAGCCGCAGTGCCCGCTAAGTGGGGCAGGAGCCCTGATGCCCTCACTGCCTGGGGATGCCCCGGGCAGCCTCCTGCACGAAGCAGCTCGGGGTCCTCCCAACCCCCAACCCCACTCGACAAGCAACCTTTCTGCTGGATGGATGCACCTCTCAAATTCCCCTCTCTTCATACAGGTAGTCCTCGACTTACGACCACAATTGAACCGAATGTTTCTGCTGTTAAGTGTGTTTTGCCCCATTTAATGACTTTTCTTGCTAAATTTACTAAGCGAATCACTACAGTTCTTAAGTTAGTAAAACGGTTCTTAAGTGAATCTGGCTTCCCCCTTGACTTCGCTTGTCAGGAGGTCGCAAAAGGGGGTCGCGTGAGCCCCAGGACACTGCAGCCGTCATAAATGTGAATCTGTTGCCAAGCATCCCAATTTTGATCACGTGACCCTGAGGATGCTGCAATGGACATCGGCCCTAAGTCACCTTTCCAGTGCTGTTGTCACTTTGGTCACTAAACGAACGATCGTAAGTCGACGACTCCCTGCGTAGGAGCACCTGGGCTTCCCATCCCAAACTCCGTACCGGATGCGCCTTTCAAGTTCATGTGTGAAATCCGATGGGTCTGCAACGACCCAGCCGCCCCACCCCCACCCCCCTTTCTGAGAGCAAAGCTACTTCCCCACTGCCCCCCCCCACACACACACACCTGGCTGCAGCTCTCTCAGCCTTAGTTTCCCTCGCCCCGGCCTGGACCCTCCCCAGCCTGGCTGTGCAAATCCCAGGGTGGGTGGGCCCAGCCTCACCTGGGTGCTTGTGACTGTCAAATTGAGGGTGGTGGGACGAAGCTTCTGGGGGTCCTCGGGGGTGGGCGAAGGTATCAGCGACCCTGAAGGGGAGGGGGGTGCCTCTTCCAGCCCCTCCTCTTCTTCCTCCTCTTCCTCCTCTTCATTGTCATCGATCATCTCAAACTCCTGGAAGTCTTCCTGGAAGGTGCAGGTGGGGAGGGGCTGCTCCCCCCTGCCCAGCCCCAGGCAGTCCTGGGTGGAAGCAAAAGAAGATCTTGGCCATGGGGGGGTTGGGGGGGGTTGGGGGGGTTGGGGGGGCCCACCCAGCCGGGCCATGAGCAGCTCCAGGCTCAAGGGTCCTGCAGGGAATCTCTCAACTGGGCTGGGGCCCCCTCCCTCAGGAAGGTTGACTGTCAGCATTCATGTCCCACCCACCCCCACCCAGAAGACCCTTTGCAAGCCCCCCCACCCCCTGACTGCCTTCTGTTTTTAGGCCAAGGGCGTTCAGACAAGGGAGGAGGAAACCTTTGCCCTGTGCTGCGAGCAGCCTCACCATTTCCGGTGAGTTGGGCCATAGGTGACCAGCCCCCCTCCCCCCAGGCAAAGGGGCTCAAGCCCCCAAACCATCCACAGACCCTGCCAGGGGGAGGACTGGCCTTGCCCAGAGCTGCACTGTCCGACTCTGCCGGGGGGGGTTGGGTCTTCAGGGGAGCAGAAAAATTGAGGAGGCCTGCCGGGATACAGGCAGCAGAGGCAGGAAACAGGGAAGGGATGGCTCATTCAGGATCTCCATTCCTGGGGAGGGAAAGCCTCCCTCCCACTCCTTTGGATAGGAGGTTCAGCGGCAACTCAGGAGGAGGAGGGGGGGGGCAGAGGCCGGATGATAGGGCAAATTGGGTGGGTTTGGTACACAAAGACCAAATTAGCTGAGAATCCCAAGAAGGATCCCAGCGTCCCCCAAGAGCAGCCCAGGGGCACAAGGTCCCTCTGTCCAGCCCGAGTCTGGCCTTACTAGCACCAAACCTCTTGCAGCCATGGGGAGCGTGGGAGGAAGAACCCAGCTCTTGAAGAAGGGACCCAGCAGGAGCCCCCCACCCAACAGCAATGGACAACCCATCTTCCTTGGGGAGCCCCCAGGAATTGCATTAACATTCTTCCATGCGGGGGCGGGGCGGGGCGGGGCGGTGGCCGCGCTAATCACTGCCTGACCGGCTGCTTTTTCAGGCAAACAGAGGGGAAATCTGGTGGGGGGGGTGACCTGGCAGGGTGCAGGGTAGGCAGCCACTTTGAATGCAAGGAAGCTGATCTGTCTGTCTTGCAGCCTCCCTACAGGGTCTGGCGGGACGGCTGCTGGAATCTGTGCTGGTCTTTTCCAAGGATCCCCAAATCATGATGATAATGATCAGAGAGAGAGAGAGAGAGAGAGATCTGGATTGGCAGGCAGGGAACTCACATTCCTGGGGGGCTCCCAGGGGTCTTTAATGAGGGTTTTCATTTGGGAGAAGTGGGGGCCTTGCCTCAATGGCCTGGACTGAGGAACCAGATCCCTCCAGAGCTGATTCAGCCTCCTGGTGGGTCACTTCCCTGCCTGCACCCTGCTCATGGCCGACTTGGGTGAGTGGTCTCTGCGTTGCTGCTGTGACGCAAACGTCCAGTCCAGGCAGGGACAGGACCCAGCTGACCAGCACACAAGGGTCAGGGTCAAGCCAGGCTCCCCACCACCCTGTCTGCCTCTTTTGCACCAGCAGCTGCCCTTTAAAGAAGAGAGCAGGCGCTCCACCCCCCCTGCCCCTCCCCCACGGAGGGTCTCCTGGGAGGGTTGATGGATGGCTCCTGCAAGCAACCCAGCCAGGCTCTCCATCAAGGGGGAGATCCTGGAGCAAGAGGGGAGCAGCAAGGTCGGGCGAGGTGAACTGCCAGGTCCCCCAGTGTAAAAGGAGAGGGGCAGACACCCCACCCCCCCTTGACAGCCCCTCCCACCCACCAGCTTCTCTCACCTTCTCGTTGTGATCCGAATCATAATTCAGGCCGATGCCACAATCGTCTGTGATCTCGGACAGGTCCTCGTCGTCAAATTCTTCCAGGCTGATGTCCTGTGAGGGTCTACAAGGGAAGCAGGAGGAGACCCCCATGAAGCCTAGAAACCCCCGGCTGCCTCCCCCCCCCCCCCCCCCCCCCCCCCCCCCCCCCCCC